>JAUCMU010000063.1:1043853-1096218 GCA_032275025.1 Enteromius treurensis | reverse complement strand
TTAGGAATGTAGTGCAGTAAAAGTAAAAGTTGCTAAAAATAACACTACTCCAGTAAAGTACAGATACTTGAAAAATGTACTTAAGTACAGTAACAAATTACAACTACTTCGTTACTGTCCACCACTGCTAGTACATATTTTTTAGATACTAGTATATTTTCCATTAAGTACTAGTGCTTATTCATTAGCTCAGTGGTTCCCAAACTTTTTTTGCCGGGCCCCCCTTTTGCAGAATTACAAAAATGCAAACACATGGAAAACTTATTTTTGTCAGTTTTGTAAACTAATTTCATGAACATGCTAGCCTTATGTTCTTGTTGGTCATCAAGCAATAGGTACCTATTTAATAAATACTAGTAGTTATTTAATAGGTACTAATACTTATTTATAAGATGCTAGTGTCTTTTGTAATTACTGCTAGTGACAATTCTTATCTTACTAGTCAAATCTGCTTTTATACATGTCTTATGTTATGATTAGGAGTGTTTGGTGTAACAGTATCTAGTGTAGCATTTGAACCAATCTGTCAAACTTTTTGTTACATGTAACAAATACTGCAGACTTGAATAATGCTTTCCAAGCCAAAAGGGGCAACTCAAAGACATCCCCCGACTGACTGTTAAAACACCAGGGGGTGCAAGCCAGGCCTTTGGTTGCCATGACACCCGACTGATAAAGGGCCTGTCCACACGGAGACCCGTTTCGCTGTATACGTATACATTTTTTTATCGTATTGGTGTTTCGTCCACACGGATCCGGCGTTTTAGAAGACTGAAACCGCTATTTTTTGAAACCGGCTCCCAAAGTGGATAAATCTGAAAACGACACCCTTGCTGTTTCGTGTGTACGGCTAATCCGTATATTTTGTGAAACGATGATGTCATCAAATCACGTGTCGGCTGAGTCACTCGCCAACTTTGTCTTCTTCTTCTTGGTTCGCATACTGCGCGCAAGGTTATGCGCATGCTCAAAGTCTTCTTCTCCGTTTATAGTGTATCTCTATGGCAGAATTACAGCGGTCCATACTGGTCTGGCATATATACTACAGCGTTTTCAGTGGTTTCGTGTTTATGCGATTTTTTTTTTAGAACGAGGGAAAAAAATCATCAGATAGGGAACGCACTGGCTTCGTGTGGACGGAGTCAAAGATTCATTTTATTGCTCAAAGGAATTGTGAACTCAACTCAACAAGTCCTCCCTCTTGCAAAGACAATGGACATTTTCCCAAAATTAGTTCCAAAATTGTTAATAATAAGTTGTTATTGTCTTTTCTATCGTATATTGTATTTATGTAGGTTTTTGATAAACATGAAAAACATGTGATCTAAACATCACCTTGCTAGATCCATGTCATGCTTGGTATCTAAGAACTCTTCTTCAGACGATCTAACTGAAAGTGTATCTCATATGTTGATATCTTTGCAATGTTTAGTGTTTTAAGAATCTGTTCTGATTTGTATGGTGATCCACCAATCCAGTGTAGATTCAGGTTGGCATGTTGAGAACAAAGAGTCATAAAAAAGTTCCCACCAAGGCATCAAAACTCCATTGGCCGTTGACCTACGGGAGGCGTGACCTCAACAGATTACAAAAGCTTTCACCCCAGAAATCTTCCCTCTCTTCCTACTTTTCTTGATGCTGGAATGCCAGCATTTCTCTCTGGTCTCCTGACCAAGGCCCTTGGAGCCGATGCTGCCGCATCAGCTTGGCCTAGATGCAGCACGAGCTGCAAAGACTGAGATGAGAAGTTAGCTCCACGGCAACATCTAAGCTCTGAGCCAGACCTTTTCCGGTCTTGTATCTTTCCATTTACCCAAGATTCACGGATCATGACAGATCTCTCTTCCAGCTCCTCTTTTATCTACTAATCACAAGCGTCAGGACACCTTTTGGGAATGCATCACTCTTCAAACCAGGAGGACATGATTGACAATCCTAAACCTTACCATCCGGACTTCGAAACTGCATCGGACTCTCACCAAAGAGGCAATGCCAGTATCGCACATATAACTAAACAAAACAGAGGTTTAATATTAGTTATGGTACTGATGGTTTTAAAGGTGCCAACTGACTCTCTTTTCATAACTTCAACTCTAGCTCTTTCTTAATGGTTCATCCTTAAGCCTTGCTTTGCACTTTCTCTTTAGCGTGAATGTATTTATACATGTGAGTTAACAGAGTTAATAAAACCTTTGCACAAATGACATGAGTTTCTGATTCTGCCTTGCAAAGTAATGTCCCTTTACGGTTGTGACCCTGCTACATGCTCTAATGCAGTAAAACTGTAAGAAGGCATTTTTCTGTGGCCTAGAAAATATACCTTCTTAAATACACTATGTGTTTGCTGAACGAATAGATCAGTTGATGGTAAATCTGCTACAGTTACTACTGACAGCTAATATAAATAATTGCAATTAGTCATAATTAATAGTAATTATTTATATCAATGTCTATATTCCCTTATTGAGCTTAAAATATGTTACAAAGCTTTTCCCCCACTATGCTCAAGTGTCAGAACATTTTTCATGTTTCACGTTTCATTCTTGTCCTCACATCCAGTCGTTCTTGGATCCTTTTGCCCTTTGCCGTTCATGACTCCAGAAAAGAAAAACTTACTGGGTCAAGTATGCACTCTTCAGATTTATCCCCACCGCACCAGTGACATAAGTTTAGTAGACAAACAGTGTCATATTGAGTGAGGGATGCAATTGTCCTAGCCTGCGAGGCACATGGTCTAACACTTCCTCTAAGAGCTAGGGGCCGTTTGGATACCCATGCAACTCTAGGCTCGCATCTCCTTGAGTCAACATTCCAAAGTTATGTCTGAGACTTTTTCAGTGTTTGTGCAACATTGAGGGGTCCAGACACTTCCAGTCCAGCGGCATTGGAATTCTTGTTCCCATAAACATTACTGAAATTCAGCATCAAAAGTAGCTTTTCATAGGGAACATTCCTTGAAACAGAAATGCTGTGCCTCAATGCCACACTGTAGGCATGCCTTGACATCTTTTCAGTCAAAGGTATAGCCTGAAGGAGTGTCAAATTTACATCTGTTAATCAGAATCAGAATTAGCTTTATTCGCAGAGTGTGTGCAAACACAGAAGGAATTTGTTGTGCTCCTGTTACATTCATACATGCTTACATACATACATACATCCACATCGGACATGAGAACAGAAAAAAAAAAATTAAATACAATCACAATAAATAATAATAATGAAGGGAACTAATGTATTTTTTTTTTAAGTTGCACGTCTGCCTTACAGGTACGTGGTCACCGACTCAACAGTCTGATATTAGTCAGAGGGTGTAGGTACTTGTTAGCATCAGGCCTCAGATGATGTGCCTACTGCTCCGATCATTCATGTGCCTTCAGTTTGACCTATCATTGACCTAGCCCTCAACACCAAGGCCAGATCCTACGCAGGGACGATGATGGTGCAAGGCAGGTTGAGCCTCCTAGACCCCTTCAAAAACCAAACAACTAGGTTGTTCTTGCCCACCGATTGGTCAGATGTAGGAGCGTGAGAGACTGAGAATATGTATTTGCACCATCAGCGCATTCTAGCGAGAATGTAAAGAATGGCATGGGGTAATCTGACAGCATCACTTAATCCTCCACCAGCATAATTCTTAATGTGTCGCAGGTTAGTCTCTGGTTAGCTTGAGCGCGTTTGTGTATTTTGGAGAAGGCACTGCTTTGCATGGTGATAATAGCCTGGGCCCGCCCATACTTCCTGTGATGCTACATTTTATTTCGCAAGCAAAGTTAGTCTGGCAAAGCCCCCCAAAAGTGGGAACCAATCAGAAATGTTGGCTGTTGTGATTAGAATCTTATGAAAAATAAGAGTCATGTTCACACCGCACCTACCAAAAAATGGATGATCCTATTCACAATCCAAATTATACTCTTATGAATGTATTTGTTTGTCATTATTCACATGAAGAGACGGTAAATAAAGCAAAAGAGGCTGTTGGTGAAGCCGTGGTTGTTGCAATTTAAATGAAAACAAACTCCAAACCAACTCCAACCAACATCTGACAGGGGTTCCACACTGATCCAACCAACTCTGTGTCACATCGTCACACTCACCTGTTCCCGGATCAGTTCACACCGAAATCTCTGAGAGCTTGTTACCCACCTGTGTCCTCTCTGTCGATCTCTCTGCTTGAGCTTGGATTAAGGAGACTTATTTGAAATGAACATTCTCTGCCAGCAATAAAGGATATTTTGAGTTGACACTGTTTAGAGCACTGCACCTTCTACTGCTGATGTTACTATTTCTGTTTGTGCACAAATAAACTCACCTGAAACGTAATTCTCTGGTTTCGTCTTGTCTGAGCTTGACAGTTGGATTGCTTCAAACTAATTCTGATTGGTCGAGAGGAAATATTGCATTTAGGCTAAAAATAGGTTCAGCTTTTATAGCGTTTTGGAAAAATTAACTGCATCTTGACGTACATTTTAAACAAGGAAATATATCGGTTTGGCATTAAACATTAATGGAGCAGTTAATAGGTTCAATACACAGCAAAATGGCATTACAAACTCATTTCCTTTTAAATGTGTTTTTTGTTGCATTTTGTAAAAGAGCTCTTCATATATATATGTATATATATATATATATATATATATATATATATATATGTATATTGTGATCCTGGCGCTAGAGAGCACAACAGACAACAGTGTGAAGGTGAACACAAAACCCCGGAGGGTGGATTGATTGAACATTAAAGGTAAGTAGATGGATACGGTTCAATGTGGCGGTGCTCAGCGTGGCTGTGATCCCTTTAATCCCTCTGTGTCTGTGTCCAGGTGCCGGTGAATGGTGCTCCGTGACGTCCTCTGTTGCCCGGGCTGCTCGTTCACGGCGAGAATTCTGGAGAAAGAGAAAGGGTAAGTCAAACAGCGTCTTGACGGGAGTCGTAGCTCCCACTTCCATATTCGCGTGTCTCTTTTATATCCGGTCGGCCGTGAACGATTGGCCCGGGCAGACGAGCTCCAGCTGGTGATCCTTTGTTGACAGGGCGACGCTGATCGGTGGCCGCCACAATATATCCATATATATACAGTTTATAATTTTTTAAAATAAGAATCTATGCAAACTGACGTTACCCTTTCAGTCGAATCACTTCGACGTTACAAATGGGATCTCGCCAGAGAGACCAATTGGCTTTGAGCTTTATACAAAAGGCCAATGAAAATTGGCGTGCACTTGATTGCACTAAGGTGCACCTCGTCACTGTGTGACTGTGGTAAGAGGGCACAAGCGGAGTGCACATGCAGATTTTTGCTTCAGAGCCTTCGCCGTTCTGAGCTACTACAGGAGACCCCCTCTGCAAGTTCTGGAAAACGATCGAGGAAGTGTCCTGATTTTAAGAGTTCCTGCTTTCCTGCTCTCTCGTCTGACAGCGTTTCATCTGGGCGGCTGTCAGCAAATCCTGCGGGCTGGTAGCCTTTTCAAAGGCTTGTGTGGCAGTCATCTTGCATATCCAGTGAGCAAAAGACCTCTGAGTGCATGGTGTTGCTACGTTAGGTCTTCCCTGGGCAATCGTGAGAAAGAGCGAATTTTCCCACAGTTGGGGAGGCGTTCTTCAGAATGTCAAACTGGCCATGCCTTTCTGGATGCTGGAGTTTCCTCAGCTCTTCGGACGGACATGATCGTTGTTTCGTGTGTCTGGGCCAAGTGCTTGCTGGGGCAGCTTTTGTGGATGGTCAATGCGTTCATTACGAGCGTATGACCATGACTACGTTTGAGGTCCCACCTCTCGTTCGCGAGATGGCTCCTGTAAAAGGGCGAGGCACCTGGGGGACTTCCAGGTGAGCGTTCAGAATGTTCCGTACGGGGTAACAGCCGTGTGGAGTTCTGATGCACCGCGTAGTCCTGAGGTCCTCCTGGAGGAGACCGCTCCCCCCGTAACGGGGCTGAGTGTGTCCTTCGGGGCACCCTGAGAGACTGAGATGTCTTCGGCAGCAGCAGAGGGTGAGTCAGATAGTGAGGCTGAAACCGCTTCGGGAGCGCGCCGCGGTGTCTGCCTTGTCCGCGGCGGATACCAAACTGTCGGCTCTGCTCCTCCACGCTGCGCTAGGAATCGGTCTGGAGGTATCACGTATGCCAACCCTTCGGGGCTGGATGATTGGTTTCTGAGAGCTAGAGATGCTGCCGCGCTCTCTCCCATTGCCATTCTTCCCGGAGGTGCAAGAAGAGCTTACCAGATCGTGGCGAGCCCCTTACTCATCACGCCTGCGCCCAGGCTTTTCGCACAACCTCCGTCTGCTAGTCGCCGAGAGCGTCGGGGCGAGCCCGGAGGTGATGAGGACTGTTCTTCAGGTGACGTCAATGACATCTCCGTCCCCACTCCTGGAGGAGGGCCAGGAGCTTCTATATACACAGAGAGAGCCAGTATCATAAAATATCATCACCTCCGGGCCAAGTGCCCATAGATCCCTATCTAACACAAACCTGTTTTCTCAGTGGGTTGAGACTCGTCCTGCACCTATGAGCTTTTGAACCGGCCCCTTCCCGAGAAGCTGTCGGTCAAAATGCTCACTCCGAAGCACATGCTAGAAACATGCTTCCGGAGCCAGAGTGGGTCCGCAGCCATAGACCTGAAGGACGCGCGCTGCCATGTCTTGATCCTGCGAGAAGGATCAAGCATGCTGGTGCAATACCCTTTGGCCTGTCCCTCTCAGAAGATGTCTCTCTCCGCTGAAGCGGCAGACGGGCATCCGCATCCCCAACTCTCTCAGCGACTGGCTGATAATAGTTCACTCGCGGGATCTGTTGCGCATGCGTAGAAACATAGTGCTCCAGCACTTCAGCCATCTGGGTCTTCAGGTCTACTGAGAGAGAGCAAACTCTTCTAAGAAGAAAGGAGAGGATCTCTTTCTCAGTCGGAGCTGGACTCAGTCGATATCACTGCCTGCCTCGTGAACGAGCGCGCAGGCCACGCTGACATGCCTAAAAACGCACAGCGGTTCCTCCGATCGCAGTTGTGCTTTCCTGCCTGCAGGAGAAGTCGGAGCGCAGGCTGCCCCCTTCTACTCTCAAAGTGTATGTCGCTCTCATAACCACAAATCACGATGCAGTGGAGGGTGCGACCCTCGGTTTCATAGAGGTGCGCGTCGGGTTAATCTCCCGAGACCACATCTCATACCCTCTTGGAACCTTGCCATCGCCTTAAATGGCCTGTGGCTTGCTCCCTTCAAGCCTTCAGTCTTAAACAGGTTTAAAAGTATCTGGTGCTGAAGGACAGCGCTCCTAAACATTGTGCTGGCCTCTATTAAGACGGTTAGGGACCTACAAGCATTTTCGGTCAACGTAAAGTGCCTAAAGCTCAGCCCGGCTAAAACCCCGGCCAGCTTGTGCCCAGATTCCTACCTTGCCTTTCCGCGATCAGGTAGCGAACCTGCAAGCTCTGCCCTGGGAGGAGGCAGACCCAGCCTAGAGTTGTTGTGTCCTGTACGCGTGCTGCGCCTCTACACTGACCGCACTCTGACCTTCAGAAGCTTCTAGCAGCTCTTCTTTGCTACGGTATACAGCAGAAAAAGAATGTTGTCACTATATGTAACGTTGAAGTGATTCTACTGAAAGGGTAATGTCTAGGTTACGAACATAATGTCTAGGTTACTAAACGTAACCCACGTTCCCTGAAGGAGGAACTTGGCACTTTCTCCTGCCACGACTCAGAGGTCGCGCTGATGCCGGCTTGTCTCTTCAGTGAAAACCTGCGTGTGCATTCCGCTCGTGCCCTCTTATACTCACGCAGTGATGAGGTGCACCTGAGCGCAATCAAATGCACGCTAATATTCATTGGCCTTTTGTATAAAGCTCAAAGCTAGATGTTACTCTTCCAGGATTTATGTCAGTTGTACTGGAAAAAAATAGTGTAAAACTAATATTAATTTAGAAGTTGTTAAATTTGAAAAATAATTACAAAGAATTTGCAAGTAACGTATGAAAATGTAACTTTTTATATTAGAATTGTGCCTTTTTTTCTTGATTTTGAGAATATATTTCACAATTTAGGATTTTTTAGACAACAGTCAGAATTGTGATCAGTTTAGAATCAAGAGAAACAATGTCAAAATTAGTTACATTTTATTTTTTTTGCAAGATATGTTCATGAAAGTCTGTTTCTGCTATTGAAAATTATATACATTGGAATTGATCTATCTAAATACTAAATATATAAACACAATAAAAAATCAGCAGTGGCAGAAATACATTTTAGTAACACTATATGATAATGAAATGCATAGAAATGCTGAAATTGTCTTTTCTAGAAAGACATACTTCAAAAATCATTGCATTGTTTAATTTTAAAAATTATTTTGCAGTGTAGAAAATACTAATTTAAGTAGCTTCAATTGGCCACAAGTTAGCGCCAATTACAAGTCATCAATCATCATTCATTCATCGTCGACATTCCAAACCTGTATGTATTTCTTCTTCTTTGGAACACACAAAAAATATATATTTTAAGAATGTTTGTAACCAAACCGTTTCCTCATTGACTTCCAGTTTTTGTCCATACTATAGAAGTCATTGGGACCCAAAACTCTTCTAAAACTTTAAACTCTTTCAAGTTACCAGATACTAATGGATTTAGAGTGTTTAAGTGAGTAAGATGCAAACAATCCTGTTTTAGCCTTCTCTTGTGTGCAGCATTAATGATTACTGCCGCTTCTGTCTGTTTTGAATCTCCAGTAGATAGATTGAGGATGGCGTGTCAAAGCACCCTCGTGGCTTCATTCTCTCATCCACCTCCTATGTCTTCCAGTTCTGAGTTATTTCCTCCCTGCCACCTAATTAGGATTATCTTTAATTTGCAGGATTACAATTAATAGCTTACTGCAGGTAAGTGATTAAGAGTTACCTGGTAATGACCCCGGGAGGCTAACTACAGAAGGAGGAGAAATGATGACAGCTTCTCAAGCCCAGCGCGTCAGGCCGCAATTTAAGATGGCCGATTTGGAACGCTCCCCATGAGCCAGCAACACAATGGAGGAGTACACTTTCCCGCTCTGTAATTAAGGTCCATTGAGTGAAATTACCTTCTGATAATTACCGGGTAGTTGTCAGCATTTGTTATAGCGTGGTGAGGCTCTGTCTTCCTCTGGAGGCTGAACTGGGTTGGGTCTACTAGCCTTCACCTCATGTTGGTGCTCTCTTGAGAGGAGGAGCTGGACGTGTCAGAAATGAGGAGATCAAAACTCAAGAAGCACGGCAGAATGTTTGACGGTATTATCAGGTGTCATCATATAAATATATATATATATATGTATAATGTACTAGTGGTGTTACGAGACACTTATCCCAGGAGACAAGATTTTTACACTTTTTTTAAAGAATGCTGAAGCGCAAGTCAATTGGTGGCATTGCGCATGTTTCAAGCTCGTCCATCTGCACTAATCCAAAATTGAGTATACTTTGAAAGCTGTGTGGACGTGGCCTTAAGTCTGCCTACACTAGATGTGATAAAGCGACCATTAAAAACCATTTGGAATTTGTGTCAGTACGTCATAAATAGAACGCAGCAGCAGTTTCCTGACGGAGATTTGTTGCGCCGCATCATACCACTATAGCGATGTTTTTTTTTTCTTTAGGTTTTAGTAATTTTTTATTTAAAATAAAAAAAATATATATGTATAAAATCTATTGTATATTATGAGTGTTGTTGGATCTTTGACAGATTGCTTTTGTTCCTCTTTATAAGTCACGCAATGCATAAATAATCAAAATAAATTCATGTTAATATCAGTCTTACTTAGTTTTACTGTTTTAAATATTTACATTTTTATGCAATTTCTGTCATTTAATTTAAATCTTTATATGATATTCATATTAGATTTTTTTCTTTTTTTAAGTGTCTGCTAAATGCTTACATATGCTTACATATAAGTGAATTGTAATTCATTTTTATATCAGTTTTATTAGTTATTCTATTTTACTTTATTTCTTTAACTTTATTCAGTTGCCAAGTAAATATTTATATTTTTATGTAATTCATTTTGTAATGTAACTAAATCTGATAATTATTTTAGCTTTACTGTAATTACTGTACAAAAACTGTTAAAAAAACTAAATATATAATTTTTTTACATCATTTATTTCAAAATTTCATCTAATATTCATATTTATATTTTCTATTCTTTTTATTATTATTATTATTTTAGCTTTTATTAACACAGAAGCACAAAGTTGTATCCACACGCATATTTATATAAACGTATTTTTAAATCTAACTAATATACATTATATATCTGAATTGCCTTGAACAATAAAGTGCAATAGCAACAATAAGGGGGCCTTTTTTTATTTTATTTGCAATATTAAGTGTTCTTAGTAGTGCTGTCCAATGATTAATCGTGTCCAAAAAAGGTTTTTGTTTACACAATTTATATGCAGTGCTGTGTTTATGTATTATATATAAATACACACACATGTATGTTGCGTTTATATATTAAACAATGTAAATTATAATATGTAAATACATATACATATTTTCAAACCATATGATGTATGTGTGTGTATTTATGTATACATAATAAATATACACAATACACACATATATATTATGTAAACCAAATATTTTATTTTGGATGCAATTAACCTTGAATAATTGTTTGACAGCACTAGTACTTTACTAATGTGTCTTGGCTCTTTAGGACCAGCAGACCCTCAAAAAGGTATATGTGAGGAGCACGATGCCCCTGCTTGAGTGCCACCAATCCAAATGACTAAAATTATGTTTTCATTCAGCGCTGTACAGTAAGAGTTTCTTTCCGATGAATAATGAATAATCAAAGTGCTTTCAGATGGGAATATTTAGGCCCAAAGAGAGCCGACCTTTTAGGTAGGAAGATTCAAGAGACAGAAAGGTTAAAAACTCACGCTTAATTGAACCCAGCCGGAGTGGCACTAAATTTGGTCAGCAGCAGGAAAGAAAGCATGTGTGAGAGACCGTCTGTGATCACACACTTCATGTTTATACATGTAATAAAATTGTATTTTTTTTATTTTAATAGAATTCAATGACAGATGTAATTTCATATGTTCAGATATAAATTCATATGAATCAAAAAGAAATATTCAAACAAATATTAATATATAATTTTATTGCAAAAAAATTAAATAAAAATGAAATAAAATAAAAATTATGGTTAATAAGTACCTATAAATGGTTTATTATTTATATTAATATAATTCTGAATTTAAAAAAAATACTTAACGCTAAAATGTAATAAAATTAAATAATTACTCATTATTATATATAATTATAAATATAGAAAATAAATATAGAAAAAGGTAAAAGTCATCATTATTATTATTATTATAATTATTAATAATAATAATAATATTAATTGTATATGTAAAACTTGTATTTATAATAACAGGTGAAAACACTTAAACAATTCTAATAATGTTTATTATATATTTGATAAATTAAATTTAAACAATAATAAAAAATACAATTATATTGCATGTTTGAAGTACATTTGTATGTTTTTATTGAAACAAAATCATATTTTATGATATTTACTGATATGTAATAATTTTAATGGTTAAAGGTTCAAATTATTAGTGTGAAATTTAGTTCAAAAACATTTTTTATTAATAAAAACATTTCAAGATATTATTTGGGTCACTGATTTTCCAAAAAACTATATTGGGCTTTGTGTACATTTACATTTAAGCACAGTCCATTGACGCTGTGGATAAAACATGTGCGAGTTCATTTAATGACGCCTAAGGCCTGTGTTATTTCACCGTGTAATCCATTTGTGTTCGTTAGCAGGCCAGCAGTGTTAATTAGTACTAAAGGACTTCCTTCCACGTCTCCACCGTGAGCATATGTACTTTGTCACATGTCATTGGCAGTGTGTGTGTATGTGTGAATCGCAGGGGTCTTCCACAGTTCACCATAAGCTTATCTTTAACACAGGCCCTCTCAGTTTAAGATGAGTATCTAATTATTCAGGCGAGGCTAATTTAATGGCTGCGGACAGGTCTTATGCGAACGTCTATGTAAATTATGTGCCTCCAATAAAAATTACAGAGTCGGTCTGAGAAGCGAGATAATGTAATAAATTATATTTTAATTTGAATATTAATATTTGAATGTGGCAGCTTCCATATCGGGCCGTTTCTGGTATAATCAGGATATGGGGACAATTTTGTTGATGGGACTTAGCTCAGAGAAAAGATGATGAGGGAACGAGTGATGGAGAAAGAGAGGGGTGGAGGGTGTAATATTGCCAGGAATGTGCTGGCACAGTCAAGGTCAATTGACTAAATGGGAAAAAAAATTAGAGAAAGTCCTTACAAAGCATTTTTGGGGAGCGGCATGAGCGAGACTGTTTACACACATTGATAACTAAGGTGTTTTAATTACAGATTCACCATGTGCTCACATTAAAAGCACATTTCAGAGATCTGAATTCATGAATAAGAGAAAACTGCAGTTCGGTGCAAAAATTAGTATGGCCAGAAAGCGCTTCAAATTTTATTCGTTTATCTGTGATTTAAAATAGTCTGTACCACTTTTATTTATAATTATAAAATGACAAACACATCTATTTAAAGGGACAGTTCACCCCAAAAAATTTTTTTATTCTGTCATGTGTCGTTCTAAACCAGTAAGACTTTCATCTTCGGAAAATAAATGAAGGTATTTTTACTGCAATTTAAGAACTTTCTGAGCCTGCATATAGATAGCAATGCAACTGACACGTTCAAGTCCCATACGAGTAGTAAAGACATAGTTAAAGTAGTCCTTGTAACACAGTTCAACCACAATCTCTGTGCATTAAAAGAAGTCTTTTAACAGTTGAACTACTGATGTCACAAGGACTATTTTAAACATGTCCTTACTACCTTTCTGGGCCTGAACATGATTGTGTTACTGTCTATGCAGGGTCAGAAAGCTCTCGGATTTCATCAAAAATAACTTTATTTGTGTTACAAAGATATTCCAAAGTCTTACGGATTTGGAAGAAAATTTTGGGTGAACTATAACTTTAACTAACTGAACTGGAGTAAATCTTAATATTGAGACATAGTTCAATATGACATGATTCACTGTCCTTTATGTTTTTCCAAGCATGTGTGGATATTTAAAATCATTTTCTTTTACCATTGTTGTTTTGGATCCCGTTACCTTTCCCTGTATTTGTAAAAAAAAAAAAAAAAGCAAATCCTTTTTGTGTTCCACAAAAAAAGAAAAGGTCATACAGGTCCAAACCAAGTTAATGGTTTTTAGGTGTGCTGTCCATTTAAAAATACTTGATGCTACCGTTTTCTGTTTAATAAGCCATGCAAAATGACAAAACACCCGCAGTACAATTACACCCCATTTACACCACACGTGAGGGTCATTCAATTGCAGTCTAGACAAAGTGTTAGATACTCCATATCTCCACTGCCCAGAGAATTTTTTCCCATAAGTGATTCCTGAGATATAGCACTATTTTAGACTGTATGTTATAGGCATTCATAATACTACCAGAAGCGTAGAGGTTTTGTAGACACAAATTTCATGTGTCAGAGCTGATCATATATTAACCTTAATCTTAATTGATTTGCATTTCCCCGCCCCAAGTGAATGACGGACAGCGAGGCAAAGCAGTTCTCACCATTCGTGGCCCTCTAGAGTAAAATATTAACGCATTCATACCGCTGAATTATATTCATTCTTTTTTTTAGACAGCATTTGCATATCACATCAGCCACCTCTTTTTTCCTAAAATGCATTCTTGGTGAAACCCATGATGAAATTCTGTATTAGTTTTTTTTCTTACGTGTAACTTAAATGTAATACTAAAGTACATCTTCGTCAATTTAGCGCTCATATTTTTGGACATATAAAAATGAATGTGCCATGAATATGATATTTTTGTCAAAACATTATTGTTATTTTTGTTCTTAAATTAAAATATAATCTACTATCCATTCATCCATTTATTCAATTTATTTATAAATGAATGAAAAAATGATTCAATACTTGATTAATAAGACAGTAAAAAATAAATAGATAAAATAATGTCACAAAAGATTTTCAATAAATGGAACCAGAATTCATGGAACCTTCTAAAAAACAAAACAAAAGCATATACAATGATTTCTAAGTATGTATACTTAGCTTTGCTATCACAGGAATAAATTATATTTAGAAATATATTCAAATGGAAAACTTTTTTGTTGTAATGGAAAACACAAATGGAGAAGCTTAGTAGAATGTTCACGCTGCTCTTTTCCATCAAATAAAATTCAATATTGTAAAAGAAAAATACATAAAAGTGTGGCCTATACACTACATTCCAAGTCAGAGTTTTGCGTATGGACTACATGATGCTGGAGCTTAATATGGTCACAATCCATTTTCATTGTGCTCAATTATAGACATGAGGATGAGTAAACAACATAATCTTCTTTTTTGGGGGTGAACAATCCCTTCAACTGGACCCCTCCGCCATTGCTTCTCATTGTCCTCATTAAAGCTATTTATTTAGAAGTAGGCTGCCTTTAAAGCAAATATTTCCTAAATCCAGAACTTGCGTCTTCAGGTATAGAAAGGAAGAAACCGCTACAGGTTAGCACTCAATTTAAAAGTGTTTTTGTTTGTGTAGAGATCAACTCCTGAGGATCCTCAAGCTCCCAAGTTTTCTGTACAGAGGATGCTTTCAAATAAAGACGTGTTTTCTTTGTCCAGTTGTATAGTTCCGAATCAGATTGAAAACATACATTGTGAAGGCACATGAGTTTGTGTGACAGAATCACCTGCATGAATTATTAACTTCATCCTCAGCGTCTGAATAAAGGTTAAAAGTGTGCTCATACAGAGCCCTCCACTCCTCCTATAGACCAAAAATAGCTATGACAGGAGCTCAATCGAGGGCCACGAACTCACCGGCATGCAGAACAAGTCTTTTTGTCTTACATTATGCATTTCCATCCCGCCATTAGTCGCCCAGGCGTCTTTTCCCGTGATAGCTACACAATGAGAGCGATATATTTTAATTTAAACACCATAAACCCGTTGAGTGCTTAATTAACTTTTACCATCTTTAGGGGAAGAAAGCCAATTTAGAGACGCTAGTAAGGGTTTGATTTGATATCAAATGGTTTTACATCACCCGTCCATTTGCCAGGCCTTTTCAGAAGCTGATTAACAGACTGAATTACCGTGTTGGTAAAATTCATACCCTTTCCCCTTGGGAAATCTCCTCTCTCATGCAGTGAGCATGATTAGCTCAGCCATTGTTTTTCTTTAACAATATTATTTAATGAGCTTTAAGCAGACAAAAAAACGAGAAGAGCTCATTTTAATTTGAATATTCCGCATATCAGCATTGTAATGTCACAAAGCTGCCTGAAAGCTGCACAAATGTTCGTTTGAAAATGAGTCTTTCTTTGATTTCTGCATTCGTGTCAGCAGCAGATGACAAAAATGAAAAAGCTTTGTTAAATCTAGTTCAAAATGGAAAAAATTTACACATGAAAATGTAGCAAAAAATATGATATATGACTATATATGATATGATATATAAGGCGCGCGTGTGTGTGTGTGTGTGTATATATATATATATATATATATATAATGTGTGTGTGTGTGTGTGTGTGTGTGTGTGTGTGTGAAAATTTGTAAAAAATAAAAAATAAAAAAATGGCCTAAACAACAGTGGTTGTCTTTATTTCATTTTATTTTTACTTTTTACAATGAGTAACCTTTACATGCAGTTATGAGGGTCTATAGGGGTCACCTATGTAATATTTCCATTTTTATTAATTGTATACATTTTTATGCAGTGTCAAAGACAAAAAAAACAAAACAAAAACTTGTTTGTTCACTAGCTAGACTGGATGAGCTGAATAATTACACAGGACATTAAGTGATCAGATATTAATGCCATTAAAGGATAATTTTCTGAGAGCTCTCTGCGTGTATGGATCACATGATTTCCAAATGGAAATGGAAATGATCTTTAATTAAGAGAGCAAGCCAAACATTTTCATTAAGTCTGCATGACAATGAGCTCAGGGATCTGAGTAGTCTCAGGAGACCAGCGATCTCGTTCTCATTCTCTCTCTCTCTCTCTCTCTCTCTCTCTCTCTCTCTCTTTCTCTGTCCTAAGACAGGCTTTTGTTGCAGTAAAGCACACATGATGCTACCGCCTGAAGGCTCGGTCCCTCTCTCCCCCTCTCTCTGTGTCTGCCTCCCTTTGGCAAGGATGGAGGAAGCAGGCAGGAGAGAGGAGACTGGGGGAGGGGGTCCCCTTGAGCTCAGCCCCCTGCTCAAACTCTTATCTACATGATGTTAACAGATGTAATCCTATTACTGTCTTTTATTCTCTGTTTTTCTTTCTCTTTCTGATCCAGGCCAATATCTCCCAGCAGGGCCTAAGAGGGGTGGCAGATGCCCAGCTACGGATGGCCTACATGTGCCCTTGGAGTGATACATAACAGGGCAAGTTACCAGTGCCTTCTTGACCCCTTTCTTTGGTCTGTTTAGGGCATTCTACAATATAAGCTTATGTAAGTATATTTATACATTCTATTTTAGACTAAGTAACTTAAATACTTGTTCGGACTGACTTTCTACTTTGTGTAAAAAGAAGAAATATTATAATGATATATATATATTTCGAATATTGAATTTATAAGAGAAGTTTAGCAAACTAGTTTTATGAAACACAATTGAACCAGTGAAATAATTCATTGTATGGAAGTAGTAACTTTACACACGGTAAAGTTTCAGGGTTGACAGTTGTATTTTGATCCAGGTGTGATCCCCTAAATTACCGTTTTGTGTGTGTTTAAAAAATTCACTCTTGAAATTTCAATAAATTACAGTAATATTATATTGCAAGATATAAACCTAGAATTATTTTTTCTTATATCTCTTTTTCTGTATCTCTTGCAACTTTAAATTATTTGTTGTACTGTAATACTGTATTTCACTCAATTCTGACATTTTATCTCACAGTTTGAACTAATTCTGAAGAGTCTGAAATCTGAGTTAAAAACTTGCAATTGCAAGAAAATAAAGTCTTGCAATTCTGACTTTTTCTCTGAAATGCTAAAGAAAAAAAAGTCCAGATTGTGGGATAAAAAGCTGCAAGTATTGACTTAAATTTTCTTTTATTTAACCACTGGCAGAAACAAGCTTCGACAGAAGAGAAAACAAAAACCTGCATAACATTAAATACACCATTAAGAACTACCAGGTAGTTTCTCTACACGCTGCATAGAATTTGTAACTTTTCGTTAGTTAATTTAGTTGAAGAATGCAATAGTCAGATCTGTAAATGACTTAACTGTGTGAACAGAACCAAATGAAGCACTTAAAGGCAGGATATTACCCTTTTGATAGCTCCGCCCCACACATACGTAGCTTAAGCAACCCAGACAACAAATTCTGTGAAACAAAGCAGTACCAATGCTACACTGTCTATATGATGCGACTGCTGCGTTCTATTTATGATGCGCTTTTATTTTCTATTTATGAGGCTTTTTTTTAAAACCATATACCCTGCCTTTAAAAGTGAATTGAGAACCAAGTTAAGCTGATGGCACAAGCAAGATTAACTGGCACATGTTTATGCAACTCAAATGAATGAACAACAACAATCGTCACAGATTAATTTTACAGTAGAATATACTTTGGAGTGACTCTCACATTACTCTTCCCGGGCTCAAGTGTACATTGTTGGCTTGACAGACATCAAATTTAATCTTCTGGTATGAGGTCAGGTAAACCCCATCCTGTCTGCAGTACATAATGTGTTATGGGTGTTATTAATGCGGGATTGGGACTAAAAATAACAGTGGCTGTGGTATTTCAAAAAGGCCATGGTAATCTGCCTCTGCTGGGGTGTGCAGATTTTGTGTTCGGGTAAAACAATGTGATTCTCTCTAGTTTTCCTTCATGCATATCCAAATAAGTATTCTAATTGAAATCTGTCTGTCTGGTTCTTTTCACAGACCGCTGAGCTCTGTTATTATCCATTTCTATACATAGATGGGCACCACTGGCTAACGCAGAGGTAATAGGACAAAGTAATGCCTATGTATTATTTAAGAATATAGTAATGGGCTGCAGATTTCTATTCAAGTTGGATTGATTGTCTGAGGTGACTTGAGCTAAATTTATGGGAGCAATGCTAAGCTATATGGATTTTCTCTAACAATTAAGTATGTATGTGAATTTAGGATTCTGTGAGAGATCTGAGCTGGTTGTCACATGAAAAAACTACAGTATGCCTTTTTTGACAGCATGTCCCTGTGCTGCTGTATGGGGTAAGTTGTCACAGTGTATGGAACCTGCCTTTTTAAAGCAAGATTAAATAGTGAAGCAATTAGGAGATAAAAATATTCATGAAGCTTTATTTTAAAAAAAATGAAAGAACTAAATGGCTACCTCAACAATTTAGGCTGACAATTTAATTTCTCCATTCTCACTTTCTCTGACTACACTGACCGTACAACATAAACAGCAGAACTGGGTTTTAGCCTATAGGCAAACACATGAGCGATGCAGTCAAGCAAACTGTGTGCACAGATGTGTCTCTCTGCTGTAAGCTGCTATTCAGCATTATAATACACTAGACTGTGCCACCGCACTAGTCTTTTGTTTATACAGACCAGAAGTGCTGCTTTGTTTTATTGGCTGGATGTCTGAAGTGAGCAGAGCAGAGATGAGGGCAGAGTTGAGACATTGCTGTCCCTCCATGTTCCTTGTGTATCTTCAGATATGAATTCATATTTATTAAGTACAGATGTGTCTTTTTCATGTTTTGCTATTTTATCCACCTGGGCTGGGTCATGTTAGCACTGTACCTTTTGAACTCTATAAGTTTAAATAAAAAATATGCTTGTGTTTGAATATATTGAAATGACCATCAGAGAAAGATGCTTTTTCTCTACAGAATAGTTACAGTATCTTCTGTAATGGACCTGAAGTTTGTTTAAAAACTATGACACTTTTGGAAGAATAACATCATAATACACTGCTAAAAAAAAATAAAGGGAACACTTAAACAACACAATGTAAGTCCAGGTCAATCAAACGTCTGTGAAATCAAATTGCCCACAATCAATTTCACATGCTGTTGTGCAAATTGAACAGACAACAGGTGGAAATGTCTTGCAATTAGCAAGACACCCCCAATAAAGAAGTGGTTCTGCAGGTGGTGACCACAGACCACTTCTCAGTTCCTATGCTTTCTGGCTGATGTTTCGGTCCCTTTTGAATCCTGGCGGTGGTAGCAGGAGATGGAGTCTACAACCCACACTCAGGTAGTGCAGCTTATCCAGAATGGCACATTAATGTGAGCTGTGGCAAGAAGGTTTGCTGTGTCTGTCAGCGTAGTGTCCAGAGCATGGAGGCGCTACCAGGAGACAAGCCAGTACATCAGGAGATGTGGAGGAGGCCGTAGGAGGGCCACAACTCAGCAGCAGGACCGCTACCTCCGGCTTTGTGCGAGGAGGAACAGGAGGAGCACTGCCAGAGCCCTGCAAAATGACCTCCAGCAGGCCAAAGTTGGATCAGCCTGTAGTGTTTTTCCACTTCTATTTTGAGTGTGACTCCAAATCCAGACCTTCTTGATCAATAACAGCAGTGACTCAGAAGTAAATGTTCAATGCAATATATATATTGCAAATTTAACTTAGCTAATATTTTCTTATATGCATCAGGGTAGTCTCTCGAGCTTTTAACAAAGGGTGCAACTTTTGACATAATTTATTAAACATGATACATATGCAACAATCTGCGTAATCTTGATTCCAAGTCAATCAATTATTCAATTGGTCAGTAGTTTTAATGCAGCAGACTTTTGTCAAAAATGAGTCGACTGTGGGTGGATGGTGTGCTGCCTGAGGCTGAGATTGACTGATCTGTTACTCAATCAATCAGAGAGTTCAAAGAGATAAAACTCTTCAACATTTTTCCATTGAATATAAAAGGTAACATAACATGGACATAAAGTTTGTTCATGTAAGTGGATTCTGTGCTCTTTGCTTCCTACTAAACATCCTTTGATGTATGCCATCTTATAAAACAGACCTGTCGTGCTCATAGCATGTTTGACCTTTAATAAGAGCGAGTCATCGCCTATCTTCAGCCTGGCAGAGCTGCTACACAGTTCAATAGACTAAGTGAGAAAAAGAGCCAATGTTCTCCAGTTTCTCTCAGTATACACTCTGGGAATTAATAATGCATACGGCTGAACCAGGAGGACCTGGTGAATTGTGCTGCTGGCTGCCTGAGTTATTTGTGAGGGAAGCTTTAGAATTGTGATCAAGTAGCAGGTTTGTGTAATAAGAAGAGAGGGAGAAAGAGAGAGAGCAGGGATTGGTGGTCTGGATGTGGACATGATCAATCATAGAACCTTTTTCTGCAATGATATTTCTGGGACACTGAATCTAATGACAGATACTGTATCTTGGTGACTAGTCGTTGTATGAGATGGTTGACGTACTTGCTCTGAAACAGCAGCAGCGTACCAGATCAAATCCTCCAAGACTAAATACTTTAACATTGCCATGTACAACAACTATATTTTTTATAGTTACAATGTTAAGTTAATAATAAGAAGAAATAAGTTTTTGAGCATTTTAGAATTCATTCTGAAGGATCATGTGACATTGAAGATCGGAGAAACGATTCAGCTTTGCGTCACAGAATACATCACATTTTAAAATATATAGGAATTGAAAATGGTACCTTTTAAATTGTAATAATATTTCACAATATTACTGTTGTACTCTATTTTAAAATTAGCCATTTATTAGTACTAATTAAAGAAGGAGGAACGTGGACTTCCTTGCCTTCAAGTTTATTTGAGTTGTTTATACTGTTAAAAAGTATTCTCACGCGACGCATGGACAAAGTTTCAAACAACAATTTGAACATATTTATGAGCCAAAAATCTTTCTTCTGGGTGTGTAAAAGTTTCCGAAAGTTTTTTTTATTGTTTGTCTTAATGACGTAGTCAAGGATGGAACTCCTTATATGGGCATTTCTCCCGGAAGCGCGCGCCCATGCCCGTGCAGCCATAGACCAGAGAGACAGAGATTAATGCGCTTTATTTGGGCTGCTCTGCACGGGAAATGTTTCCAAAGAAGTGCCTTTTTAGTTGAGAAAGATAACCTTGTTAAGCTTTACAAAAAAAAAAAAAAAAACAGCGTTAAGTGAATAGTGGATGTACTTTGTTTTCCCGGGGCAGCAACAGAGTTTCGCTAGTGTGTTTGTTAATGAGCGTTTTGAAAGCAAGGCCCAGTTCGACGCTGGATGCACATCGTTTGATGCTGAAAGATGGGGCGGTCTCAGGCAGCTATAAAAGATCCGGTCAGAATTTACTGCAGCCGGTAAGTGAAACGGCATCATGTCTGTGTATTGTTGGTGATCGCGCGCAATTTGCGCAAGACAAGTCTTCGTCACTCTTTAGCTCCGCCCACGTGGCACGCCTCCAGGACCTCAGCTTTTTTTGGAGAGAAACGTAAAGCCGGACCTTTCTTTTATATAAATGATAAATCTAAAGACGTGTAGGATGCAGTACTACTCTATAGGTAGTCAAGATTACCATGAGATTGGCCAAACCTGTGTTAGTCTCCTTTAAACATATCTGATTTTACTGAGTGCAACATGTCCCTGGGTCAAATTTTTTTTGTGATTGTGATTCATTGTGATTATTAACCAGTGGCGGTTCTACACGGAGGCCTAGGGGAGGCCCGTGCCTCTGTAGACATGTCCCTGGCCACCCCCAGCTGGATTAGTCCAAAAAGGCGCAGTACTTTTTGCAGTTGGGTCTGTTCGACTTCGGATCATGTTCTCACCACAAACAAACCGCTCCAGTGTTCGTTTGAAAGCGTACCGAGACCACCTCTTCAACGCTTTTGGTGCGCACTCGGGTGCGATTGTAACATTCACCCCTGCCCAAACGAACCGCACCAATTAGGAAGACGAACTCTAGTGAGATTCAACCGAACTAAATGAGGCAGGTGTGAAAGCACCCTAAGTGCACTTTCAGAGTTTTTATCGTATGAGAAACATCCAATTTCTTGCTTCAAAAGCCATTAGACATGTCTGATAAAAGAACATAAAGTAAATTCTCCTGTTCTGTTCATCAGAGAATCATCAACAATGCTTCCACACTTTTCCACATTTCAGTAATACTACCACAACTAAAACTAATAACCATGAACCATGTGACACTAAAGACGGAGTAATGATGTTGAAAATGTAGCATTTTTATTTATTTACAAACAAAATATTTATTTTTAATTTAAATAATATTTGACAGTTTGTATAGTATTTTTGTTCGAATGAAGGCAGCTTTGGTGACAAAAACAAACGCCACTTCACAACAAACCACGATAACTATAAAGATGAGGTCTCTGACCCTTCATAGACAGCAAGGATCCTAACATGATCAAGGTCCAGAAACGTACAGTAGTAATTGCGTTGGACTTCGAAACACAAATTAAGATACGTTTGATAGAATCTAAGAGCTCTCTGACCCTCCATAGACAGTAAGGAGATCGGTAAAATAATCCATGTGACATAAGGGTTTCAACTGTAATTTAAGGTACGAGAATACTTTTTGTATGCAAAGAAAAAAAAAAACAACTTCATTCAACAATTGATACAAAAGTATCCTTCGATTGCAAACAGTATGTGCTGTTCTGTGACAGCTGCAGCATCATATAGACACATATGTTGTTTTTGAGATGTTATCCTTTTTTTTCCTTTTCACACAAAAAGTAGCCTCATAAAATTACGGTTGAAACTTTGATGTCACATGAATTTTGCCGATACTTACTTTCTATGGAGGGTCAGAGAGCTCTCAGATTCCATCAAATATATCTTAATTTGTGTTCTGAAAATGAACGAATGTCTTATGAGTTTGGAACGACATGAGGGTGAATAATTAATGACAGAATTTTTATTTTTGGGTGAACTATCCTTTAAAGACACTTTTTACAAAATCATTACAAAACCTTTAAACGATAGTCTAAGTTTATCAATAACTAATGTAGTTTACTGTATTTGGATATGTCCCAAACTATGGAAAATCCAAAACCCCACAGAATTCTTTGGTACTCTATTTGAATTAATACTTGCTTGTAATATTTTATAACTTCTCAAAGTATATTCAAGCAACAAATAGCCATTAATCCCAACTCTAAAGGACTTTTAATGTGATTTGTGTCAATGTTTCTCAGTGTATTGAACGGTGTGGAGTGAAGCATAAAGCCATAGCATTGCCCTGGCACCGTGTTGCAAGCAGGTGAAGCGTTGTAATGCGATGCTCAAAGCTGACCCTGTTTGCTGCTGACCTTTCGAAGCGCAGCCAATGATTTCCAGATAATTCACATAAGGTATCATTATAGGGGCTGTGCCACTGAAAATGAATATCAAAACAAAATGGAAGAGCGACAGAGTTTCATATTCTGGCATTCATAGAGGAGAGAAAAAAACATTCCACAAATTCTGTCTCATCTTGCTTTATTTGATTTTTAATATTCTCAAGCATTATGACTAAAAAGTACTGATCGATTAATATTTGTTTTGCAATATATAATTTTTAATACAATTATTTTATTTTATTTTAGTAAATGGTTAAATAATTTTAATTTTTAGGCGAACTTTATGAAAAAAAAATACCGAACAGCTGAACTTGATACACAATGAACAACAAATATTAAATCCAAAATGCTGAGCCTGTAATGTAATATCTATGGGGCTGGGGGTTTCATTACAATGGGAACAACCCGAACATTATAATTAAAACCTCTAATTAAAGCCTTAGGGCATATTGAGATAATTATAATGGCAGCGATGTAGTCAAAACTGTATTTCTCATTATTGTGTTCTGGAGAGATGTAAGCCAAGGTTATTTTCTATTAATGTTCAAAGCGCAAAGAAACTGGTAACAGCAATAATAAGCAGGTTTCCCCCCTAAAGGCCTAATTCAGTGATGTAGGTTTTGAAGATCCTGGTGTGAAAGAGTCTACATCATGCACACACATCTGTGAAAAGCCGAAGCTGGAAGTTTAAGCTAGGAATTGCTGATGGAGATAAATGCATTTGATCGAAAAGTCCAATATCTTCAAAGGTCCAAAATGTAGTGCTCTGACAGCAAGTGCGTAAACATTGCCGTCTTCTACTCCTCAACATAATTGGAGAAAGTTCTCTGGAGAGAGTTAGATGAGAAGAGCTGGAACCCGTTTCAGGCCCGAGGATGTTAAGAGCCAGACGCATCACAAGATTGGCAAAGGAATGGGGCGGCACTGGCACAGAGACAGTGGACAAACAGATTCTCACCGCGAGCGGAAAGAAAAGGCAGGTGCAGCTTAGCGACGTGTCAGTCAGCCTTCCCAAACAGCGGCAGAATGCGGAGAGGTGGGAATGCTGCCCACGCGTTGGGACAGAAAGTCCATACGGACCAAAAGATAAAACAGGCCACGGGCAGAACTACGGAAGGATGGGGCTTATGACAGCCATGTGGGGGCAGAGAGACGTGGGTATGTGCTGTTATGTATTCATACTTCAGGCTAAGAAGTGTCACTGTTAGTTAGTTATGAGACTTGGGGCAACAGAGCAAATGTTTCTGGTTAGGGTTTTTTTTTGTCTCAAAGCACTTGTGAATGTAGACTAAGAACAGCAATAATAAGCAGGCTTTTCCCCTACAGAAATCGTTCAGTGATGCAGCTTCTGTGGCTGGAGCATGAGACTGCATTAGAATAACCTGCCAGAGCTTTAACCAGAGTATCAAGGATATAACTTGTATTCTGGTACAATTACTCATAATGAAGAAAAGGGAAATTCTTCACATCGCAATCTTTTAGAAATGTACTAATTGTATTTATGTTGGATTAATGTAATATACTTAAAAAAATTAAGAGAAATAAAATAAATCATATATTAATATTATATATGTCACGATCAGCTGATGTGCCAGTCCAGCTCAGGGTGGCACTTCAGCTAGTCATGAACTTTATGTGTCTTTCGCCCTGTCTTGCGTGCCCTTGTGATCTTTGTTGTGTTTTGTTTTGCCATGTGCTTTTCTGTGTATGTTTACTTACCTGTCAGCTCCTCATGTCTTCCTCGTTTGTGTCTCCGCCCCTTCATTAGTGTTCACTCCCTGCCAGCCTTCTGTGCCCAGGTGTTGTCCCTTTACGTCTTGATTATGTGTGTATAAATACCGTGTCCTGTGTTTGCCCTAGTGTCGGATGTTAACGTTACATGTTGGTCTTGTGATCGTCTGCATTGATCTCCATTTTGTCAGCTTCCCATGTATTCTTGTTTTTTTTTTTATAAATGTTCAAGCTTCTAAGGAATCTTCTGTCTCCGTGGCTCTGTGTTCCAGCTGAGCAACAAGATCGGATCGTCACTTCAAAGAGCACTTTGTTACATATATATATATATATATATATATATATATATATATATATACTGCCTCCTAAAACTTTCCTGACTGTCCAGCCCAGTGACACAGCAATTCTTTTTTTTTTTTTTTTTTGGATGTGACAAGTGGCCAGGTATGGTTTCCCATTACTTGAAATCAGTGCGAATTCCTTGGAACCACACACACACACACACACATTGTGAACACACACCCGGAGCAGTGGGCAGCCATTGCTGTGCCACCCGGGGAGGGGAGACAAGGGTCTTGCTCAAGGGTCTCACCTCAGTCATGATATTGAAGGTGGAGAAAGCTCTGGGAATACTAGGGTTACTAGGGTAGACAAATCGGACAAAGTGTGATGTTGTACAAATTAGTATGCAGACTGTACTGCACTACCCTACTGTGTGACATACTAATCTTGATTGATTTTTGGAAGTATGCGTTTGTGTTTATTTTGGCTAACACTACCCAAAACCCACTAGTTTGTCATAAAGGCATCATTTTATTATGTAGTTGTAAGTTTAAATACTGGTGTACTGCCTTTCTGCATATTCTCTGTGTGTGTGTGTGTGTCATTTTGTATGTCATTTTTGATTATCAGCTACATATGTGCATTCTTCATTTAGATTTAGAGTAGATGTGTTATTGTTTGACAGCTGTCTGTTATTACTCATAACTTAGAATATAAAGTTCTTACTCTAGCGTATAAATATTAATCATGTTGTGACTTGGTTGCCTGTGTCCTTGTGGTCGGAGTGTGTGAGTATCGGGGGAAGCCACTGTGTGTCTCCAGTGTTGGTGAGAGGTGTTTGTATGCGTGGCACGGCCCGCGGCCAGAGTTGAGTCTGGTAAACATGAGCGGCAGCAGTATTCATCAGTGCTCTCTGGTCACGCTGTGCAATGGAGCATGTTCACTGTGACCCGCTATACACCGACCTTGTGACCCGCCACAGACGGAGGTGACGGGTAACAAGCAGCCGGCGCTCCACATGTCCAGCTCAGCTCTCTATTCTATTCTATTCTATTCTATTCTATTCTATTCTATAGTACAGTATATAAAGTAAATGTAAGTGCACAGGTAACCAAAGTCACTTCTGCTCATCAAGGCTGTATTGCTTACATAAAAAATACAGTTAAATACAGTGATATTGCAGTTAAAAAGAACTGTTTTCTAAGTGAATATCTGTTAAAATGTAATATCTAAGTTATACTCTAGTATGCGGATTTACTGCTCAGGAAACATTTCTTTAGATCATCAATGTTGAAAACTGTTGTGCTGCTTCATATTCATATATTGTGGAAAGCATAGTACATTTTTATTTATTTATTATTTCTTAAAATATGTATTTCAGTATTCTTTAACTGAATAGAAATCTCTAAAGAATTATGTTTAATTTAAATAAAAATATTTAGTAAAATTATTTTAAAGGTTGCTGATATTGAGTCTCTTAAAACAGGTTGACATGTATGCAAGGTCAAAAAACACTAGTTTTCTCCAAAAATAGATTTAATTTTACCCCATTTCAAAATTATTCATAAACGACTCGTGTGAAGCAGTTCTGTTCTAAACCCCTCACTGCTGTGATTGGTCAGATGGCGCAGTCCTTTATTATTGGTCTACTGCTACAGCGTGTGTCGGGAAAATAAAAAACGAATCTTTTTGAGTCAATATACAATCACTAGCAAGCTTCAAACCAGTGAAAATGCTGTTAATGCTGCAGACAGATGTTTCATGTTCTCCAAAACTCACATAATCATTATTTTCACATTTGTTTCTCACATAGTACACATTGGCCTGTTTTTTTTATGGTGTTCACTTTTAAAGTTCAGCATTTGTATCTTAATTGCTTTGGATGCACAAATTTGAGCTTTTTCATTGCTGGTGCTAATGAAATCAAGAGTATCAGCCAATCAGATTCCCTTTCAGTAGAGGATGCAGTATGATTGGACAATTATAGAGCCGTGCAAATTGAGCTTCCTAATTGCGAACACAGCTCTTTTAAGGAAGGGAGCAATCATTTAGCAGATGCTGTTATCCTAATTGACTGACTTTAATGAATTAATCGACCGTTTCGGTGAAAAACACGTGCTTGAATCAACAAGAAATGCCATTTCCAACCTGTTCAACTTTTGTACTGTACATTTCACAGTCAGGATTCACTTTTATGCCTCAGGAACTAATTGGATACGGAAAAGTTGCAGTTTTTTACTAGTGAAACAACAAAAACACCCATTGGTTGAGATTCAAGTGGCATTGATGACGCTTCAGAGGTGAAGAATGTTGTTTTCATAGGTACCAAACTAGCAAATTACTTTATTGTTTTTGGATGATGTCATCAAGGCCAGTTGAATCTCAGCCAATGGGTGCTTCCACTGTTCATCTTGTTTAAAATGCTAACTTTTTTTCTGTATTCTACGTGTTAATCAAATACAAGTCCTTTAATTGATGTTCGATTAGTGTTTTATCTCTGCTGTTATTAAATCTTGCTCAGATCCACATTCATTACCTTACTCAAGCTCCACCTTTGTAGAAGGGGGAGAATCTTGACCTCGAACAGTCAAACTCTTTTTGAATAATACCCAGAAAGCTTCTGGTTTGTAGAAATGACAAAATATTGTTTGCTGGTTTGATACTTGCAATCAAAAATGACACGTCTTTATCTCACAAAGGACTTTCCTCTACAGATGGACTTGGCATCCATATTGACTAATCTCAAGGCAAGGTGTTTTTGATGTATAGCCAGAATGCTTCTGGTTTCAAGAAGTCACTAAACATCGTTTTCAAGTTTGATACCTACAGTACAATCAGAACTGACACATTTCAGATGAAATTCAGGTGAAATGCTGACTTTTCTAAATTCTGGATGTTATTCAAAAACTTATTTTGGTAATTATTTTGTATGCAATGAGTGTGAATTACTTCACTCTAAACCTTGCCTTTCTAAAAGGGGGCGGGGCTTGACCTCCATATAATCGGTTATCTGAAGGCAAGGCATTTTTGAATAATACCCAGATTGCAAAGCAGAGGGTTGGTGTCTCGGTAAAACACCTCGACGCGCACCGCGGCGGGCAATTACTCTCTCGATGTGGGCGCGACTCAACTTCTGAACCTTTTCGTTCTCCAATCACGGCTGATGGATTGAGCCGACAGCCGCCAGCATCTGGCTGTTAGCACATGCTCAAGCGCCGCGCCCTGAACGCCGCGCTGATTTATGGCCACTGCTCGCAGTCAACAGAGGCAGAAATTAAGCGTTTGAGTTTAAGCGTTACATTCGTCTGAAGAGCGCGAGGGGTTGAGAGGCATTTGTCAAAATCCACTGCGGTTAAAGTTGAAAGTCCTGCACCTGTAAACAACCGTGCATGAGATTCACTCATAACAGGGCTCTCAAGTTTTTGCAAAAGTTTGGAGTGAGATTTTATCTGCTATAGGGGAGGAGCCACAAAAATATTTGCACAGCAGCCCCTCTGGCCCACCCAAAATTCTCTGACGTTATTGCTAGCAGTTTAATTTTACGTATTTTAAGTATGCAGACATTGTCCAAATAAAATAAATAGTTTTATATATTTCAAAAATGCAATTTATATATTTATGTGTATACAATTTTATATATTTCAAAATAAACTGGCACTTGGCGGGATCATGTAATTTACCTGGAAACAACAAATTCTCATTTCTGATTGGCTGGTATAAATTCGGCAGGGAACTTTACATTGTATGCTCGTGCCTCATCTATTAATTGTACTGTATAAACAAATTATCGTTATCTCTTACTTTTCAGCGTGAGAAATACAAGGTGTGGCGTGAGAGCGTGTGAACTGGCTGAAATGCGTGAGACTTGAGAGCCTTGCTCATAGTAAAGAAGAAGTGCACATCAAATCTTTCATTTTTCCTTTTTTTAGTTTCTAGTTTAGTTAAACGCGAATTAAGAGTTTTTCTGAAGTCCCCTTCACCTAATAATAACTGAATTTATTATACAGTATATTTAATTCTGATCTGTGTGATTTATGGTTCCTTAATAAATGTATATTTATTTTATTATTTTTAATATTTTCAAAATGTAATGTTCACATGTATATTAAGTTATGTATGTGTGTGTGTATATATATATATATATATATATATATATATATATATAATTAATGCAACATATGCAACTTTGATAATATTGTTTTAATTATGTTTTGTGATTTATGATGCCGTATATTAAATATATTAATTTTTTTAATTGGACACTTAACATTTTTAATTAAATACATTTTCTGTATAACACGTTTAATGGAGTAGTGTAGACCAAATTATTGTAACTGTACATTTATTTGCATTTACTATTTTATACATCATAGGGCTCAAACAATTAATTTTAACTGTCAATATATCCCTTTAGATTTTGTGTTTCCAAAGTTGTGCAGATGTGATTATTGTGTTAATATATTTATATTATGCAATTTGGCTTGTATGCAAATGTACAAGTCATATATACATAACATGTAGAGATACTAATGAGCTCAGGATCTAATAATAGCTCAGATTCTCCCAAGATGAAATGATCCGTGCTGCTATTCGCATTCATTTTAATGTACGACACCTACTCATTTTTAGGCCTGTGTCTCCAGAAGAAACATCTGAGATAAATTGATGCGTAAACGAGTCCTGCATTGAGTCTCATGAGGTCTGGAAGAGCGAGAAAACCCTCCTCTGGGTAACTTTACTGGATTAGCTCTGGCACTCTGGCGAATGTGAAACGTGAGTTTCTGGGATCGGCTTTTCCCAGGGACCCGTGGGGAAACGGATACCCCGATATCACCGCAGCGTCAATCCTCAGGAGCGGCTCGGGTAGTTCAGGCTTTGGTTGAACGCTCGCGTATGTCCCGTTCAGCCCGTCTGACCTTGAGCGGCTGGCGTGGGTCAGATCTCTGAGCCGGTGTGGTTGTGGGGTATCGGGGTTTCCGTTTGCAGTGGTAAGGGCCGTTGTGGATCCGTGCCCAGGCCTTTGAACAGACTAATGGTTACAAGCGCTGGCTCGGCTCCACGCGCCGCCCCGCAGGCCCTGCCTGGATCAGTCGATAACACGCAATTTAGAAAATCAGCCAAGTTTGCAGAAAGAAAGAGCTAATATCGGAAATAAAGACGGATACATAATCTGAGGCTGGGGGAGTTTTTCATGCGCGGCGGAGAGTTATTTGTTATCCAGAAAGGAGCAAGCGGCGAGCGCAACGCTCGCACGTCAGAAGCGTCGACAACGCCGCTGACCCAAGCTCTCTCTCACTCTGTTGTCGATGGAAATCTAATTGCCTGAAAAGCGATCAATGGAAAGTAAATTGGTTTCTGTGTGAAACTGAACATGTAATAAGCTCTGAGCTGCTTTAATATGTGCTGCTTTTGCATCTTGAATCGCTCTTGTTTCTTCATAATGGATTCCTGTTTGTGATCGTTCTCCACCACTCTCTGATTCTCTCTCAAGATCCATTACTCTCTCAAACAGGACAGCGTGTTTTTCTCTGTGCTTGCAGGTGTTTCTGGTGTCCTGGTCAGTATTTGAAGCAATAAGGTCTGGGAGGTTATGTCAGTAGTTAGTTGCTTTGTATTAAATCATATAAATGCACAGCCTTGAATGAAACAAGCAATAAAAAACCTACGGTATAAGACAAAAGGCCAACATATAGCCAAAAACATGTGAATACAACAACAAATTATGTTATAAAACAAATAATCACACAAAACAGAAAAAAATTGTTGTGTGCTGACCACATCAAAATCTTCTGCAATAATAAAAGCTTTAATGATAACAGATAGGCACATCTACAGTGGTTTTTAGCAGAAGAAAATGTACATTAGTTTACAATATTACAGACAACTGACTGTATTCTCGGCCAAGCCTCATATTTATATCAGTAAAACATTTATTTTGTTCAAGGCTTTGTCTAAAATGTTCTTTTGAACTTTGTAAGAACAGATATAGTATGTTTAACATTAAATGTTCATACTTTGTGCCTTTATGTTCTATTTGTAACAACATGAACTCACAAAATAGCCTACCGTCAAATGGGAAACGATACAATTATGTATTTATGAATATTTGAAATAGGAAAAGTATCCATTAGCATCATAATTTTACTGCTCTTATTACTTATTGTGCATAATTTCTCATGCATATATGAATTTAAAAGTAAAAGTAATTTTGCTTAAGATCGGTTTATGAGATCAAGTGGAGTAATTATCGGCTGATAATGATCGCTACCCGATAATCTGTCATATTTAACTAAACAAATACAAAGGCAAATGCTAATTTTGAACGTTGACAATACAAAGACTTATTTATGACAAATCATTGGTTTGTCTTTTAGAGGATGACTGATAATCGGTTTGAACCATTTTTACAGCGATATCAATATTTTGTAATAATAATAATCAATATCAGATTATGGCATTCACCCTATCTTTTGGACATTTTTAGAAAGCTTTATTTAGCATAATTGCCATTAATACTAAAACAAGTTAATGAATGCTTGATACATTTGGATGCCAGGAAATTGAAAAAGACTATATAACTTAGTGTAGAAATTAAAACAAGCCTTGAATGAGTGCACCTTGTTGCAAATAAAACAAGTGTCAAAACAATGCATCAGAAACAAACATTATAAATAAATATGTTATGCGTGGTATATCAGCTGTGAAGCAAATTATATGTGTTGTATCGGTTTCAAATAAATCATTTTTAGGTCATGGTTCGGATGGATGGATTAGATTTTATTTGACTCCAGATTTCCTCGCCCCGACAACATAGATATTTAAAGTGAACTGTAGCTGGTGATTTCTCATGTCAGTCAGATCTGTTCTTATGGAAATGGGCGTTTCTTAACCAGATTAATGTGGAAAGTGAGCTAGACTTAAGCTAGTATGATATCTGTGTCTGATCGGTGATCCGTGTGCTGTAGCTTCTTCTTTATCTCCATCTCTCTTCTTTCCAGTCATTCATCAGCAGTAGCGTGCTCAGATTATTCATCAAAGGTGGTCGGTGGATCAGATTAACGGCGGCTCGCTGTCACGGCCCACGGTGGGTGTGTTTTATCTGCATGTGTCGAGCGAGAGCCTCGTAACCATCAGCGTTTGGCATCTGTCTGTCTGCGTCAGCATCATTGTTGTAGAGTAACGCTTGGCTTGCACAATCTGTGATACCATTAAACACAACATGGCAGCCGGAGCGTCGACAGATTGTTCCCATCTCATTACAGAAAGTTTCCTCCTGCAGGAGGGAGATGATCTCTGAGATCCGACGCGTCATTTTAAGGCGGCTGAGGCGTGTTCATTTATTCTTGGGTTTGTATGGAAATTTTGATAAGCCTTAATATTATTTGATTATGACATACATCAGTGTAAGAAAGATTATTATCTGATTATTATTAATGTTGAAAGTTGCGTTGGTTTAAGTATCAAAAGTTCAGGCAAGCAGTATGTATTTGAATTAGAAATCTTCTTTAACGTTATAGATGACTTTTCTGTCCCATTTGAAGCATCTTTGCTGTATAAAAGTACAAATAACTGTACACACACTGTTTAATTTGAAATCATGGCTCATCTTTTTTCTCTGGAGTGACGTCACGTGCACGAGCGAATGAATAAGCTTCTCCCCGTAGAGTGAGCTAACAGAAGCTCTGTGGTTTTAACGCAGCTCTTCCTGAGGGACGTGACTTGTCAGCGATCAACAGGTGATTTCCTGTGTCAGCTGATATAAATAAGCCCAGCTCCGCTGAGAGCGGGGAAATAGGACAGACGAGGCTCCTGGATGGCAAACACTAGTTACTGGTGACCGCAGCAGCACTAATGGAAAGCAAACTCACGTTTACAGTGGCGTCAAAGTTTCCGAGCTTGTGTTGTGTGTCTAAGTGTGTGTTTGTGTGTGCGTGTTTTGATGCTCCTCTTCTGATCGCACATTCATCACTCTGACATCGGCTACCTTCCACCTTACACAGAAACAGTGCAGTCAGCTGTTCCTGAGGTGGAGGTTTACTGCATGTGTGTTTGGGTTCTTCAGAGAGGAACTGTCAGGAGATTTACCTGTGCATCGCTTTCATCTGTGTTTTGAAAATAATGCAGCCAATGCACAAATGTGTTCTGACAAACAAGTCAGAAGTTTCTGTACTTTGCTGCTGAATTGATGCTGGAATTAATATCACAACATTCAGGGTATCTTTATCAAGTTTTTTTTCCTGATAAAACATTATTTACAAAACATACTTTTATTATTATTATTTACATAGCTGAAACAGTTGATATTTATTTTTATGCCGTTTCGATCATTTTGTTCTATTTTTTATGTTTTGATTTGATTTGATTCGCATTTTATTTTAATTGAAATACTTCATTAGTTTCATCTTTATTTTTGTACAGTTTATTTTTTATGTTTTTTTTTTTTCATTTTTTGTTTTTTTCTATTCATTCCTGAAAGACTTAAATTATTGTTTATTTAATTTGTGTCTTTGTTTTGCTCTTTTGATTTTTCTAAAATAGGTATTTTTTAAACATCTGCGTGAAAATAAATATGGTTTGATTCTAAATACTTCAAAAATATTTTTTCAGATTTTGTTAATATGCATTACTTTTTAATATTTAGCATTTTCTTTCAGTTTTAGTACGGATTAGATTCTGCTCTAGGAATCATGAAATTTCACTTGCATTTTTGTTGTCGCAGACGTTTTGCTATCATGACAATCCTTCAGACCTGTTTAACTTACACACGAATCATCTGCGTGTTTGTGCGTGAGCGTGTTAAAGCTCAGATGTTTTTTAGTGTTTTCTCTAAATGAAACAGACAGAGTGATTGAATAGCATCTCCTGCAAATGTCAAACACGACTGCAGCGCGAAGCGAAGTGATGGCATGTAAGCTCAATGTGTGGGTGTTTGTGTGATCAATTCACCCTTGTGTTCATTTTGTTCGATTTTTAATCAAAAGGATTTATCACATGTGAAGAGTTCCTGCATTAAAAATAATAAATAAATAGAAATTGATTTCATGAACATTGTCTACCCATTAAACCCTTACCTTTTATACTGTATTTCACGAGTTTCCGCTTCCTCATTGATAATAATAATAGCATATTTGGCATGCTGTCGGGGTTGAGCCTGGAGCTCGGTGGACCCAGAGCCCTAGAAGCTCGAACACTCACAAGGGCGTAGCAAGGAATCCGGCTCGAACCCTGTGTGCCCCTCTTGAAGGAACGAACGGCGGAGGGAATGCAAGAACGAGATGCGGAAGGGAAGGAAACTGGTTTATTTATAGGGGTAATGTGGTACGTGGTAATCATACTAATTGTAGAATAAGCTGACGAATACTTCTGATAGTCAGTATGTTGTATGTTGTGCAGCCATCTAAATAAAGTGTTTTTTTTATATATACTGGAAAAGTAGCATTGTTTATTTGATTTAATATATTATTTAAGAAAACTGACTGAATGAAAATGTATATTGTATCTTTAAGACTTCTATATGTTACTGTACCTTTAATTCTTTCTGTTCCTTAAAAATGTTGAACTTTAGATGATTTCTGTTGTGTTCGTGTGATGTCTGTATCAAGCATCAAGGAGGTTTAGTGCAAATGAACCCGAGAGGGTCTTTTGAGTTGATATTTACAGTACGTCACATCAAACATGTTTCATTTCAAAGCAGAATGAGGAAAATCCCTTCAGCACTGTTTAATGGTGTGGTAATGTATGTAAAGCAGTATCGAGCAGCTGTTGTTTAATTGTTCAGCGTTTGATTGTTCAGATCTCAGTGTCGGCTGACTACAGCGAGATGCATGAAAAAGTGTCTATTGAGTGAGTTTGTCAGTGTCTTCAAAGTTTCAGATCCCTTCTTGGCAATAACTGGTGGCTGAGCGACTGTCTTTTTGAATATGTAAAGAGCCAAAGTTTATGTCTATGACCATCACGATGGCCTGTTATCAGTAAATCTGAGGAAAACATAATGTATTTGACATGAGCTCAGACAGCCTGCAACGTCCCGAATGCATTAGGCATTATTTTAGGTGTGTCTTGTTTACTATGCCATTTTATTTTTTTATCGAAATGAATTATATTTTTATTTAATTGAAGTTAAATTGAATTATTTTTCTGTTATTAAACTATTTTTATTGAAATTTATTGAATTGAAATTTATTTCATTGAATTGAAATTTTAATGAATTAAATTGAGTTCCACCTTCCTCATTAAATAACCAATAGTAGGAATGTTTGCTGTCCATGAGAGCACGGTGGACCCCTAGGAACAACCCCTAGGAGGCAAGGCTGGGTAGAGCTCGGAGCCCAACCTGGTCACTGCGTGCCCCCCGGGATGAGGGTGGGATGGGTGATTAGCTAGGACGGCAAAAAAGGTTTGAAAGAGAGATAGTTGGGAGGAACCTTGAGAGGAACCTGGCATAACGAGGGCCAGCTCTCCTCTGGCCCGGAAACCTGACACCGGTTCCCAGTTTAAGTGGTATAAGGGGCGGCGGAGGGATGCAAAGAACGAAGATACAAGGGAGAGGAATTTGGAGGTACTTAAAGGGGAAGCTTTAATGTGGAGATAGACGGCAGCTGGTTAATCATTCGTACAAGGTCCTCCCAAAATTTGTTATAAAACATAACTAAAATGAAAGGCATTTAAATTAAATTAAATTTAATTAAAGTATTTTATTGAATTATTGATTATTGAAAATAATTGTATTTTATTTCATTGAATTGAATTGGAATTAAATGGGGGGAATTAAAGCCTTCAAACTTAAACTGGCTTATTATGAAATTAATAAAATGGTTTATTATTAAGCAAAAATAAAACATTAAAACAAAAATCAACTAAAACTAAAAAAATTAAACTTAACGCAAACTATAACAATAACAATAATAATAAACTTAATACCAAGCAGTTACATAAGTAAGTTACTTAACTTAAAAAAAATAAATACACAAAACTGAAATTGAATACATAATTGAAAACATAGAAATGGCAGTAAAAATGTCAACACAACACACAAACCGCAACTAAAATATAAAAAAAATGTACTTTAAAATATTAGTAAAACTTGAGTATTATAAACTTTTGTAGTATATAAACAACACTGCTATGAATCAGATGTGTAACTAATTGATGTGAAAAATGGCTCAATATTCAGCCTTTAGATAAAATGGCTGTGAGTAAACATGAAAGAAAGCCCTTCAGGTTTATCTGTCCTCTTTCTTCTTCAGATGCAGAGCTGGAGTTAGGGTCATTCTCGTCCTGATTTCTCCTTCAAACTTAGTTGTTTATAAATGAGTATTTGTGTTCTCCGCTCACGCTGCTTCCCTCTTCACTTCCTGTGCGTAATGAGGCGCTGTGCGCTAAATGTAAATAAATGTAAATCGGCGGCAGCACTGACATGACAGATGACTGGGGTGCCGCGGCTGCGATGGCCGTCCCGCAGGCAGATGGCTTTTGATTTACTGTGAGCTGTCTGCATACCTCCAGCATGAATCAGCCATGATTTATGACGCCATGCTTACAAGTACAGCTCCACAAAATCACTCATCAGCTTCTGATCAACAATGAGCATGAACTTCACTTTGATTACTTCGTGAAGAGCCGCTCGTGCGTCTAAAGACGGCCGGGTTGTTCTCTGGAGATCTCTCTTCTCTAGATCATGTTCTGATGGGATGCTCTACTAGAGTTTTACACATAACTTATTGCTTTTAGCTTGTCACTTTTTCATTACATTTCTTTCTGTTAACAGGGTCAGTGTAGGCGTTTATTATGGGGCAAATGTCACTTTTGTCCAATTTGGTGAATGATATTTGGTGTTACTGTACATTACTTTTCCAAAGTTTACAGTCAGGTTTTTGAAAGAAGTCTCTTCTCACCAATGCTGTTTATTTGATCAAAAAACAGTAATGACGGCAATACTAAAAAGTGTTATTATAACTTAAAGTGCCCCTATTATGCCATTTTAAAGGTTGCTAACATTGCTTTATGATTCTCTTAAAACAAGTTTACATGTATGCGTCAAAAAGGTAAAAAAAAACCTTTAGTTTTCTCCAAAAATAGATTTAATTTTACCCCATTTCTAAATTATTCGTAAACAACTCGTGTGAAGCAGTTCGAAGAATCAGTCCGTGAGCCTTCACTGCTCTGATTGGTCAGATGGTACAGACCTTTATGATTGGTCTACCGCTACAGCGTGTGCCGGAAAATGAAACACCCATTGCCATAACTGATTGACAGCGTCTTCTTCGCATGATGTAATCCACGTGGAAATTGTACTGTTTGTGGGCGGGGCAAGTTGTTCGTGACGTAGAACGTGGGCGGGCATTATGCAAATATGTTACTTTGTGAAGTGTGACCGTAAATCCGTTATAGGGGCACTTTAAAATATACTCTTTATTCTCTGTTTTTTTGTTTTGTTTGTTTGTTTGTTTGTTTTTTTTCATATATATACTTCAAACCATTATTATTATTATTATTATTATTATTTTTTTTTTACTTATGAACTTTTTTATTTAGTTTTATTTAGTTTTTTGTATGTGTTCTTCTCATTAGTTGTTTTATTTAATTGTTTAATTGTTTTATTTTTTGTTTTATTTAATATATATATCTAAAATAACTCCTCACATACCAGCTTTTTTATTAGCATTACATTGAATTGAATTATTGTTTATTTTATTAATTATTATTTAATATTTATTAATTATAATATTTAAAATTTGACATTGTTTTTTCATGTAAAATTTCATTTTAATTCAAAATAACATTTTAATTTTAAATGTTATTTATTCTTATGATGCATTTCTGTCTGTTTTTTTTTTTTATTATTATTCCTGAAATATTTTATTCTTTGCTTCAACTTTATTTTTGTTCTATTTTGTCATTGGATGTTTTAAATTATTCGAGAATTTTGCTTTGGTTCAGTTCACACTTCAGTTCTTGTAAACAGCTAAGCTCTGTTTGTACAGATTGCGGTGTGACCATATGAACGTGACTTTACTTATTGCTTCCAAAGACATAATGAGTACATGTTTCCGGCTCAAACTGCCTTCATCTGTCTGTCAGACGATAGGAAGTGTTTAATGAGGGAATCCACAGGCCATTACTATAGTGAATTGAAAACGAGTTTGTCTCTGTCAATAAAACCGGTTACTGGTCTTTGGGCCTGATGCAGAGGTTAAAGGTCAAAGCTCTTGTGCTGACTAAAATCCATAGACATGGTGGGAACTGATGATATAAATGTAAATGGATCAGTTTTCAGCTCAGATGAGTGTTTGCGTATGAATTGAGTATCGACTTGAGTATTGAATAGGGCTGTGCGAATAATCAAATGCGATGATCATGAGCATCCAATCATCAATGATGAATGTGATTTTGCGTAGCTTATCAGTGAACTACGGCTCTGTGTAGTAAATGCTGCTGCTTCTGAAAGCAATTGACATTTACTACTAATCCCAAAACCTTTACTGACCAGCTGCACACAAGCATCACATTCGATTATTTGCACAGCGCCAGTATTGAACAGTCTTTGACATGGAAATGTTTGCGATAATGTGTTCATGTACTGGTAACTGTGTCTGTTTGTATAGCGGCTGTTTTAGACTGAACTGAACACACACCTCCTTAGTCTGTCTGTTAGCATGCGGTGTAGGAACGACACAGATCTGATTTCACAGTCTGTCAGTAACTATCAGCAGCTCTCTGACCATCTGCCTTCTGATTGGTGGAGGGTTAGATACGAGTGTATAATGATATTAAACTCCAGAGAGTAAGAAGCATTGAGGATCGGCTAAGGACTGAAGCAGTCCACCTCAGCATCCCATCAGCTTAATTAATCAGACTGGTCTCAGACTGTTGTGTGTGTGTGTGTGAAAGAGAGAGATTGAGATCCCGCTGAACTCTGTGGCTCTTAGTAAATGAGCCTTTCTTTGCTGTAGTTTTGGGAAGTTTTTTCAGAAGTGTGCTCTGCTCATACACAGCCACTTATTAATTATCATTTGATTATTTACACAATGACAGGGAAAGGAGCCGCTGTAGACGAAGAGCTGATGTCAGTCATTAGTGAAGAGACTCCAGTAATCTCAATAATGTCTCCCGAAGTGCTCAGATCTTTAAACAGTCACCTTTCGACGTGAAGGGTCCTCCATTGTTTTCAGTTGTTTGGCTTAATGTAATGGTTTGCATGCATATATCAATTTATTATATAATTTTTTACTTTAATTGGAGCACCAAACTCCATCCCTACCCTAAACCTACCCACCTCTGAACAATATAAACACACTCACGTGCAAATGCAGTCACAGGTATTTATTGCACAAACAAGCAGTATAAATACATTACAAACAAGTTGTGTCACATTCCAAGTCTTCTGAAGCCATACAAAGTCTTTATTTGAAGAAGAGAGTAAAAAACAAGGTTTTAATCACTAAAAATGATCCTGCTCTGTTAACGGTAGAATGACGCAATCGATCACGAGATACACAAGAGCCAATAGTATTTCACAACAGCATGACGCAAACAATGCAAAATGACGCAAAAAGGGTTTTGACTAAGCATCAAAATGTAACAAGTTTGAGTGAGACTATGTTGTCTTCATAATCATTATTTTATATAGCACTCAAAGTGCTTTACATAGCATTTACATGGCTTAAAAAATATAATAAATGATGTTTTTTTGAAAATCTAAAAATGCACACAGTTTCCTGTAAGGGGTAGGTTTAGGTGTAGGATCAGTGTAGGATAATAACAGTATAAAACCATTACGCCTATAGAGAGTCCCCATAAATCACAAAAAAACAACATGAGGGCGTTTGTATATACAGTCAGGTCAATAAGTATTTGATCACCCTGTGATTTTGCAAGTTCTCTTACTTAGAAATCATGGAGGGGGCTACAATTTTCAGCATAGGTGCATTTCCACTGTGAGCGACATAATCTAAAAGGATGATTTTTATGATTTTTTTTTTTTTAAAGAATTTATTTGGGAATTACTGTGTCAAATAAGTATTTGATCACTTGCTTATCAGCCAGATTTCTGACCCTCAAAGACCTCTTATTTTATTTATGATTCTAAATTAGTAGCACCTGCTTGAGATCGTTAGCTGTCATAAAGACACCTGTGCACCCCACGATCAGCCAAAGGCCGGGCCGGGTTCGGACAGATATTTAGAAATGATGCTCAGGTTCGGGTCAGGCTCGGTCACATCACCACAAATGTGCACCTGTTTTATAACAGCGCTTTTTGCCCCTTGTGCGCTGATGCTCTCATTTCTTCTGAACACCTTCCTACAGGTGCTTAATAAAATCGGGCTTTCCACACAAAAAAATTTGATCGGGCTGGGATCGGTCTCGGACATAAATATCTTAATGCCTGTCGGGCTCGGCTCGGGTTCGGTTACTGCACTGTCGGACACTGGCCGGGCTCAGACAGAAAAAGTCCACACTAATACGATTTCATTTGAAAACGCATCTTTTTCTCTCCGTTTTGGCCTTCCGTCCACACTGAGACGGCATTTTTGGTCAAAGAAAACTGAGCTTTTTGAAAACGCTCTCCAAAGTGGATAAATTTGGTAACGCCGGTTATGCGTCGCAGTGTGGCCTGTGAAAACGGAGGCTTTCGAAAACGATGATGCATATTAGTCATGATGCAGTCATGTGACCAATTCAACTAATGGCGGAAGACATTGTACAGCAGTTGTTTTGACAGCCCTATTAAAGATTAATGTCAGTTTGTACATGCTCCAGATAGCTTTTCTTCAAAGAAGACGTAACTCTGTGCTTTTCCTCAACGTTTTGCTGCGACGTTTCAAAGAGCAGGAAAGTAAATAAACGGCAGAGGGAAATGACGCAGATCGAATCGTCTTACGTTTCACGCATGCACAGGAGGTGGGGTGATGGTGTGGCGGTGATTCGCTGGTGACACTGTTGGGGATTTATTTAAAACTGAAGGCACACTGAACCAGCATGGCTACCACAGCATCCTGAAGCGACATGCCATCCCATCCGGTTTGCGTTTAGTTGAACTATCATTTATTTTTCAACTGACAAAGACCCCAAACACACCTCTAGGCTGTGTAAGGGCTATTTGACCAAGAAGGAGAGTGATGGAGTGCTGCAGCAGATGACCTGGCCTCCACAGTCACCGGACCTGAACCCAATCGAGATTTTTCTTATTTAGAAAAACTAAATAAAAGCGATCCATCTGTCTTACAGAGTTTTTTTATTTATTTTTTTATATATATGTATTTTTAAATTGTATAGTAAAATTCGAGTTTGTTTAAAGAAATAAGGCTATCTATCAGACTATCTGTAATAGTTTTAGTGTGAACTCAAACATGTCTCATTAAATGATGATCTGTATATTCTCGGCACTGGATGATGACTGGTGTTTATTTGTGAGCCGTGTGTTCTGGGCCGGTCAGGACAGGACCGCAGTCCTCAGGTCAGTGTTAACTAGCTGATGACAGCCTAACTTCAGTCTTGCATCACAAACTGTTTCCTGCTTTCTTCCAAGAATCCTCATTAAGGTTTGGCTCATTTTAGTAAAGCTGTTTACTGGTAATTGATCCCTGAGTGAACTGGAGTCAGACCCGGGGTCAGAGGTCAAGTGTTGTTGTGTTAGCGTGAGCTTGTGTTCTGGATGAATGTGACTTTGAGCTGCTAATAAGTGAATATGTCCTCAGTTGTATGTTATTTTGTCATAACCCCAATGCGTCTCACAGCAGCGAATTCTCTGGGCCACTTTGGTCCACTGGTCCATTGTGGACCAATTAAACCATTGGGAAACCAGTCATCATTAGATTTTGTATCAGTTCTCAAAAAATAATTGAATAAATTAAAAGAAAATGATGTTTATGGCCAGCAGAAAACGATGCAATAGTCAATCATAGTCAGACGTCTACAATTAATGCACTGTTATATTGTTTTGATGTATATATTAGAAGCTCTACAATAGAATTATTCAAATCATTGATTGTGTGTAAAGCCATGTTAACAGACTACGACTGCTAGTTTAATGCAGGTTAGCGGAGATGATCTGACCTGGAATTTCATGATGTTAAGTTTAATTTCATTGTTTGTTCACTCTCAGAGGCTCATGGCAGATCTGCTGATCCTCACAGACTTATTTGGAAACTACATCTGTTCAGTGTCTGCTAACCTCTCACGTGTGTGTGTGTGTGTGTGTGTGTGTGTGTGTGTGTGTGTGTTACCTGAGCTGCAAACTGACTTCTCATGCGGCATTAATGTGCACCTCAAATTCAATAGAAAAACATATTTTGCATTAAAACGGTTTTATAATTAAAATAATATAACTTTATTAAAGAATAATAATATATGTTTTCAATATTATTTAAATGTATAAAACAATAATAATACCAAGCAATAATTTAACAAGTAAATACAAATCTAAATAAATGTTAAAATAATGAAAAAAACAAGAGTAACAATTTTAGGCCTTTTATTGGATTATTATTATTGTTATTGTTAAATTTTCCAAGGAAATTATTGATATTTTATTGATTCAGTTTTGTAGTAAAATAAAGTAAAATATTATTAATACAGAATTTTTTCTTTTCCTTTTATATATATATATATATATATATATATATATATATTGACATATATTAAGCACTAGTATCTAGTAGTAAAGTAGTAACCTTTTATTACTATTTTATTTATTCGTTTATATATATATATATATATATATGTTAGGAATGGGAAGATTCCCCGATGTGCATCGGCTTAAAAAGTTAACGATGCGATGCATCGGTTTAACTTGTGTGCATCGGATACAAATTGTCAGTTGTATTGTGATGCATCGTTTCTAACATATCTGCATCGGTAAGCTTTGAGATTTAATACAAATTTCAGAAAGAATTCCAACAATAAAGAATTGAAAATCGAATCATAAAGCTAACAAATGCCTCTAGTTTTATTCATTTTACACGCCTTTAAAGTTTGGGCAAAAACTAGTGTAAATTATGTGTTTTTGTGCATTTTATTTTTTCATATGGTGAGTGTGAACTGCTTGTTCCAAGACAATAACCGAGGCAATCACCTTTTTTTATCTGTAAAGACATTCAGCCTTACAGCGTTACAGAGTACGAGGGCTCCCAATACCTGCATATTTGTTTCATTGCATTGTACTGCATCAAATAGTGTTGAATCGAATCGAAATCAGATTGCACTACATCGTAACAGTGGTGTATCATATCGTTGGCTATGCATCGAGATGCGTATCGCATCGGCCTCAGTTATGGAGATGCACATCCCTATATATATATATATATATATATATATATATATAAAATTGCATAAAGAACTGGCATCTAACACAACATAAGACACAATCTTAATAGTTATAACATATACTAGTAATTTTCTTTATGCAAAAAATATTCTTTTTTCCTTTTTTCTGTTGATTAGGTTGTGAAATATGGAATAATCCGTGAGTACAGACACCTCTGAATGCAGTCATGAATAAAACATGCATGTGGTGGAAAGTATCGGTGTGCGTTTGTGTGTTTGTGGCTTGGATGTGAGGGTGTGGATTACTGTAGGCTGTGCTGATTTATGAGCGCTGCACTCTGCCTGTGATGGTCATAATTAATCTGCGCTGATGGACTGATGTATGCACAGCATATGGCTGCGAGAGGCAGATTATCTCTGCACCACGGCTCCTGCTGCTGAATCAGCGATGTACAGTACCACGGTACAGCCACAGCAAAGCAGCGCCTTTATGTCTCTCAATGCGGCTGCATTACTGTTCAGATGTTGCTCTTTTGTAGCTCAGGACACTTCTCATTGTGATTTATTAAAGTATCAGCCTTAGGAGAATAAATCACACAAATGACTCTCCAGTCGTCGTGCAGTAAGAGTCTAGAGCGCTGAAATAAATGTGGAGAGCAGCTCGGGTCATTTGATGAGAAGTGCTTGAGTTCTGATTGAGATCTTTGACTTTTGATTGCCATATCTGCCATTTTGAGAAGTCCGAGCTCAGTTTTTAAATGTATATTTTTACAATTATATTTTGCATGAAGAAAAAAAGAGTATTTATTTTGCAGCCTTTGGCATCTTGGAAAACCTGTGCATAATTTAACAGTATAAATTTTAAAATATGTATTTAAAATGTATTTTACATAAAGGAAAAGTTTGTGTGTTAAGCAGACTTTGGTGTTTCATAAATCTGATTTTTTTTTTTTTTTTTTCATTATCTAAAATGATATGTACAATTTAATACAAATATGAATTTAAATATACAATTATATATTTAACAACATATTTTGCATAAAGGCAAAATCTTTATGTGTGTTTATATATATATACATATATCCAGTTAATCTTCCTCTGGATATTCCCATGCTGTAATGGAGCATGCCCGCGGTGTTCTTTCAGGTCCTCTGAGGCCGCTCCTCTGGAGATCAACCTGACCGGATCTGGCAGAAAGAGACGAGCAGAACTCTTTTTGAGAGTTAGACTGGTATTGATTACCCCTAATTAGATTCATATCAAGTCTGCAGGGAGCGGAGTTTCCGGCACTTTTCTGAAAGAAAAGCGAAGCCTCCACCGGCGGGCCGCTACATGAAGCTGGATAACTGGGTTTGAGGAGCCCCCAGAACAAACCCTAATTCGATTACGCCCAGGATTTCTGTGTCTAATTACACGCCACTCCAACATCAGTCAGCTTCAACTTTTTCATCATGTGCGTTTGGGCCGACAGCTCGGGCTCTGGCTGCGGTCTGCGGGAGGAGTTTCAAAGCCACGAGGAAATGCCATCTTAATGCATCTATGTTTTGCGGCTGGGCTATTAGCAGAGATTAGACATCGAGGAGCTGTCAGGCTGCCACGCGCCTGCTTTAAATGATGAAATGGATTGTTTACCGTCTGTCGGCCGAAACGACGCCGCTATTGACAGCCTAGTCATTCTTGAGATGTTTACTGGAAAAAAAGACACAATCTGCCGAAGTCGCTCTCAAACCATCATTTCCCATAATGCATTGCCGGCTGGGTTAATGTGACAGGACGGTGATTGTCTTTATGGGAGTCGTTCGAGATTTAATTTTTTTTTTCCGCTGAAACCGAGACATTAGTTTTAGCATTAACTAGGAAGGGTCATCTATTTTCTGCTGCTTTTTTGCACAAGAGATTTTACATACGAGGTGAAAACACATAGAAATCACCCACTGCATGGTGGAGCGTTTGTCCAAATATCTTTCTAAGACAATATACAAATCTTATAAGGAATGAATCCAGCAAACATTAGCATTAGCTTGACTGAACGTAACAGTAAATCATTTATAATGTTACAAAATAGCTCTCTTTCAAATACATGCTTTTCTAATGAACTTTGTATTTATCCAAGGATCCTGAAAAATTCAAATGCTTCACAGTTTCATGTGTAGTTAGCAGATATTTTTTTTTTTTCTGTGTCCTGTGGTGTGACAGCAAAAATGCAGAAACAAATGAAAAACTTTACATATAACATGAGAAAAAAATATCTTTATTCTTAGTTACAAATAGCAGGTTTAGCCTATTTTCAGCATTAAAGGTTAATAATATTATTATTACTGTGCAGTTTCTATTTTTGTGGGCTCATCATAGGACACACTGATACGTCAGCTACCAACATTGTGGTGTTATTTTCATTACAAGCACAATAAAATGCCTCTTAACCCAAGTATAAACAGTTAGACCAATTGCAAAAATCATGCTCACATGATTGTAAAATACTAAGTTTTTTGGAAATGGTAGTTTTAAGTGTGAATGTTGGTAGTAGTTGTACTGAATTTAATTCACGTGGACAGTAAGTAATCTGTATATACAGAATGTTTTGATAAATAATACGTTGTATTATAGTAATGAGAAAGTAATATCATTGAAAAACATGCTTTTTTGCCTCTCGGTTTTGTGTGAATTATGAGCTGGAGGTTTCTTCACAAGGTTCCCCTTTAGAAACAGATTGTTTTGTGTGTGTGTGTGTGTGTTCACAGACTCGGTACTGATCTGATATTCATAACAGGCAGTAAAAGGTCAGCTGTGTGAATTAAAATGAAAGATAGTTAGCGTGTGCTGTAAAGTGCACACATGTAGCCGGATCATTTCTGCAGCTAAATGTTCCTGCGGCGCTCGGGGAAGACCGGCGGTAAATTACACCGTGACTACAGACTGATTTCCATCTGTGTGTGTGATTGTGTGTGTAAATCTCCCAGCTCCTCTTCTAGCCATTACCTGAGCATCTCTCTCAGCCCTGTTGATTGCAACTGTCAGCATCTGCTGATTTACACACTACCGCTGCTAAACCTCTTCCAATCTAGCCATCCATCCATCTTTTCATCCCTGTCTCTCTATAGCTGTCTTTCAGACGGCTGTAATTCCTCTGCGTGACCAGCGGGAGTGCAGTGAGACAGTTTGCATTTGCATCTCTTGCGGGTTTGTGCAGAGGACTTAACCCCGGCATTGTGCCCGATTTACAGCATTTACTTGATGCTTCTGATAATTATGATTTTAGACCGATTGCAATGTGAATTTACTATTGGATCCATTTCGGTTTGCTTCTAAAGAGAGAAGAGGGACTGTTGATGCTGTCAACACTGTTGTTCGCTTAACTTTACAACATTTAGAGCAGCGGTTCTCAATCCTGGTCCTCGCGGCCCCCTGCTCTGCATATTTTGCGTGTCTCTCTTTGTTAACTCACCTGATTCTGATAATCAGCTCATTACAAGAGAGATCCGTGCATTAGATGTGTTCCCAATCGACATGGTCCCTACACAGTGTCCTCTAAAGTTCACTTCACTTCGGAACATTCATTCACGGATTTGCACCGTAAATAAGTGAATACGATTTAAATTACGTCTCGCACACACTGTGCTAGATCAGCGGTTTTCAATCCCGCGTTAGGTGCGTTAACAAAGAGAGACACGCAAAATATGCAGGGGGCTGCGAGGACCAGGATTGAGAACCACTGCCTTAAGGGGCTCCGTAAATTCAAATACCTAAAATGTTTTAACAGTTTTTGTTGACGATAACAATAAGTAGGCCTAAAAACTTACCTCTTACTGAATCTGCCTCCTTAAGTCCTTGCTGCTCTCTCAATTTATAATATTTATCTCTGCAAAGAAGTACAAGACATCATTTTTAGATGACCTGGACTTATTGACATGGATTTTCAGACATGATTAGGAGATATTAAAAAAATAAATAAACACATCAAACTGTATACAAATTAATTGTAGTTGAATTATTGAATTGTATGTGTGTTTGATGTCAATCCTTTTGGCTGACATTTATTTCTCCACAAGCCCAGTATGTTAATGCTACATTACCGCATGGCATGCTGGACACTATGCAGATGTTGGTAGATGAGCTGAGCCTCCAGATCTGGGTCCAGCGGGTCATACCACTCCTGCAGAGTCACTCCATGCCTGGTTTTATCACAGCCTGGGTCTATGATCAAAGATCTTATTAGTTTTTGTTAATGAAATATACTTTTATTCAGCAGGGACACAACAAACTGATAAAAAGTAATGGTAAAGACATCTGTGACTATGGACCACAAAGACAGCATCTGAAAGTTGATAGGATAACATTTGCCTGAAATACAACTATTTAAATATCTGGAATGCGAGGGTGCAAACAAATCAAAATACTGAGAAAATTGCCTTTAAAGTTGTCCAAACAAAGTACTTAGCAATGCATATTACTAATCAACAATTATGTTTTAGTATACACTACCAGTCAAAAGTTTGGAAACAGTAAGATGTGTAATATTTTTAAGATGTTAAGATCTTAGATGCTGCATTTCTTTGACCAAAAGTACAGGGGGAAAAAGTAATATTGTGAAATATTTTACCATTTAAAATAACAGGTTTCTATTTTAATATACTTTAAAATATTATTTATTTCCATGATGCAAAGCAGAGTTTCCATCAGTCGTTACTCCAGTCTAAAGTGTCACATGACCCTTCAGAAATCATTCTAATATGCTGATTTATTATTAGTATTATCAATGTTGGCAGAGTTGTGATGGCAAATATTTTTTGGGGAAACTGCAAAACGATCTTTACTTAATATACTAATAATTTTTGGCATTGGATAAAAATAATAACAATAATAATTCTGACCCATACAATGTAGCATTTCTGTTGCTACAAATATCCATGCTACTTAAGTAGTTTTGTGCTTTAGGGAATCATTCATCAATCCATTACAAATAAATATTGTTCTTTTAAACTTTCTAATCACCATAGATTCATAAAATAAAATCTATTTTACAGTTTCCACAAAAAATATTAAGTTGCATAAAGGTTTTCAACATTGATAATAGCAAGAAATGTTTCTTGAGCATAAAATCAGCATATTAGAGCGATTTCTAAAGGATCATGTGACACTGAAGACACTGATAAGTGCTGAAAATTCAGCTTTACCACCACAGGAATAAATTACATATTAAAAATTCAAAACATAAAAATGAAAAAATAAAAAAATAGCAACAATTCGATATGTTGCTTCTTTGGTATGTTTCAATCTGACCAGTCCCTCAAAAATATATGATTATCAACATCTGCAATACCTGATTTCTCCTTCTGATGGCAGCAGCTCCATCTGTCTGCTTTATAGATGCCAGGATGGTAGCAGCTCATAGTGTTTGTGTTGTGACTGCAGGCTTTCCTCAGAGCTGACAGCCAGTGATTCAACTCATTTACACTCTACAGCCACACAGAGACAAACAATGACATCAAATAATCCTTCTGAGGTTTTTTAGGGCCCATTCTTATGAGCTCATCAACAACAAACAATTCTGAGCCACATTCTTGATTGATTTGTGAATGCAGTAAATGCAATACTAACTTTGCAGTCGAGGTACAAGGTCTCCTGCAGACCAGAATCTTCACTTGAGATTATCTGCATGACGTTGGCACTGCCGAAACACTTCTCCTCCACCTTCTCAACCGCCCGGATCTTTGGCAGCGAAATAAAAGAGCTCTTCTGCAGATTCAGAGAAGGGAGACAACTTATCTTATATACTGTATACTGTATATGGGTGATTATAGACACTTTTGAAAAAAAAAAAAAAAACCTCACACTTCACCTCAAATACGCTCCTACACTGTAACCAGGCACACTAACAAAACTGTTGGTTGTGATGGAAATAATGCAGAATATTTGAGGGACATTATCAGTTCATATTAAACTCATAGGAAATATTTTGAAATAATAATGAAATAGTTGATTATTATTGTTAATAAACTATTGAAAACATTTTAGGTAACTGAAATGAACCTAAACTGGAATAAACTAAAATAAAAATATTAGGTGAAAAATGGAATTTGTATTTCTAAAATAAACATGTATATTTTAAGAGTTTAATTGCAAAAATAGATAAGTAATTTTTAAAAATGTTGTTTTATAAGGTAAACAATAACTAAAAAACACTGCAAACTAATACAATAAAACATGACAACATAATAAAAAACAAGATTTATTTGGGGGGGAAAAAATAAACTTCATATATTTACATTTAATACTATTTTATTAAATTTAGATATATTTCAAGAGTTCACGCTTTCCTCGTAATGAATAATACGCTAATTTGGCATGCTGTCTGGGGAGCGAGCTGGGAGAACGGTGAACTCGAACCCTAATGGATAGAACCCTAGCGTGGGCAAGAGTTCGGCGTTCAGCTCATTCACCGTCTGAAAGTCCCCCCCCCCCGGAAAGTCGTGAATTAAATGGAAAACGGAGGAGAAGGGGTGGAGGAGGGATGCAAAAAAGCGGGAAGCAGGTAAATGAAAGCTGGGAGAATTGATTTGATTGGGTGTAAATGAACGAAGGATTATTAGGAAACAAGCTGCCAGCTGTGTGGGATTACTCGTTTAGCGATCCTCTCGAAATTAAGTTATTTTGCAAAACATTCACTTATATTTATGCATTTATTTTATTTATATTTAGAAATATTGCCTTTGGACCTCACTGAAATAAGTTTAAGGGGAGCAAATAAATAAACCAGTTATTAAAAAAGTAGGAGTTCATAAAAGTTATTTGTAAGTAAAAAAAACACCCACCCATTATGAGTCAGGAGCAAGGTTCAACTATCAACATCAACCATATAATAACTAAATAATAATACTAACGAATAATAATGCTGCTCACTTTTGAGTGTTGAGTCCGTGAGTACGACAGAGTATCTTTACTGAGCGTGACATAGTACTTTTTAAAAGGTGATGTCATGGGCATGCACTTGTCCTTGGTCCTGTGTAGGAAGAGGAAGCCTTCTTTCTCCATAGTGCCACACTGCAAACTCATTCGTGTCTGAAGCTCAAGATCTGTTCAAATAAAGCAAACGAGAGAGAGCAAGAGAAGTGAATAAAATTAGGCTCTTGCCTATCTGCTCCATCTCTTAAGGCTCCATTCATTTTTGGATGAACTACAGTACACAATTAAACATGCAGATCCAACAAGAAAATGAAAAACGAATTAAAAAAAAAAATACAGAAAAGAGTGTAATTATCTAAAGATTGATCAGATATGACAGGTATGAACAAGTCTCCAGCCAAGCACCGGGTTCCACTCAATTTTTCATCTAATGACTAATTTAGTTCAGCTCACCCTCTGACTCATGGCAGTTGACCAGTTTAGTGATGAAGTCTTTAAGTTGGGTGATGCCTTGCTGTATGGCTGGCTGCAAGCAGACCATCCACGGCTCTTTAGAGCAGCATGCAAGACTGTCCATATTCCCAATGGTCTGCACGGCCTGAGGAAACACACGAGGCAGTTACAGTGACGTAAGATGGAATACGTTAACCTCAATGAGCTCTATGAATGTTCTGAGGTCATAATCCGTGACTATCCTGTGACCTATATAGTGGATGTTATTGCAGAAGTGAGTGCAGCCTCACTAACCGAAAGGATCTGAGCTTGATTTGTGTTATATTACGGACAATGTGACTTTGTAGATGTGTAAAAGAATCATACTTTGGCAAGTAGCAGAAGTGTCCGGCTGGTACGGGCATCAGCATGCTTCTCTCGAAGGTGAAATAGTTTTGGAGACATAATGGCAGGTGAGATGAAGCGCAGGCACAGGAAGCTGGTCACAGCAATGAACTTCACCTTCTGAGGAAACATTTACAAACAGGTCATGAAAGAAGCTCAAATATACTTCCAAAGACTGTTTTTACCTTTTTGAACACATGTGCAATCTTTCATGTCAAATCTTTATTTTATAAAAAATAAAAATAAAAATTTAATATAAAATATATTCAATTAAAATATGAACACATTTTAGAGCTGGCAGGATCAAATGAAATGAGTATCAACAAAATCCATATTTGCACTGCATTAATGCATTTTTCTGCAATTCTAATTTCCTGATTCATGTTTTAAATATGCTATTTTGAATAATAAATGGTTATTTTAAGTTTTAAACTAAAACCACCATTTTGTGGTGGCAATCTTAATGAGTGAGCCATTAAATAATTCAGCTGATTGTTCCAAGCAGCCAGTTTATTCAGAAATAAAGCAAGTAACTGTCTTTATGAGTGAGGCACTGAATCAACCAACCTATTCGTTCAAAAAATGCAGATTTATTCAGAAACAAAACACTGCTGTGAGCTGTTCTGAGACAAGCGACGGATCAGCTATGCGTTTGTTTGGAACTATTTTTGTTGACGATAAAGAGCAAAACAGACGGAATTGTGCTAAAAATTGAAGGCCCTGCACGTTGTTAATAAAGCAAACATTATTGGAGTACATTCTTACAAGATAATTCCATGTTTAATGAAATACTGTGCTCACAAGTTTTATTCAGTGTGTTACGTTTTGCTTCTCTGTAATTATTTGTAGAAGTTAATTTCTAAGTGAATACTAACACTTTTTCAGTGTATATCATGTTCCCTTTCGACATTTCACTCGTACTGCGTCTGCTAAGACGCATGGGGAAAACTCCTTTTTCCCCCTAACTGA
>JAUCMU010000063.1:1022162-1043753 GCA_032275025.1 Enteromius treurensis | reverse complement strand
ATGTGATTCCAGACAGACTGGATGATGATCAGATCAGATCTCTGTGTGGAGCACTGGCTGTTGTCAGACTCCTTGTGTAGACAATAATCTCACTGCATTATTACAATTCATGACAAAAATAATGTTTGGAGATGTAAACTGATATTTCTCTACCGCAAAAGATAGAAATAACCAACTTAAATTTTTTTTTTTTTTTTTTTGGTGAAAATACTAGTGGCCTAAGATTTATTCTTTAATAAGTAAAAAAAAAACAACAACAAAAAAGAATATAGTGCCAATGTTACAAACCTGATGGTATTTTTATCCACTTTATTTCATTAGCAGTAAATCATTGCTAACGAAACGATTAGTAAAACTCTGAAAACTATTACAATTACAAATTGATTTGTCAAATGAAATTGATGTAATCAAATGTGTAAAACAGTGATGAAAACACAGCTATACAGTACTAAAATAATGTATCTTTAGTGCTTGTATTTGTAAACGTGTGAGACCATTCTCTCTGAAATATTAAATTTTTTTTATTTAAAAAAGTCTCTGTTATGTTTCTGGTGAGATATTAGGACCAAGCCTACTGCCATGTCACATATGGAATATTCCCGTCACATCGGGGTTTCCCTTTCAGTCAGCTGAACATACGACGATACCATATACAATCAAAGTTGGGGGGGCACTAAGGCATTTTTACCAAAGGGTGAAAAAGTTTTTTCATTTTTCCATTATAAAAATTGTATACAGTTATATAAACCATACTCCAAAACTAAATACAATGTTCACGTCAATAAATATAACCTTTGTTTTTAGGGTATTGTAAACACATCTCACTTCCCTAGAAAAAAACGACAATGGTTTCATCCAAAGATGGCCACGATATCTGTCAACCAGAAGTGAAACTTTCCCTTAAGAATAGGAATATACCCCGTCAATTAACCTTTATTTGGACTACTCTGCTCGAATTGACATCGATGCGGCTTTACCGGACACACATTATGATGTCTTTCGGAGTTGTTATTTCGTCCGACGCCGTTTTGTATTGAATAGCAACCCGCCTTGCTCAACTGCTCTCTTTTAAGTGAGCTAGCCGTCCTGCTAACCGCGGGGAGATTCCACTCTCCCGGAATCATTTCGGGAAAATAGTTCCACTTTGTCGCGCTAAAAACGCGCTAAACCTGGTACTGTCACGTAAGTGAAGTGTTTTTGACAGGAAGCGGGTTTAACGCCGAAGACTTTGTCGGGCTCAGCGCTTCCGTCTATATCTTTACGTCACTCGCTTCCAATTAAGTTTGATGTTTTTCCATGAGCACTGTGCGGAGAGGACTTTGATTTGCTTGTACCTTGTAAGTATTGGCGGATTCTTTAAGAGATACCAAGTAGGTAGAGTTCATCTTAGCTTCATAAGCATAATTCCTAGCCATACTTAAGTAATCCAATGTGCTGTCTGAATGACTGCCATAGGTGATCCAGATACTGTATAGTACCAGATAGTAGTGGCTTGATATCCAGAATGACACATAACAAGTATAAACCGCTAGCCTACTTCAATTTAAAGGAATGGTTCAACCAAAAATGAAAATTCTGATGTAATTTACTTATGTTGTCCTAGATAATTCGCACACATGTTTAAACTTGCTGTTGCTCCTCAGCTGTCCTAGCAAATCAATGGAGAAGCTTCAGGACCTCAGCCAGCCCGAGTTGAAGGATTTGCTGGATAACTCAGAGCGGTTGGAGTCTATGGCACTGGAGTCTGATGAGGTAAGAAGATTTTGAAGCTTTGTTGGGTGACTATCTCCCAATAATGAAAATTATATCTTTATTTATTCACCCTTGCATATTAACAAACTTATTCCTATTCCCTTTTCAACAAAAGGAGATGTTATGAAGGATGCTTTTGCTGCTTGCTTTCATGCAGTTGAAGCAAATGATGTCCAAAATAGACCTTTGAAATTACTGTACACCCTTACAAGTAAAAGCTTTTGTCAAGTTTTGTTTTGTCATTGGTAGTTCAATAAAAACCAACACAGAATCTTTTGGTTTTTCTGCTGAAATTATAAAACTTGCATCAGCTACAAGGCCTTGCTGTATTGTTGTCAAACCTGCTGTGGCACATCCTTAGGAGTCACATTTGAATACATAAATGAGATTTCAGAGCTTTGGTGAAGGAGAAGTGTGAGTTATTGAATCAGTGAAGTGAAGTAAACTTGTGTGGTGTGGTTAAAGAGAGAGAGTTCACCCCAAACTAAATAAATTCGGTCGTATTTTACTCGCCTTGAACGCAAATGGAGATATTTTGAAGAAAGCGGGTAACCAAACATTTGCTGGTAGCCAATGACCTCCATGTTATAAAAAAAATACTATGGAGGTCAATGTCTACCAGCAATTGTTTGGTTACCAACACTCTTCAAAATATCTATTTTTGTAAGAAACTCGTCCTCCTAAATTAAGGGTGTGTACATAATGAGTTTTTTGGATGAACTAACTTTTATGTTATTGAGGCTATAAATGGATATTAACATGTGCTTGTGTTGCTGAAGAATTAAACAGAAAAAGAACCCCTATCTACTGAGCATCAACAGCTATTACTATGTCTTGCCGGAGGGATGGAATGTCCTGCTGATATTTATAATGTCTGTAGCGTTGTAGCTTTTATCATGTGTCATTGTTTTTCTGCAGATTCAGAACATTCAGTTGGAGAGGGAAATGGCTCTGGCTGCCAACCGCAGCCTTGCCGAGCAAAACCTAGACATGAAGCCTCGACTGGAAACAGAGAGGGCACGACTGGTGGGGAAATATGCTGAGCTAGAGGAAGTGAGGGAGAAATACAAACAACACTGTGCCATGAGAGGTAAGGGAATGGATTTCAGATTTTATTGGAAAGGCTTTTTTTGTTTTGTCTTTTGTTTTTTTTTAATATGTAAAAAAAATCCCTATTTTTTTTCTTTTCACCTGTAATGGAAATGTTTAATGTCAAGTTGTTGTATATTGAATCTCAGGTTGTAAATATCGTAGGAAATGTTTCTGTGTTATATATGGAAAATAAGTGAATTGGAATATTTTAAAAGAGAAGAACGGCTTGGGCAGCTTTTTTTATTTTATTTTTAAAGAGTCTATTAGCACTGCTTTTAGCTCAATGAAAAAGACTTCACTTTTGTTCACAGTAGTTAAACTGCACTGGCAGTTTTTATGGCGCTTTAAGGCACACTGGAACCTTTGGTTGGACACTGGAATTCTGACTTGGGTTCCTAAATGGAGCTTGTTGTTAAGCTAGAAAATCTTCTATATGTGTATACGTCTTATAGTGCTGTTCTATGAGCTTCTTTTGTTCTGGCAGTCAATCTCCTCCCCTTTTTTGCATCTGTGACATTACATCACACAAAAGCTATGTGTCTGGCCTCTTTCTCCGTAGTCTCATTCTCAGTCTATTCATTACTGCCGTTTCCTTTGTTAAAATCATCCCGCGTTTCTAGTCAACTGATTTGTTTGCATAACCGTTCTCACATTTCAGTTTCTTTCTCTATTGCGAGCCAGCCTATTTATGTGTCAACTCTGTCCCACTTCTGTTTCTCTTTTTCTTTTTCCCTCTCCGCAGACAGCATCATGGGGCAGGTGTCTCCGGAGGGGCTGTTGTCTCGTCTGCAGATAGAGGGAGCCAACACAGAGGAAGAATCAGAGGTGGGCTATCTAGGCCTTTATAATCACATATTTGTATTTTATTATTCTTATTCTTATTTTTTTTTTCTTTAAATTTTATTTTAATATTGGTATTTTCACTGTTTGTGAAACTGCCAGGTTTGTTTATTAATTGTGGATTAAAAAAAAAAAAAAAAGATGATTGTTTGGGGAAACAAATGTACAGGAAAGAGAAGAAAACATCTGCTATGTAAGCAGTTATTTCTTATACCGTTCCATATATTAATCTTATATTTTACATTAAACTTATATTAAGTATATATATATGTATATATAATGATAAATTATTAACATCAATAGACATTTATATATTATATGCTCTGTATAGACTGTATGTAATTGCTTTAAAAATGACAAAATCCTGCATATGATGTAATCATATAGTTAATTTTCAGCATTCAGAAATTTTCAAAAATACCAGGACATTTTTATGTCTTCTCACTTTATTTGTACACAGTTTTACAAATAATAATAATTACATAACATGAGTATATGTAAATAAATTGGATCTGAATAAAATAAGAAACTCTAAAAATAAAAAAAAATAAAGTTTAATCCTTCTGTTCAGAAGTGTACCATTTAATCTAATCAAATCAAAATAGTCATAATATATATATATATATGTGTGTGTGTGTGTGTGTGTGTGTGACCCTGGACAACAAAACCAGTGGTAAGTTAATTTTCAGAAATTAAGATTTATACATATTTATTTATCTGATAGCTGAATAAATAAGCAATATTTGACGGAGGTACAACTATATGAAAATCTGGAATCTGAGGGAACAGAAAAATCTAAATGCTGAGAAAATCACCTTTAAAGTTGTTCAAATTAGATCTTCTCAATGCATATTACTAATCAAAAAGTAAGTTTTATTATGTTTACAGTAAGAAATTGACTAAATATCTTCAAGGAACATGATCGTTACTTCCTATCCTAAGGATTTTTGGCCAAAATAAAATGTATTTTTGGCTAATACTACAAACATACCCCAGCGACTTAAGACTGGTTTTGTGGTCCAGGGTCACATTTGTGCATGTGCTTAGTAAAAATATCCTGCAGTTGTACTTTTACTATTCCAAAACGATATACTAGATACTATAATAAAGATATATGGCTGCTAGATTGAAATAACTAATTTTGTACTTAATGCACTTTAACTGAAGTAGTGCTGAAGACATTCTTAGTGTATTGGATTGTGCTTAAGTGGAACTATTGCAAGTATGCTTCAGGTACACTTGAAATATCTTGCATTTTAAGTGATAGTTCACCCAAAAAATAAAATGATACTGTCTTTTACTCACCTTTGAAACATCATGTATGTGACTTTGAAACGAACCCACTCAGAGTGATAATAGAAAGCCTTTGAATGTGTTTAAATGGGCTACACTTTGGAAGACGTGAAATAAAATGTGCACAGACAGCAGACGTGACAGAAAAGGGCTTATCAAAGTTTGAAATATGGATATTTATCATAAAAAAACACATGGATTTGCTACAAGAGGACTTTATTCACCCCCCGGAGCGCACGATATTTCATGTTTTCTGTAGTGTAACAGCTATCACCCATAGTGATCACTTAGTGATCACTCAGATCAGATGGAAACACAAAGAGATGATCTTCGTTGGAGACCAGAACACCTAGATGAGCTCCGTGGACAGATCACTGAATCCAAATGCACTGGACTGGAAATTAGGTGCTGGGCATCCGGCCAGAGGAGAACTGGACCCAACTAAGCCTGGTTCTCCCAAGGTTTTTTTCCCCATTCTCTACTGGATGGGGTTTTGGTTCCTTGCTCCTGTCGCCTCTGGTTTACTTAGTTGGGGACACCTGATTTCTAGTGATTATCGTGGTCTTGACTACAGAGACCGTTTCTGCATTTGACAAATAAAGTTTAATCTCGTCATTATACATTACCATCACTCTATTTTCCTGCTTGATAATGTTCAGTGCTTTGCTAAAATCTGTATTGTTAAATGGCTATATAAATAAAAGTGACTTGACTTGACATCTCCGTCCCCACTCCCAGAGGACGGCTGGGAACTTCTGTCCACTCAGCTGCCGCTGGCCCACGGGTCGGCGGTACCCACATTTTCACAGAAAGAGCAAATTTTCTCACCAGCTCTACGAGGCAGGCCAACGCTCTGAGATGAGTTCTGTTCGTCGACTGGTGTTCCCATAGAGATGCTCAATTGCAGTTGTGTTTTTTTTCCTGCAGGAGAAGTTGGAGTGCAGGCTGTCCCCTTCGACTCTCAAAGTGTATGTCACTGCCATAGCATACCACAATGCAGCTTTCGGGTCAAATTAATTTGTAGCACTTCGCAATTTGAAGAAGCAATTTGCTTCAGATATTACGTGCGTTATAAATAAAATGCATTAATGTTGTTATTATTATAGCATCATACAGTAACAAAATATAAGCAGCAATCAAATAAAATTATTGTAAATCTATATCAGATTAATTTAGAATAATGTGCATGCATGTAAACTGTACAGATAATATTGTTTACCATAAATCATCACATAATTTACAAAAGGGTGAAATTCCACTGCTAGTGTACGTATATATACTATATATACTTTATAAGAAACTTAATAGCTTTGTCTTGGACGTTATTTTATTTAAATAAAGCAATTGCACATTCAAAATATTTAGAAATAATTAAAGAAAATACTAAAATATACTGAACATATTGTGATGACTGGCTGTTGTTCATTAAGACGTGGGCAAACTGGAGCTAAGCTGTTCTATAAAACTTTTCCCTAACTACTTGCCAGTAGGGTACTAGCATCCACACGCGCCTTAACTTCATAAATAAAACATGCAAACACCCGTGTCCCTAACACAGCAAGACCCTGAGTGACTCTTTATACAGGTGCACAGACAGAAAAACTGAGAAGGGTCTGGCTGCAGACCTGCACCTGCACTCTCAGACGTGCACTCTCAGACACCCAAACGTCCTCTGTGCTAGTGTCGTTACTTTCAGTCGACACCTCCACTCTCAGGCACCCGCGACGTCACTTGCAGTCGACACCTGCACTCTCCGGCATAGACCGGAAATAAGTTTCCAGTAGTTCGTTTGCGTGGCTAAAGATGCTGCATTGAAGCTGATAAATGATTTGAAGTGCCCGCTGCCAATAAAGACTCAGTAATGATGCTCTTACATGGTTTAAAGTTACTTAGTAGTATAACGTCTAGGTTACGAACGTAACCCACGTTCCCTGAAGGAGGGAACGGAGACGTTACACATGGGAACTCGCCAGAGAGACCTATTGCTTTTGAGCCTTTTACTAAAAGCCAATGAAACATTGGCGTGCACTGATTGCGCTCAGGTGCACCTCATCACTGTGTGAGTATATGGGGGCACGCACACAGTGCACATGCAGGTTTTTGTTCATAGCCTACATGTTATCCTTTCAGTCAAATCACTTTGACATTACATAAGGGAACACCCATGGAACAGACCACGACTCTAAGACCATGTTACGCGGAGATCCCCTGCCAACTGGCAAGACTTTTTTAGCTTTTCCAGTTCGTTAACAGGAGAATCTGCACTTAACCTTCTTAACCCTCTGCGGCCCGATGTGTGGGGCTACAGAGTTGCTTTAAGTGGTGCTGAAGCAAGTGGTTAAGGGCGGAGCGCATGAAGTATGAACTGTTGCATGTGGGACAAGAGATTCAATATATCGATATGAATATAATTGAAGGGAAACACAGCCTTCTGGTTGACTGTGGAGATATTTTTGCCACACCTCTGGGCGAAGGAGACCCAGAGGAGGCACAGCTGGAGCTACTCCGCTCTAGTCCGACTGCTGGGCAGGGAGGTTTTACGCACATTTAAGGGAACACTGAGATATTTGAGCACGGGTCCCGTGGGAGCGGCGCAGCAAGCCTGCAGCAGCCAGTCTACTCGCTCACCTGCGGTCCTGATCAAGGACGCGAAAAGATACGGCCTCTATGCGGAGGTCGTAAAACCTGGCGAAGGTGTTGGGTGTCGTCCAGCCCGCAGCTCTACAGATATCCGCTAAAGAGGCACCTTGAGCCAGCGCATAGGACGAGGCCATACTCCTTTGTATAGTGAGCTCTCAGTCCTATGGGGCAAGGCTCTCCCTGGTATAAATAAGCCAGTGAGCCAACCTCTGTTTGGTGACAGCATTACCTTTATGCTGACCACTGAAGCAGATAAAGAGCTGCTGAGAGGGTCTGAAGCTCTGAGTACGGTTAATGTAGAGGCGCAGCACACGTACAGGACACAATAACTCTAAGGCTGGGTCTGCCTCCTCCCGGGGCAGAGCTTGCAGGTTCACCACCTGATTGCGGAAAGGCTTGGTGGGAACTTTGGGCATGTAGCCGGGCCGGGGTCTCAAGATAACGTGAGAATCAGTCGGACCGAACTGTAGGCACTCTTCGTCGACAGAGAAGGCTTGCAGATCCCCTACCCTCTTAATAGAGGCCAGCACGATGAGAAGCACTGTCTTCAGTGTAAGATATTATATATCTGCTGACTGAAGCGGCTCGAAGGGAGCTAGCCGCAGCCCGGCTAGGTTACAGCTATGTCCCAAGAGGGCAAGAGGTGTGGTCTCGGGGGATTAACCCGACGCGCACCTCTAAGGAATCGAACGATGAGCTGATGCTTCCCGAGGGACACGCCCTCCACTGCTTCGTGATATGCAGCTATGGCAGCGACATATACTTTAAGAGTCGAAGGGGACAGCCTGCGCTCCAACTTCTCTTGCAGGAAGGAAAGCACCACTGCGATAGTGCATCTCTGTGGGTCCTCTCCACGGGAGAAACACCAGTCAACGAACAGACTCCATCTCTGAGCGTAAGCCTGCCTCGTAGAGGGGGCTCGCGCTTGAGAAATGGTATCTACGACAGCGCTGGAAAGGCTGGGGAAGTCTGCCGCGAAGTCCAGGAGCCAAACGTGCAGATTCCAAAGCTCGGGACGCGGGTGCCATATGGTGCCCATCCCCTGAGAAAAAGCCGCAGAGTTGTCGGTCCGGATCAGAAAATGATGCAGCCTGAGAAACACTGTCAGCAGCTCGAGGCAATTGATATGTCAAAGCAGTCGGATGCCTGTCCAGGGACCCGAGGCTGCTAGCCCGTTGCATACAGCACCCCAGCCCATGAGAGAGCCATCCGTGTTGACCACAATATGTCTCGATACCTGTCCTAGGGGTACTCTGAACCGTAGGAAAGCAGGATTGTCCCACATAGTGAATAAGCGGCGACACTCCGGGAAAACGCCAGTCCGAAGTGTGCCACGGTGCCACGGTGTACCTGAACTTGTAGGCCGGTGAGGCGGGCGGTCATATCGATCAAGTCCAGCTCCATACCGAGATAAGAGATCCTCTGCACCGGGGAGAGTTTGCTCTACTCTCGGTTGACCTGAAGACCCAGATGGCTGAGGTGCCGTAGCACTATGTCCCTGTGCATGCACAACTAGGCGAAGGCAGAATCGACACATGAAAGTATGCGTCCTTCAGGTCGATGGCTGAGGACCAATCCTGGCTCCGAATGCATGTCAGTATGCGCTTCGGAGTAAGCATCTTGAATGGCATCTTGAGAAGAGACCGATTCAGAGCTCTCAGATCCAGTATCGGTCTCAACCACCTCTCTTCTTGGGCATGATGAAGTAAGGGATGTAAAACCCCGACCTAATCTCGGCGAGAGGGACAGGATCGATTGCTTCCTTCGCCTGTAGGACAGCAATCTCTGCGCAGTACGGCAGCTTGGCTCTCTGAACGGACCAAAATAGAGCGAATGCCGCGATACTGGGGCGGGCGCCTGGCAAACTGAATCGCACAGCCGAGGAGCACCATCCGAATCAACCACTGTGAGGGGCTGGGGAGCGCTATCCAGGCTCTGAGCCAAGTCGACAGGGGTATCAGGGGAACATTGACCGCCATGCCAGCAGTGGGGCAGCCCGTAGCAGTGACAGGGACTGCCCGTCTGGCTGCATTGAGCAGCGCTTACCTGGCTCCCGCACTGGCGACACAGTTTCCCAGGTCAGCATCTGTGAAGACAAAAGGGTTTGTGTTAGATGGAGACCTCCGGACACTGGGCCTGGAGGTGTGAGAAATTGCTCTTTATGTGAAAATGTGGGTACTGCCGACCCGTAGGCAGACGGCACACAAGCTCCTGGTCAGAAGCATGTCTGATAGCTCTGTGTCCGCTGCAGACGGAGCAGACGCCGCAGGGCAACAGCTGTCCGGCGCATACGCCATTTCACCATCAGACTCACCCTCTGATGGTGCAGAAGACATCTCGACCTCTCGGGAACCCCCGAAGGACACACTTGGGCCTGCCGTAGCAGTGGGAGTGGTCTCCTCCGGAAGGACCACGGGGCTACGCGGTGTGTCAGAAGTCAGCGTGGCTGTTACACCGGACGAAGCATTCTGGACAGTCACCTGGAGGTCCCCCAAGCGTCCCGCCGTGGTAGTCGTGAACTTGCTACGGTCCAACGATTTCCCATGGGAAGAGCGGGAGGGAGCCTGCCCACGAGTGAGAGCCATTGACCATCCATAAACGCTGCCTGAGCGTGTTCTCAGCCGAGACACGACAGGCAACGCTTGTGACCGTCCGAAAAAATGAGGAAACTTCCACACCCTGAAACCCACGGTCGGATCGACATCCCGTTACAAAGTGCTTCACCAACCGCAAGGAAATTGCTCTTTTTTCCTGGTTGCCCATGTTAGACCCAACGCGGCAAATCAGAGGTCTATGCTCACTGGATAAGCAGATGACTGGTACAGCTGGCCTTGAAAAGGCCACCGGCCCGCAGGATCCGCTGGCAGCCGCCCAGAAATGCTATCAGACGAGTGAGCAGGTTTTGCGCGAACTTCTCCAAAAGATCCTTCCTTCACCTTTCTCGTAAAACACTCGAAAGCCCAGGGGATCACCAGCTCAAAAACAGCAAGAGCTCTAAAGCGAAAAGCTGCATGTGCACTGTGCGCGTGCTCTCTTATACTCAAACAGTGATGAGGTGCACCTGATCGCAATCAGTGTACACCAATGTTTCATTGGCCTTTAGTAAAAGGCTCAAAGGCAATAGGTCTCTCTGGCGAGTTCCCATATGTAACTTCGAAGTGATTCGACTGAAAGGGTGACAGCTGTTCTGCTTCATATAGTTATGACAATCAGGACTTATGCCATCTAAGCAGCATAACAAAGACCAATCAGAATCAGAACCATTCAGAATGCATCATGCGGATAAGATAAAGATGTCATCACAGCTCACTTTGAATGGCAAATATTCTTAATTTTTATGTTTTAATTGTTCTGTCTTAAGTACAAGACTTCTAAAAAGTAGACATGCACACCTGAAACTGGAATAATCTGGAGAATAGTGTTGAATGCATATTAAGTATGAGTTTTGGTATTAGTTCTAGTGCACTGATAACACTGTGTAAACTGGGCCGTGGTCATGTGATCAAGTGAGGGCGAGACACTGCAGAAAACGTGCAGCTCAAATGAAGTGTAACACATCAGAGACGCAGACAAACCTGCTGCTGAACACACACACACAGTGTTGCAGTGATGTAATTTGTAGTGAAATCACATTAGCGTGTGTGTGTGATGGGCACCGTATACAGAACATCTGTTACTGACACACAGCATTTGATTGATGCCTCTGCTTGTGTGTGAGTGCATGTAAACAGTGAAGATGTGCACATCGACACAGTTCTGTATATAAAGCACAGTGATGTCAGATCATTAGAGCTTCGTTTCACACTTTCTGCCCAATGCTTTTGTCTTGTTCTCTAGTGTTAAAATACTGTAATTGTGTGCAGAGCGTATGGAAACTTTACATTTGTGATCTAGTTTCACACAGTCCTTCACTTTTAGTGCATTAAAAACCTTTTACAAGCAGAGAAACAAATTAGGGTTTGTTCGACAGCAGTGGAGTAGTGATTTTGTGTGTTTTAGTCTTGAATGAGGTGATGTGCTCGACATGCATGTTGTTTTTCATCGACTGCAGACAGGAATGGACACATAAGGGCACTTACTAGGCGTCAGAGAGTGCCGTGAGTCTATTGATTTTAATGCTGCAAGTATGTAGAGGATTTCAAATTGAATCGACACAAAAAAAAAAGGAATCTTGCACATTCTTTTCCATCCAGTAAGATTCAGTAAGATTTCTTTTATTTTAGTCTCTTCTGCTTACCGAGGCTGCGTTTATTAGATCAAATATACGGTAAAAACTGTAAACTTTTTCCTATGTCATGTGTTTTCTGTTTGAATGTTGTGTATTTATTCCTTGATCAAAGCTGTATTTTCAGCATCATTACTCTAGTCTTTAGTGTCACATGATCCTTCATTAGATTTCAATCTAATGCATACTTACTAAATATTTTAAATTAATTTCAAAAGAAAACCATTGCACTCACCTTTGAAAGATAAAGTAGCATCGTTACAGTGTAAAGCCTGTTAATGATGATAAAGATAATGATATAGTTCTCAAAATCGTTCTCAATGTCAAAGAATAGCAGTGTCCACACCACAACTTTAATGATAAAGGCACAGAGAAACAATATCATTGGAATCATTTTCAAAACATTGACAGCCAATCAATCCTGCTATCACATGCTGGAGAATTTTAATTGGCAGACACGTTTGAGTGTCTTAAAATAAACAGACGATATCGTTCACTGGTGTTGATGCAAATATAGTTACCATTATTTTTATTTATCGTGCTTGGTGTAAGAGGCCTTTAATAAAGACCAATCAGAATGCAAGTATTCAAATATTATAATGACATCAGGACAGCTTGACATTAAATGCGTAATATTCTAACAGTTTATAGTTATAATCTGAGTGGTTTTTAGGCAAAATGTGTATAAATAGCAAACATTTCACACCTAAAGCTGGAATAATCTCCAAAATAATGCCCCAATGTTAGGGAATTAAAAGAAAAAAAAAGTTAAATTTGCAGTAAAAAAAAAGGCAGCTCTGGTTGCTGTTTCACATGTTAGGTTTTACAGTTTTAACTTAAATTTACAGTTAAGTACCGTGATACAATTTATTGAATAAATGTTAATATACCAACCTTTAAGGAACTAAAAGCTGTTTTGTACCATTATAATACACTGATAACCACCAAAAGCAGGTGTTGATGAGTCACATGATGAACCAAAGCCCTTCACAAGCGGCTTCTAAATATGAACATATAGAAGGTGCTCAGTGTCATTCACTCAAACACTAAACACTGTCATGGTGAAATTCAATTTAAATAATGCAATAAAAATTTAACAAGATTACATGTGGCATACAACCCTAAAGTACAAAACTTATATGAAAAAAAAGAAGGAAGTTATTAAAAAAAATAAATAAATAAATAAAACGTCAGATTTGATATGTAACGCATGGAATTCGGCAAATGTTACAGTCTTTCGCTTCCAAATACAGTACACTGCCATAATATTACATGTATTGTCCAGTCCTTTTTTCACCGTATACATTAGAAGAACTTACCATTAACCATTTAGCAGGTTTTTACTTTAGTTTTATCTAGTTTTTACTGTTAAATTTGCTGTAATGTAAATCTAAGTCTATGTGTATGTAAATCTTTCAAATGAGACACATTAGGTTACAAAAATAATCCAGGAAATGAGTTACGTTCCTGTGGTGACGAGGGAAAAGGGATTCACAGATACAGTAGATAACATATATTATTATGTAATCGCTGCTTTATTTAATAATAAAATATTGCCAAATTGCTTTTCATATCACCCTGTTTTTGCATCAAGTCATCAGCTGAATGAATTAATGTCACGTTAAGGGTGTTCAGTGACTATAATTAGCTTTACATACAAGTCTATAGCATGTCCTCATTCACGTGTGTGTGTGTCCTTGAGTGTGTTTCCAGGGGTCTTTGTGAGTGTTGGGTTCTAAAGGGGGTCATGGGCAATTAAAGCACACATGCAGCGCTGCTATACCATCACACACACACACACACAGAGCTGAGCACCCCTCCTCTGCTCTCATGCACCTCCCACCTCAGCATGTGAATGTTTAAGTGATCTTTATTGTGTGCAGAGTAAACAGAGAGAGCGAGGGAAGCCGTGCGGACAGCAGGACGAGAGACAGATAGAGAAAGAGACAGTGTGTGTTTAAATGTGGAAAGCGTCTTCTCTGAGCTCCATGGCTAACTCTGCATGCGTGCTGCTGTCCGGCTCCGGGATGCTGCCACACTCGCTGCACGCGCCGCATGCCTTCCTCTACTTGTCCGAGGTAAGCAGCGTCCCGCTTTTATCTGCTCTCAATGAGCGTGCTTTTCCATCTGACCTCTGACCTCTTCTGTGGGGTCGGGGCTCTCTGTATTGTCCAGTTTTAATGCTTTTATTGCCATTGTTTGGGCTTATTCGCATACTCTTGTGCTCATTTTATCCATAACGTTGAGTAGTTGTTTGCATCTGGTGTTGTAGATTTTTGTGAATTTATTGCAGAAATGGCATTTTTGATCACAAAACGGAAGACTGCCGCTCATTTTAGGTCACAGTTTACGAAGTTATGCAGATTTGTATGCTAATGCCTTCATGAATTATGCACTTCCATGACTTTTCCCTGTGTTTAAATTACAAAACACTGTTTTTAATGAACTTGGCTTTCTTTGTAGAATAAGTCATTGCATTCATGCATTAGTTACCTTACACATTTTGGCATATGTCTTGCTTTAAATTATTCATAAATCTATCCCAGTTTTCCTTGATCAAAATTGGTCTGAATTTGCCAAAATTGGGAGTCAACGATTTTCTAACTCAATAGGTAAATTCATTTTCTGTAGCATCTTATGTTGTATATATCAAATTATTGGTTGATATTAACTGATTGTGTGCCTCTAGTCTCATAGGTTTTTGTTTGCCATTAAACAGTGTGCAATTTAGATACAAACAGAGTTATTTTGACACGCACATGTCAGACAGAAAGCAGCCACTTATTTTAGCTCATAACCACCGATATTAGCATATGCAGATACTCTCATGAATTATTCAGGAGCTCCATGGCTGGTGTTGGATCACTTGATCAATGTTCTTCATTAACACAAATTACTTTGTTGAATTAGTCATTAGATTGTGAATTTGTTTAAGTGCACAGGGGTTTGTTATTAAAATTGTTTATTTTTATTAGCAGTGCTTGATTTTTTTCAGTTATTCTATATAGCCATGTCCACCAATATAGCCATGCCTCAATTTAAAATTCTCAATACTGGTCTGGATGTGCTTATGGTTTACACACACACACACACATATATATATATATATATATATATATATATATATGTATATATATAATTATTTTTAATATTATTTTTTTTTAATTTTTAATTTTTTTTAATTTACTTAATACAGTCTTTTAAGTGCTAGGATTCATAATTACTCATTGCAATTTTTTTTTGTTTTTAACAGTGTTATCCTGTACTAGAATTTACAAGTAGTAAAGCCATTTTAATTAAAATGATTATTTTTATGTGTTAAATTGTAGATTTGAGCTTTAGTATAAACTATGTTTTAAAACATGAAAACTGATCAATATCACTAGTCTACATGCAGTGCATCCTGGAGCATGTATATGAGTGCTACAGCAGTAAGACACCAGAGAGCGATAAATGAGATGAGTGCTTTCCTCCTGCTTTTAAATCACTGTGTGACAGCAGAAGAAGCGTCTCCTCCCCCATCTGTCCACACACACACACGCGGTGGGGTTGAGTCGAGTCGCCCTGTGAAGAATTCAGGGCAAGCGATCCTCCGGAGAGCAGCAGACATTATTCATGAGGCAGCGTGTTTATGAGCGAGTGTGTTTGTGTGCTTAATTGATTTCATATTCAAACACGCGGCCCCGTTTGCTGCAGTATGTAGTGCTGAATTATTGATATGGTTCACGAATGTGAGGCGATTCAGACAGGAAGAATGAGGAGCGCAGATGTGAGAATGATATGAGACAGATCCAGTACTGTGGGAGCGATAGTGAAATGCTGTTTGTTTGAAACGTATCAGACAGCTGCTGAAGTGTGTGTTTTGAAGAAGGTAAAGCTCTCAGTGTGTTAAACTCAGTCGTGCATTACAAGAACAGCTTGTTGAGGAATCGTTTAGACTCCATCTGAGCTGGGATTGGAGAAATCTGATGTTTTCTCTATTTTTGCTGATCTATTAGTGCAGAAGTAGTGACTTGAAACTATAGTGACCACACAAACATTTTTATTTTATTTTATTTAGTATCATTTATTTATTTTATTATCCATTGCAGATTATAATGAATATTCATTGCATATTATAATTTTGTATTACGTCAGTAAATTTAGATACATTTGTATGATTCATTTACTTTTACTTCATAATTTATTTTAATTCAATATTTGTATTTGTTACTTTTATTTAACACAAATATTGTATTTACTGTCCTTTACTGTAGAGTAGGCAGTTGTACATAAACAATGTACGTTATATAGTTGCAACTTGCAATTAATTTTTTTATTTATTTATTTTATGCACAAGCGAGCTGAGCCAAAAATCTGAATGAAAAGCATTATAATGGATTATAGACTCTTTTGCAAACATGCAGCTTTTCTCTTCACAAGACGTTAAACAGAATAGATCAGATCAGTCTCTGGAGGACATCATTGACCTCGTGACCCTTGAGTCATTTGGAGATGATGAGCTGATGAAGCTCTAGATGTCGGGAGCATTGAAATACTGTCTAAAATAACTAAAAGACAGAATGAGAAAGCTTTCATTAAATAGTTTTGTCTACAATGCATTAGGCACATGTTGTTCTTGATATTTTAATGGAAGAGTTTGCTGTGGTATGAAAGTGTAACTTTCAGCAGAAGATCTAATCATAAGAGTAAAAACATCGTGAAGCTCATTTTAGCAGCAACTGACTTATAGCAAGTTTTATGTATGGGTCTCTTAAAGGTACAGCAGCAAACAGACTGTATAATTATATGGATTGGAGGAATTGCGGAAAAACTAATGCATAAAAGGTCAGCTATGAGAAAGAGAAACCTCAGCAAAATGGTCTGTGTGTGTGTGTGTGGTTAGAGAGCTTCTTCAGTCAATCTACAATCTGTGTGCTTCTGCATCGCTCGCTTCGACATACTGTACTTCAGTTTTTTTTCCAGTTTTGAAGGAATGTATGTAAAGGCACCTATTTATTTATTTAGGCCTATGTTGTGAAATAGACTTAAGCCAAGGGAATATGCTCACCTTCCTCAGGTTTAGAGTTCAACTTCAATATGAAAGAAATGTTAATTATTCTCTGAATCTTGGAAAATAAATGCATCATGGTTTCCACAAAAACATAAAGCAGCACAACCGTTTTTTAACATTGATGATAATTAGAAATGCTTCTTGAGCAGCATATTAGACAGATTTATGAAGATCATGTGACACTGAAGACTGGAGTAATGATGCTGAAAATTCAGATTTCATCACTGAAATAACATTTTACTTTAAAAAGCATTAACAAATCTGACAGACTCCAGATGTGTGATCATCTCATCTTTGAGTGGTTCTGCACATAGTAGCACATAATATATTCCTCAGTAAGTTTGGACACTCTTCTTGATGACTAATTAAATGTGAGTTAATGAGTGTGACTGATGAAATGCTCTTAGATTTTTCTGCATCATAAATCAATTGCAGCTAGATTTGATCCGGGCTGCTTTTGTTGGTCATAGTAAATCCTCTTACAGGCTCGTATTGTTCAACACAAAGGCCTAATTTATCTGTGCAGTCGTTCACCGCTGTAAAGTGTGTGTGTGTGTGTGTGTGTGTGAGTGAGTGTGATACTCTCTCTCTCAGCAATAAAGTGTAATAAATTCCTCCACACTCTTACAGTCTTTTCTCTGTCGTTCTGTCTTCTGATTACCTTCCCTGCTGCGGCTGCTTTAATTAACTGTGAGTGTGTTTGCCTGTGTTTGTGAGAGAGTAAGAGACATGAGCAGTTAGAAAATATCTGTGTAAATCGCAGGCTGTTGCAGCAGGCTCTTCTGATGCGCTTACATTTCATGAGTGAAATCCAATCTCATGGCTGTGTGTGTGTGTTTACAGAGTTGTTTCCTTCACTTCATACTCACTATCAATAAAGAAACTGCTTCTTGCTTAGTTACTATGAGCTAGTATTTTGTAGGCAGACTTTCAACATCCATCACACTGTTTTTTTACGTCTAAGTAATAAATAAACGTGTAAAGTGAATAAATTTAATAAAGCAAAATTGTAAAGTAAAAAAGGCTAAATATTATTTCATTTTATTATTTCTTTACTTGATTTGTTTGCTGATAAATAAAACGTAACAAGTAAATAATACGTGGAATAAAAACAGTAATATTTTATGGTACTTTTTCTCAATTGTAAGTAAGTAAAATATGGAAATTGGTAGGCACTTATAAAATAAATTGAAAGTTTTACTAACAAAATGATAAAATAAAAATATTGATGTATTTACATTTATTTACTTTTTTCATGCATAAATACAAAGTTAAATAAAGTAAAAAAAAAAAATAATAAGTAAAATATAATCACATTTGACTTGTTATTGGCTCTTTTCTCTTTTAAATAAAACGTTTTTTTTATTATTTATGATACAATTATTATAAAATTAAATATTAAAATAATGTAAACTGAGAGTAATAAAGTAGAATAAATCAAAATTAAACATAACTGAAAAGTAAAATAAATACATACAAAATAATTTAACATTTTATTTTACATTAGTTTAATTTAATTTTGATTTATAAATAAAATAAACGAATAAATAAATCAAAATTAAATAAGTAAATATATTTTATTTAACGTTATTTTTACTTTGAAAAGCAAAGTTTGTGTATAAAACCCCTGTAAAACATTCAGCAGTTTATCCAGCCAGATTTTATGTCTGTCAGCGTCCCAACATTCTGATGTTAGGAGGGTTTCCCATGTCTCTTATGTCTCTTCGCGGGTCACTGGCGTGTGATTTTACAGGACTTCTGAAGTCTGTCTCCGGCTGTGTTTTTCATCTCTCCAGACGGTTTAGGGCTGAATTACTCTGACAGAAAGCAGGAAATGATGGACAGCGGCGAGACGCGTGTGATCATCAATCGCCAACTGCTCACGCTGATTTATGAGACACCGTATCGGTCTTCACCTCCTCGGGCACTTCGCTCACTTTATTAATGATGGCGTGATGGTCTTGTCTTGCGTGCTGGAGTTTAATTTCATTTCCATCAGATGCAGCGAGCGATGTCTTTAAACGCTCATCCTTTACCCTGCCGCTAAAGAATCATCATTCACTCTCAAATCACAGATTCTAAAAACTCACATCCATATCCTTCAGGTCACTCTGACTCCACTCTGAGAACCGCCCACTGTAAAGAGAGGCTCTGATTGACATGTGAAGCGGCCAATCAGAGTTCCTTGTTTCTATGTGTTGTTCCAATCCGATATCATGGCAATTCATACATATTTTACAAGGTGGCTAATTTGTACATTCGCAAATTTCGTGTTTAAAAAAACTTGTAAAAACACTCGTATTTTACAAGTTGCCAATTCGTATTCATTTGTGCAAATGACGTACAGTACACCTAACCCCGCCCCTACAACTACCCATCACTGGGGTTTAGACAAATCATACAAAATTGTACATTGAGGTTGTTCGAATTTGTACGAATTAGTGTAACGGAGGCCAGCAAGTGAGTGCTGTGCAGGTAAACCTCACTCCCCTGATCTCAAAAAAGAGGTGCTCTAGCGGCTGACCCTAGAGTTTGTGGCCTTTAGCCTCCTTGGTAGAGCGCCCGCTTCCCATGTTGGAGACCTGGGTTTGAGAACTGCTCAAAGCGAAGGCGAGTCGTGGTGGAACTGGACCCAGGGGGGTTACATTGGTGCCGTGACCCGGATGGGAGCGAGGTTTAGGGGGGTATATATATATATATATATATATATATATACATACAGACATTCATTCATTACTAACTTTACACATACTGTACATACTCTACCTATGATAAATATATTACCAGTAAATAATTTGATGAAAATGATAACCTACAGTGTTCAATATGTTATTTAATATAGTGTTTTTGTGTAATTTATATTAAATGTACTGTCAAAAAGTTATTAAATATTACTTTAACATTCATGTATAACATACATTTTTTATAATAATAATTATAATTTAGGAATGTCACAGCAATCATCTTCTGATATAAGAAACAGAATGATTGGTGCAGTGATGTTTCGGCTGGTATAAAGAGAAGATGTAATTAGTGAGTTCCAGTATAGGCACAGAATAAATCCTCCTGCACTGAGATCTAGTTAAAGGCAACTCACTAGGATTTGGAGCCGATCCACAGTTTAACTAGATTATTGAGAGCCAGTTATTGAGTTTAGTACGAGCCGCTCTTGACTCGCTTTCTTTGAGTGTAGTGTCGTGTCTCGATAGTCTGCCGGCTGCCGTGAACCGCGCTCACAGGAAGTGATGCGTCTATACAACAAAAGGCTTTGGGTAGAGTCCAGACCTTTGGGTTATACAGATGAATGTCTTAATAAGAATCTCCAGTATAATTCACTTCCCCATGCTGTCAGACCTCAGCAGACGAGACGAGGAGGAGAACAGGACGAGACAGGCCTCTGTCAGCGGAGCTTAGCTGAGTTTACTGAGATCATGATATCATTCTTCATCCAGGTACACGTGTGTCAGCCTCAATGATGCGGGATATACACGTATATGTGTGTGATATTTGATGACATTGACAAATAATGCAAAAATTAAACATGTGCAGAATCTTTTCTTTCTGTGTTCTATGGAATTTACTTTGAAACTATATGAAGTCACACTAGAATCTTCTGGTGATGTATAGCAGTTGAACTAGCTGCTCTGAAAGCATTAAACGTGGCAGTATCATTTTAAACAACTACAGCAGCTAAGATGAGTTAATTGGGTTTTATTTTCAATCAGAGCAGTATTTAACAGGACTAAATCAATGGCCATCTCAAAGGATCTTTGTACAGGTAAATGTTAATTTTAATTTGATGTGAATGAGAGCGGGTCCGTCAGGATAGACGTCCGGTTGGCTCAGTTTGGTCAATACTCTGTTGTCTGAGTGATTGACACACAACAGCATGCGGATGCGTTAGTCCTTCAGCCTCGTTTTCATTCACGTCAGATTGAAGTCACTGTCCCGAATGAGATCCATCAGAGTGACAGCATTGATTCGACCAAAGCATCATCATCAACTGAAACTATTATTTGGAGTTTGAAAACATTGTGATGAACAGCAGTATTGTATCTCTCAGCAAAACAGATGATGTCAAATACTGCACTGCATCAATAAATTTATCTAAAACGATCTTGGGATTCTGATTTTAGAGTTTATATATAATTATTGTGATGTTTTTGCTCCTCCGAGTTTGTCACAAACTTATTTTTTCTTTTTTTTTTTCTTTTTAGTTCCCACAATTCTTACTTTTGTCTTGCAATTTTGAGTTTTTATCCTGTTATTCTAACTTTTGTTTTCTTTGCAGTTCAAAGCTTACAGTATGTCCCAGAATTCTGAGTTTATGTCCTGCAATTTTGTCTTTTTTTGACTGATTTTTCTCTTAAATTCTTATTTAATCAAAAAAAAAAAAAAAAAAGTAATAAAATGGTTTTGATTTATTACTCAGAATCTCACAAGGGGTTTGTATGGGGAAAAAACAACAACAAAAATAACTGAAAAATAAACTTAGAATTGTAAGGGAAAATGAAAAACTCTTTGTAATGATAAAATTAAATGTATTTTTTTTACATAGCAAGCAATAATTTGTTAAATATATTTTTCCCAAATCTTGCTTTTTTCTAAATGTGATTGCATGTTATTTTATTTTATTTTATTTTATTTTATTTTATTTTATTTTATTTTATTTTATTTTATTTTATTTTATTTTATT
>JAUCMU010000063.1:980226-995157 GCA_032275025.1 Enteromius treurensis | reverse complement strand
GGTACGAAAAAAAGTACCTGGAAGCCGGTACAGGTACAATTTTTACACAGTGGAAAACCAAACAGAGCCGAGTCGAGCTGGTACTGTGTAGTGGAAAAGCGCCATTAGTAGGGTCCTGCTTTTGTGATCGGAGAAACGACAAACAGCAAGCACTACCCTTCACTGCTCAAACCTTGTCTGTATAGTAATCAGTAGGTTCTTTTAAAAAGAAAACATAACCTACTTAAAGGTTGTGAGTCAGAAGTGCCAGACTGTCCTTGCAGAGGACGAATTACTCCACTACAGTGAGAGTAATAGTTCCGCCTTCTTTTTCTTTGTGTAAAAATGTTGGCGGTTTTTGACAATAAAATATAGAAAATCGGGGGGTGTTTAAACAAGCTGTTTTAGGGGGCGTGGACAAGTCATTGCTTTTAGAAAGAATAGTTTTGAAACTTTGATATTTGTAACTTCAGGGATATTATCTATGGGTAAGTTATGCTAACGTAGCTAACAGCTTGTAACACAGGGAAAGGAAAAATTAAAATCACATCATATGAGCCCTTTAAAGTTGTCCAATTGAAGTTCTTAGCTATGCATATTACAAATTAAAAATGAAGGTTTGATATAGTTATGGTAATTTACAAAATATCTTCATGGATCATCTTTACTTAAAATCTTAATGATTTTTGGCATAGAATATATTTTGACCCTTGCAATGTATAGTTGGCTATTTTGTGCTCCAGGGTCATATATATATATATATATATATATTTGTTAATGCACTTTATCACTGGAAGAAGTGTTAATATAGATTAGGGATATTTTAGTTTATTTTAAACTACAAAGAAGTGTGAACAAAGGGAAAACAGCTAAATGTTTCTTGTCTTGCCACATTCAATAAGGATTACATTAATCACGTAAATAGTAAAATGGTGAAAATAGGCAAAAGAGGTTGAGTAGTTATTATCACAGGAGAAGTGCCTTTGGTCTTTTCTGTCAAAAATGGTTATCACATATTAAGTATTTACTGTAGCTACTTCCATGGAAAAAGAAATAAATAGTCTTACTTTCCACTACAAGAATCTAGGCATTCTTAAATTAACGTACATTTAGTTGAGAAGCAGAAGTATCAGGTACAATTATCAAGTGTAATTAAATACTCGTATTACTTAAAATATAAAATATTGTGTTCTGAAGAAAAAAAAAAAGAGTCAAAATTAAGCTTGAAAATTGAGAACACAAAATGCCATTGGGGTAAGAAAATAATCTTGTTTTCCCTTTGAAGTGAGGTTTTTGTTCTTTCTTTCCTCATTGGCAGAGTTTTTCTTCTAAGCATAAGCTCACTGAATTGTTTTGCTTCTCAAGTATATATGTTTATTTAAGAAGAATGAGTATATATTTGTAATGGAAAACAAGAAAAAATACTTAGTAAGAACATCTTTGAATTACATTTTTATGTCTGAATAAATGAATTACGTTAACCATTCTCTGCAGATGATACAGTGAAGGTAATAAGGTGATTATACGTGCTCACTAAATGTACACACATCCCACTTCCTTCTTATTTGCTAAAATCATCTCAATCATCCTAATGACCCGTCAGCAGCAGGCTGGCCAGAAAAGCTGCTTTAAACAGCGCTCATTTGTTTGGGCTGGTGTCGGCCGGTGGCTCTGTCGAAAAGATGATGTTAATTACAGCACAGACCGCCGCATAGTCGTATAAATTACATACAACATGGTCTGTGGCCCCTCACTCGTTTCCCATCATGCTCTGTGATAGCTGGATTATTGTTCTCCGAGGCTGCCAGGTTTGTGTATGCCAAATCAGCACGGTAATTAGCTCGCAGTAATTGTGCATAGGTGGTCCAGAGATATACCGTATGATGCAAACTCAGTATGGATGCCAAAAACAATATGATCGACTGGGGACATTTGTTTATTCACTGCTAACCAAGCTGGCATGCTTTCTAACTCCACTCTTATTTCGGTCTTGTTTACCGTTTTAAATATTTGAAAGTTCCTAAATCAACATGCATTTGGAGAAATGTACACGTTGGATGCTCTGCAGTGAATGGGTGCTGGCAGAGTGAGAGTCCAAACAGCTGATAAAAACATCCCTATAGTCACCAATAAGAAGTGAAGGCTTCAGGTTTGAAAGAAACAAATGTATCACTTTTTTATTACAATCAATTCATTTCTATTAGTACAAGATCCATAATATTTTTTGTGAGGGCAAGTTGTCTAATTCTGACCTCACCCATTCACTGCAGAGAACGTGCTACATTTCTCCAAAATGACGAAAGGAACTCATCTTCATCTTGCACGGCCTGAGGGTGACTGCATTTTCAGCAAAAATTCACTCGTTTTTCTTCACAAGTGCGCAGCTTACTCAAAAACCCCTTGAAGTAGAAAACGTGAAATACTATTTTCTTGAAACCGAACTTCAGTAATGATTGGTTTACTTAAAGCTTTAAAAAATAATCTTGTTAATAATCTCAAGATGTAATTGAACAAAATAGATGGCACTCTGCTGGAACTGCTTGAAGCACTACATGGCTGTTGCTTGCTGTTAGCATGCTGAAAGTTGGCCGCATTTGCCAAAGACAACACATGGTAAACAAAAGAAATATGTCCATGCTTTAGCCACGTAAACCCAACACCTTAAGATGTAATCCCTCGCTATAAGCCCCATCTGCCTGCACAGACTCAAGTAAGCCATGCTAATGACTCGATCCCGCGCTAACAAAGCTTGGCGGCGTTGATTAGCCTTGTGGCTAATGGAGATTTAGCCTGTGGTGAGCAGGGCCGAAGGTTTGCCAAGAGAAAGCAGTGCAGCTAATTAGCTGCTTGGCTAACGGAGAGTCGAAGCTAAATGAGTGGGGCGTCAGGTTAGCAACGCAGGCTAAAGCGCTGGAGTCTGGGAGTCGCTAATGAGTGCAGAAGTACAAGGCTCATTATCCGGAGCTGAGCGGTTTATTACTGAGGACGTCCGTATGGAAATGTGAGGTAGGAGAACGTTCCTAGAAGTAAAACCTCCGGCTTTGTGTTGGCTTTAGGGCTGTTTCTTCTTCCCCTCCGCCTGTGGGCCTTAAGGGCTGCTGGGAATTTCTCTCACGGGGGCCTTACCTTCATCTTCGTCTTTCCCGCTGTGCAGACACTGTGTTAGCATTCCACCTGCGGCTCTGCTCTTTTAAGAGACGGAATTAAAGATCTGCTTAAATCTGACTCCTGAACAGCGAACAAGTCTTCATCGGTATGGGGAGACCACTCGCATTAAAGGAAAAACCACCAATCAGAGCACTTCAAAAGACGCAGAGCTCTGAAACTGCCTTCAATAGTGCTTTGGTTTGCAGAATACGACATGAGCTTTTTTGGCAGCGCACTTTGTGCATAATTCCTCTGCCGGAGAATCCAGCTAATCCGGCTTCTCTGGCCATTCATGATTGAGTTGACAGTGCCTTTTGAATTGGAGTTTAATTTCTGCATATGAATTGAGGCTGAAAACAGGATTGAGAATCACTAATTGAATTGACAAATTCACTGGAATTGGACATTTTAGAACTCTAATTTTTAAACTAGAAAAGCAACTTGTATCAAGATAAACTTGTTGAGGGCAAGGTTGTTACTACAGTATGTAAGTGAGAATGTCTTTTACATTACAATTTAGTTTCTGCATTCCAACTGAGGTTGCAAACAGAATTGACAAATGCTAACTGAATGTGATTACAAAGACAACTTTTATAACTGTAATACTTATCCGGCTAGATTTCCAGTCTCTTCATATGAACTGAAGTTGCAAGGATAATGCAAAATTGGTAAATTATTGGAAAATAATCACTTATTTTCTACAAGAAAATCAATATTTAGAATATATCATACAAGTATTTACATTTAATTTTGTCATTTAGGATTGAATTTACGATTGCGTAGTTTCAAATTCCAGAATAGCACTGTTTTAAAATCAAGAATGACTTGGCAAAGCCTCAAAGTCAAATAAATTCATAAATAAAAATTACTCCGACCATTAAGAATGCCTTTTAAAATCCAATCCAGTTTCTTAATATGAATTCAGGTAGCATATTCAAAGTAAAAGTCAGGTAAAATTGCTATTGGAAATGTATTCATATAATTGTATTTATTTATATTTATATATATATATATATATATATTAAACTAGAATAGCTAGAGTTTTAAAAGGTAAACTTGGCAAATGCTTGATTTATAGTTGTAATATTTTAGTTAACAATTTAATATTTCATTTGATTTAGTTTTTATGTTTTAATATTTCAATGATTAATAACATATAAAAAATATTTAAAAAGTTTGATGTTTCATATGCAGCCAGGATTGTTTAACACAGTTTATATAATCATCATATTTAATGAATTAACTTTTGTCAAACTTAAAGACATAAAGCTCTTCATGGAAGAGCGTGTCATTTCCCAGAATGCACTGCACCTATATTGCATTTCTTTGATTACTTTTTTAATAAAATTACACTTTTTACGTAAGCTTCCAGTATTTTTTTTTTTTTCATAGCAAACTGTGAAACTGGTAAGCTGTTGTTCACAACCTATTAAATCATAATGTAATAATTTGGCCGACATTTATGCATTTATGCGCTCCTCGCAGACAAGAAGGGATAAAATCCCTAGGGCTCAGGAGTCCTCCGAGCCCTCTCCCCGGACAGCATGCCGAACACGCTTAATTTATATCTATTACAAGTAAGTACGAACTCCTGAATTGTATTCAATTGCAGCACACTCCTCTGCAAAACTAGTAAGTGCTTCGTTCCCTTCAGCGCTGTGCTAAGGTTTTCCTGCACGTATGCATGAGAAAACTGCCACCACGGGGGGTAACTGAGCATGCTCAGTAGAGACGACCACTTCCCCAACCATACGCAACTTTCCCACCAAACTAATTAATCTCTATCACTGGTCCATTAGGCCTGGTTAAAACAATTAGCATCCGCGGCACGCTAGCCAGGGAAAACCCCAGCATACAACACTGAGCTCACGCTGGGGAGTTAATGTGTTTGTGTGTCTCTGATTGAGCCCTCCGCAGAATGTGCATTCATTTGAATAAATTGATAGATTTCAGCCTACAGTTTCACACAGATGCTGATTGGATGAGCAATAATATTAAGCCATTGCGGCTGTAGCACAAACAAAAAGAGCACGAGCACAGAGTCGTTCTTGAAATGTAATTGCACTCGATTTGTTTGAGCATCAGCAATGTCTCGGATGTTTCACCTCAGATTAATTTGAAGAAATAAAACTAGAGACGTAAAATGAATGCGGAGAGCAGCTGTGCTCGTTTGAAGAGAAATATTTGAGAGATCTGACTTCTTCTGAAACACGAGAGGAAAGACATGAGGTTATTAGGGTCATTTTTCTAAGAAGAAAACTTCAGCAAAAGTCTCCATAGAATCTCATTGATCTCATTTGCGTCTCCTGTCTGACTTTTGAGGGCAGACTTTGGTGTCTTGGCAAATCTAAGCACAATTTTAGACATTGTTGAGATCTCTTCTGAAAGGAGACACGTCATACTAGTCCTTTTTTCACAAGAAATATATGAAAAGCTGAAGACCTCAACAAACCTAATGAAATCTAGTGGGAAGCAGCTGATCTTTGTGATTTTTCTGTCCAGTTTAAGCGTTGAGCATTGACTCGATTGACTTGTTTTATCTAACCGATGTCTAGGAGAAACAACCAAGATTTTAAAGAGATCTTGTGTGATTTTTCTGTGCTAATTGCAGTGCTGTTAATGAAGATGAAGGCTTCCCGAATCTTATCTTCTCATGTCTAGCGACTCTTTTCTGACCTCTTTCTTCTCTCTCACACAAACAGCTAATTATCATTAGCATGTAGTCTGATTAGCGTAACCCCGTAACCCAGTCTATTCATCCTTTTTTGTAGTCAGTGCCTGTAGACAACCGCACCGCTCTTGATCCTATTAACACTTCCGGTGCCATCTCTCTCCATCCGGCACGGCACTCGCAGAGGTTTTATTTTCTACCGCAGTGGCCAAATGACGGCGATGCAGCATGCTTGACAGGGTAATTACTTTTAATGAAATAATACGACCATCGCAGGCATAAATTAAAAGCCGGGCTCACTCTGCGCTCATTAGAATGGTTTGCGCTCGTCCCTCATCTCTCCGCTTTCTAACGATCCAAACAGCACGGAAGCTGAATTCAAAGATTGGTGAACGTTTCCCCCCTTGGGAGCGATGCCATACAACAAAAACAAGACAGAGAGAGGGACAGAGAGAGAAGTCATCAGTGAAAGATAGGAAGTGTACACAAATAGTTCATTTTATATTTATAATAATAATGATAAAATGTGTACATACTTAAATTTCCTGTATTACCCGTTTTCTCCTCTCTCAGGGATACTTTCAGGCCTCTCATGAGAGCTCACACCAGACACTTCACACTAGAGATTGCAGATACCTTAAAAAAATTCACATCGCTCACATCGGAGACCTCACTGCAAAAGCATCACATCAGAAGGTTCACGCTGCAGATTTCACATTACAAGCCTCATGTCAGAGACCTCATTTCAGAGGCTTCAGATACATGACATTAGAAAATTCACATCACACATTCTAACATAACCTCACCTGAGAGACCTCACAGCAAAGACTTTACTCCAAAAACATCACATTTGAAACTGTACAACCATAACACAGAGAAATATTAATACAAACCTCACGCCTGAGGCCTCAATGCAAAAACATCACATTAGAAACATCTACTGAAAAAAATGATAGATCACAATGCCAGAGACTCAGAAAAACAGAAACCTCACACCACAGACTTCTAATGAAAAACTGAAAAACCTCACCTGAGAGACCTCACCCCTAGGACCTCGCCATCATATTGCACATCACAGCCTTCATATTACAAACATCATGCCAGAGACTTCTGCTGAAGAAAAGAAAAAAAAACTTCACGTGATATACCTCATGCCAGAGACTGTAAATATCACATTAGAAATATAATGAAATTATCAGAAAGCTCACACCACAGCCTTCTAATCGGAATAGCTGACATGATAGATCTCATGTGAGAGATTTTACTCTAAAAAGCATATTAGGAACCTCATCACGGAGGAATCTTTCCACAGTTCCTAGAACTATTAACGGCTGCTCCTGCTTTTTGGTGGTTTCAGTTTTTATTTCTAGGAACTAAATTTGCAGGAACTAAATTACATCCTACTTTGGAGCAGGGTCTAAAACACTGTGTACACTGATAGGCCAAATGCATACAAACACCAGATATTTGGCATTTTTAAAATGCAAGTTAAAAAGTATTTGCTCCACAAACATGGAAACGACAAATATAACAATATTTAAATCATGACAACTCTGAAGTTTTTATCATGAGGATGGATATGACAGTGCTAAAGTATTTGGTCTTGGCGGAAGAAATCTGCTACAATGCTGCTGTGGGTTGTTGCTGTAGTTGTAGATTATTGCTGCTGCTGAGACAAGTACAGGAACTTGCTAATGCCAAAGCAAATGGCTACATGGTCCCGTGAGTATTTAAGACATGCTGCACAAATAGCATAACAATAACCTGTTACAGATCTATCCAGGTGGAGCTGGGGAAGTAGGAGGGCTTCAGAGAAAATCTGAAAGCGCCCTGCAGGAATCGCAGGTGAATGTTAGCCAGCCATATAAATGTGAGAAAGAGCAAGCCGTGTGTGCCAAGTTGTTTAACTCTTTGAATATCATCAGTTACGCGGACAACCCATCCGCCTGTGCCATCTAGAGCTTTTTACCTCACACCACAGATTTCTAATGAAAAACCTCACGTGAGACTTCATGCCAGAGACTCCATGTACATTACCACTGAAACCTCACCAGAAAATAATTACATCAGAAACCTCACACCGCAGACTTGACAATATAAACTCATGCCGGAGATTTCATATACATAACATTAGAAACCTCACATGATAGACTTCAAATGAAAACCTCACCTGACAGATTTCACTGTTATTAGAAACCTCACACGTTACAAACCTCACGCCAGAGACCTCAGAGTCTGCAGACGCTTAATAACGCTGCGGAATGTGATTATAGCAACGGAATTATAAAAGTTTTTCACAATCTAAACTCAGGAAAAGTTGTTTCATGAAGCCTGCAGTGGGAAACATCTAACATGTCCTGTGTGTTATGTAATTTCCAGTTTGCCGGATGCGTGATGTTATTATTTCATCCCAGGTTTGGAGCCCCACTTTCTCATGGAAACAGAGGCTCCTAATCGATTTATCTCTCTCTTATTCCCGTCTTCATCTTGCTTTTCTCTCCCTCGCTCTCTGTTTCTCTCGCTTTCCTTTTCTGCAGCAATTTGGGAAGATCTTAGACGTGGAGATTATCTTTAATGAAAGAGGATCAAAGGTATGAATGATGCTTGCTTTCTTCTCTTCTCTGTTTGTGTAGCCAAGATCTTTCTCCTTTTCTTCTGAACTCTTTATTGGCTTAGAGACGCCGGTTTGATCTTCCTTGACTCAGATTAAAGACTATAAAGTCAAAGAATAAAGCAGACATGGCAGTGCACACAATCAGAGCGCTGGTCGTGGGTCGAGGTCAGCTGAGGACTTCACGCTGATTCACTATTTGTTCAGACGATCGACAGAATAAAGTACTATAAACTCATGTGCTGTTGATGTTCAATTCAGTTCTGTATGTGTAAAAATATTATTTGTTAACTAATTTTCCTCCAAAAATAAAAATATGTTCTTACATTTTGGCTATTTTGGTGCACCGCTTGCTGGAAACGTTAAACATTAAAATGTCCTAAATTTGTACCTAGAACCCAAACTAAAAAATTAAATAAAATATATGTGTTTTTTTGTTAATTGAAATAAAACTAAAATAGAATTAAAATATAAATTAAAATTGTATATATAAAGACATATAAATATTAAGTGAAAATGAAAGACAAAAATGAAATAACAAAAACGTAAACATTAAGAAAAATATAAAATTTTAAATGTAGTTTAAATATATAGTGACTTTAAATGAATAAATAACATATTAAAATGTTAATGGAAAAATAAAATAATAAATTTTTAAAAATAATAGTTTTTGTTAAATTAAAGTTAAACTTAAAAAAATTAAATGTTATTAGCTTATTACTACAAGAAGATAATAAACCTAAATTGAACCTTAATAGTAATATTCAAAACTAACAAATAAATAAATTTATAACAATTTAAATAAATAAAAAATCTAAATATTAAACTACAATTTTGCATGGATAATACTATTTAAAGTCAATGTATATTGTTTGAATATAATACAAAGTAGCATACTAAATCCTAATTGATTTGCACTAGATTGTATATATATATATATATATATATATATATATATATATGAGCTCATATTTATGTTACACAATTGAATTGATTGCCCAGTTTCAATATAAAATAACTCTTATGTCAGTGTGGATTTACTGTGACAACTTCCCTACAGCTATATCTACTGACTGAAGCTTTAGCTGTGTTTGACAAAAAAGTCATCATGCATTTGTTATAAACACTCATTGTACAGTTTTTTATCTGGGGTCTGTAACAAAAACGATTCAATGCTTGCCCAGTAAGTAACCTCTGTAACCCCGGACAGAGCATGATTGACAGGTGTGTGCTGATGTTTCCTCCTTCGTCCCCCAAGGCTAGATAAGATGAAGATGACAACCATTCACTGCTGTGTGCACTACAAAGCCCATTACCCATGATGCCTTGCTGTCCTTACCTCCAGCGTTGCTGTATAATGAACCCAACGGCCCATTAATAAACAATCTATTCTCTAAGAAGCAGCAATTTGCATTCAATATGTTTGTCCCTTTTGAAAAATGGGCTGTGTTTTGGCCCTCTGTGTAAGCTCATTATTGCGTGATAAACCAGAGCAGATGCAGGCGTGTGAGATGTCCACGGGACTTATGCGGCCCTCGCTCTATTCCTTTATCTTTCTGACTGATATAAACCCAGCCCTCGAGCTGCTAGTAGCTCATTCTGCATTAACCAAACAACATCAGTCTATCATCGATAGCCCCGCCCCCTCTGCACTCCTATATATATAATAAACTCTGGGAATGATATGATGCTAAATCAGATAATATGACAGATACAGTATGTTGTACTTAAGTGAAAGTTAAAAAATAAAAATGAGCCTGTCATTTACTCAAAGCATCCTAAATGTATATGACTTTCTTCTTTCAGACAAATCCAATCAGAGTTATATGTTATATAAAAACATGGAAACACTGTAGTAGTAAATATTAGTTCAAAAAAAAGTATGATAAATGTCACATTAGAGTATGGTATGAAACATGGGTAGAATTATTTTAATATTACATTACATTAATATTAATTTAATCATTTGTATGTAAATATGTACATAATTATGTATTATGTGTACATACACTTATAGTTTGATGTATTATAAACATAAATGTTTTTTTTTAAAGAAATTATATATTTTTAATAAAAAATCAAAAAGTGCTGTCAAACTATTAATCAAAAGAAAAAAATAAAAGTTATTTTTTTACTGTATATATAAATACACATACATACTTGCATGTTTATATTTAATAAAAAATGTTATGTTAATATATGAAATATATTTACATGTAATATAAATGATAAATTATAGGAATATAAATTATACATGTAAATATATATATGTAAGTATATATTCTATGTGTTTGTATTTTTCCATATATAATAAATATACACAGTACACATATAATAAAAAAAATAATCAAAACTGTTATTTCTGATGTGATTAATCGTTTGACAGCAATAAAATAAAATAATTTTTTGCTGATAAATGTCTTTTATTTTGTTATTTATAATATTTTTATTAATTTTTACTACACACACACACACACACACACATATTATATATAATTATTATTATTATTTAATTAATTCATTTTATTTTATTTTATTTTTACACATAAATTACTATCTTTATACACTGGTAGATACATATTTGGTGAAAAAGACTAAAATTACTAATTAGAAATAATAATAAAAAAAAAATAAAAAAAATAAACCTAAACTGAACCTACTTAGTAGTGTTTTTACACACGTGACATACTGAAAGAGGTTTATTGCTGTTGTATGTAATTTGTGTCACTAACTTGAAGCTGTTCACATAGTGTTTTACTGTCTCTGTAATCCTCCTGATCATGTTCCTCCGTTCGTGGGCTCCTGACTCTCTCCAATCCTGTTTCTCTCTCTCCTCCTGCTTCACTCCTTGCGTCTGCAGGGCTTTGGCTTTGTAACTTTTGAAACGAGCGCAGACGCAGATCACGCGCGGGAGAAACTAAACGGTACAATCGTAGAAGGACGTAAAATCGAGGTGCTTTCCTTTTCCATTTCTCTCCGTCCTCCTTTCCTGCCTGCTGACCTCATTTCTTGTCCTCATCCTGATTCATATGCATGATACCTGTCCACATTTGTGTGTGTTTGTGACATCTGAAAGCAATATTCTGGGTTGAATATGACTCATGCTCCAACAACTGCGCACAAAAAAGGTGTATTTCACCCCAAAACACAAAAAAGGAAAACAATCTATGTTTTGTATGTAGAAAGTTGGTACTTGCAGCATTTCTTGCATTGTAACAATACAATTAATTGCCAGAATATTTCTTTTTATTGATCTCTGAGAGACATTTAACCTGTTGAACCAAATAGTTAAAACATACTGTAAGGCTGAATCTATGAAATATACATACATAAATACACACACATACATACTGAATCTTCATTGGGTAATGTACAATTGGTTTAAACCAAACTGTATTCCAGAATGTATATCATGCTCAAAGTGTTATTTACTGCTGTTGTATGTGTTTTTATGTTTTTTTTTTAGCAGTGCTTGTGTATGTCATCAATTTCAAGGATCTATTAAATAATACCAAAAACTGCAAAAACAAATCAAAATATCTGAATTCAATAACACATTATTTAAAGTGCAGGGCTCAGAACAGCCAGAAGAGATGCATTGTGGGTAATTAGAGAAAGAGCAGAGTGATATTACTCATGTGCATGTGTGTTTGCATGAGAGCAGTGTTCACATGCACGTGTTTCTGATGTATGTCCTTGTGGTGCGCTCACACATCGCTCTCTCTCTCAGGTGAACAACGCCACGGCAAGAGTGATGACGAATAAGAAAGTAGTAAACCCGTACACAAACAGTAAGAGCTCCTCTCAGCACACAGCTGACTCTCTGTGATAGCTCTGGGATCTGTTCAAGCACATCTCTGTCATGTTTCTGCAGGCTGGAAACTCAATCCGGTGGTAGGAGCCGTTTACGGACCGGAGCTCTATGCAGGTGAGGAAGAGCATTGCTTTATTCTGTCGTCTCGCACAGTATCTACACCAGACATGAGCAGCACCACAAAAAACTATTGAACCCATTATAATCAGAAAAGCTGTCTGGATGCGAGTACATGGCTGCCATGGCTACAGGATGCAGTTGTAAATCAAATGTTTGGAGAGGTTGCCAAGGTGTTGCTATGCAGTTGTCATGCAAGTATTCGGACTCGTTGCCAGGGTATTGCTATTTTTTTTTTCTGACTAGTTGCTAGGTTGATAGATGGATAGGACATAGATTAATGATTTTCATGCCATTGCCAAGGCTTTCTGACTGGTAACTAGGGTGTTACTAGAGTGATATGACCAGATTCCAAGGTGTTCTGACGGGTTGCTACTATAAGATGATGGATGGATAGACGGGTGGATGGAGGGATGATAGATAAATGGAAATCATGGTGTTTTTTTAGTTGTTAAATTGGTTACTAGGGTGTTCTGACTGGTTTCTAGGACGATAGAAGGGTTTTTCCCTGGGTCAAATAAGGTCTTGGGTAGAGGCTGACTGTCCCTCCCTCCCCAAACTTGATCTGCAACCCCAATATTTACCATACAGTAACTAAAATTAATGTAAAGAAATAGTTTGTGATTTCTGCTATTTATAGGCTACTCATTCATGAAATAATGGCTTTCAGATTTTTATAGTATCCTTTGCTAGACCTGACAATTAATTTGGTTTAATCATATCAATATTGAAAAATATGCATTTAAATAAGCATTTTAAAAATTGCATCAAAGTTTATTTTAACAAATTTTCTATTATACATCTGAATGAAAAAGCTTGATAACAAATTGCTTTGTTCGGGTTTCATCTCACTCTAGTTTAAACTAAATAATTTTGTAGGTAATTTACTACGAATCGTCATATGACCTGAAATTACTAAGGATTTAAGGCTAAATCTTTTAATATTATGAAGGTTAAATCAAGGCTAAATCACAGTTGTGGTCTCTCATCTGAGGTGTTCTGAGTAAATCAGGTCTGTTTACACCAACTCAGACAGTTCAGTACAAGCCAGATGAGTTGTTTTAACCATTCAATAAAATGAATCGGTTTACATGAGTCGTTAAATTGCAAATCGATCATTAATGGACATGGACGATTGTGTGCTGATCCAAACTGATCTCACGGCAATTCGTACATATTTTACATGGTGGCTAATTCGTACAAATTTGTACGTCCTCACTCGAGGACTCAATTTTACGAGATGCCAATTTGTATGAATTTGTACGATTGACCTAAACTTTACCCCGCCCCTAAACCTACCCAACATGTGGTTTTAGACAAATCGTACAAAATCGTATGAGTGAGGTCGTACGAATTAGTACAAATTGGCACACATTTGGCACCTCGTACGAATATGTACGAATTGGTCGTGAGACTGTGTTGGCTGATCTGTTGTTAAGACATCTGAAAATATTTGTATCAACAACAACAACACTTAAATCACTGCTTATGAATTTATTTATTTTTTCTTTTATTGAATGTGTTCGTGTTAGTTGCATCATGTGTGGAACGCTTCATGCCAGGTGATTTTGAGGAATGGAGAATAAAGACAGAGAGAGAGAGAGTGTTTACACGTGGTCACTTTATGCGCTGTGATGCGTCTAGCATTAGCTCCATTATATCTGACTATATCACGTCATATAACCTATAAACCATATAACCTGTAAAATGTGCATATGTGGTTTTCACTAGCAGATAGATTAAGACTTGTCCTGCTTCATCTGGAGTGCATCCCAGACACCATCTTAAGTGGTTTGAGTGATCAGATTTAAATCCACCTTGAAAGCGTTTCGGAATGCATTTACTCTGAGTAAGTGTACGAAGTAACCAGGTGTCAGCCCAAGAGAGCGTGCTCTCAGTTCCCTCAGTTAACAAGAGCGCTCTCACAACCTCAGCAGTTATTTACATCACATGAACCAATCAAACACGGCTTTGGCCGGGCAAAAAAAACAAAAAACCCTGATTGATGGGTGTTGCTGGGTGCTTTGACTGGTTGCATGGATGGATGATCTATATGGCGTTGCTCTTCAGTTGTTAAAGTGTTCTGACTGGTTGCTAGGGTGTTGCTAGAGTATTGCTGGGCGCCATGACAGGTTGTCAGAGTTTTTGACTGGTTACTAGGATAATAGAAGGATCATAGACAGATAAATGGTTGTCATGGTGTTGCTGCTGAGTTGTTAAAGTCTTCTCACTGGTTGCTAGGCTGTTTTGACTGGTTGCTAGGATAGATAGATAGATAGATAGATAGATAGATAGATAGATAGATTGCTGTCATTGTGTTGCTATTCAGTTGTTAGTGTTTTGTTAGGGTGTTTTGACTAGGGATGCTCCGATCCCGATCGGCCGATCTATAATGCGCGTTTTGTCAGTAAACGCGGCCCTGTAATAAGCGCTAAATGCCATCAGGTGCGTGATTTCACATTCAGCCGTATGTACTAAACACAGCCGTTATTCACTGACGAGCTGCACAAATCCACGCTGATAATGAACATGGTTTCGCGCAGCTCGTCTGGGAACAACGTCAGTGTGTAGTCCATACGGCTCACTGGGAAA
>JAUCMU010000063.1:949465-973286 GCA_032275025.1 Enteromius treurensis | reverse complement strand
TATTTAAGGATAGTATGATATTGTGTAGAAGAAAGATGTTCTCAGAGAAATCCCCTGAACTGTCTGTGATGCAGATTTAGTACTTGTGTCAGATTTTGTACTTGCACAACCTTTTAGATTCATGAACCTGTACAAAATGTACTTTTAAAAATAACGTTTTTTTAATTAGTTTTGATGGTTCCTTGAAAAAATGTTAACATCCATGGGATATTTCAGTTGCACAGAATGCTTTTTATAGTGAAAATATTCCTTGCACTTAGAAAAAGAAGTGTGTTTTTCAAGAAATATTCACAGAAAGGTTCTATGACATCAGCGTGGCAAACCTGTTTTTGTCAAATTTGTTATACTGTTTGTTATTTACTGTTTGGTATACATTGCTATTTATACACAATACTAACTTGTACTAACATATTTTAATATTGAGCAAAAACACAAGAAATAACCTTTAAAATTCCTGAGAACTAGAAGTCTGCTGGATTAATGGGACAAGTTTTTAAAGTATCTTTAAATGCAGCTCAATCACTTTAACATGACACTGATAAAGCTTCTGATTGCTCATGTAAAGTCATGTAAAAACTGTATCTTTCTCTCTCTGTGTTTCTGACAGAATGAAGCTGCAGTTCTTGTGTAACGCCACAGGATCGTTATTTCTCACCAAACGAAACACAGCCATCAATCAGACCATCCCATTTGAGACTAAAACTAGAAGCACGTACAGAATGAATGCAGCCATTCACAGCATGCTGCCTGAGGTGTGTGTGTGTTTGATTTAATCAATCTTTTTGTTGGTGTGTTTGTTGATGCTCGTATAGTTTGGAGTCATGCATCTTTTTTACGGTCATGTCCTGGTTGGAATTTCTAAATTACCTGAAATACTTGCGGAGGGTAGTGACTGAAAAGTAGTTTATTTGACGAATGGTGTGCAATAACTGTATAAAATGAGCCAGTCATAGTGTGTGAGAGGATCTGATTTGCAAAGAATGGTCCAAGCTATTTAAATGTGAATCTGGAGCACAAAGGCTCAATCTTTTTATTTTTAATTAGTGGTGGGCCGTTGTCAGTGTTAACGTGCGATAAAAAATATCGCTGTTAATCTATTCACAAAGTTGTGTTGGGAGCTGGGTCTATACTACGCAAGCTATGATTACTTTCACCGTGATATTTTATATCATAAAATATAAATTAATAAAACTCACCTACCTGTGTTTTCTAATGATCCTTAAGACACTGATTAGCATGCTCAGGTGTGTTTGATTAGGGTTAGATCCAAACTCTGCAGTGCATTGGACCTCCAGGGTAAGATTTGAGGAACCCTGCTATAGAGCATCTTTGGGGTGTGGTGGAATGGGAGCTTCATGCCCTGGATGTGCATCCCACAAATCTCCATCAACTGCAAGATGCGATCCTATCAATATGGGCCAACATTTCTAAAGAATGCTTTCAGCACCCTGTTGAATCAATGCCACGTAGAATTAAGGCAGTTCTGAAGGCGAAAGGGGGGTCAAACACCGTATTAGTATGGTGTTCCTAATAATCCTTTAGGTGAATGTTGTTTATCAGGATAAACAACATGGTAAATACATTTGTTTGGCAATAAAGCTGTTAAAAGAAAGAGAAAAAACTGTAAAATAATAAATGAATGATAAAATAAACTAACTAGCCAATATTTGGTGGCAATAAAGTGGGTAAAAATAAGGGATAAATTGTGAAATGCAATTTACTGTGGCCAGTAAATGATGTTTTTTTTTATTAACAACGTTCGGGAGGAGCACAATCAGATAATCTACCTGATCTACCATCCCATTTAGCTCCCTATGTGTGTGTATATATATATATATATATATATATAGTCACTGCCCACTTACCCTGTACTATGAGAGTTTTCTTGCATCCCTTCTCCACCCCAACTCTTAATCCATCTCTCATCTCATGCTTGGAACAGGGGGAGTTCTTTGGGTCTGGGCTATATTCTGACCTCAGAGCCCTCCCCTGGGACAGCATGCCAAAATATGCTTACAGTAATATTTGCTCAATCAGATATATATGTATATACTTGTGAAATGGGTAAAAGAATTGCTTCAACTGAAAGAGAACAGGTGAAAAAGATGAGCTTTCATTGTAGAAGTGATGTGTGTGTGTGCACATTTATGTAATGGTATTCCCTATGTTATAAGGACTACATGTCCTTAGTGGGGACGTTTTTTGGCCCCCATGAGGAAAACAAATCATACAGAGTGTCTTTAAAATCTAAAATAGCAGAAAGATTTGTCGTGAGGGTTTAGGGGTAAAGCTCAAGACACACTGGATGATTTTTGTCTGTCCCAGATGAAAGATTAATTGTTAGGATGATGGCTCCTAATCCTAAGAGTGTCTGATCATCGAACAGTGCGTTTACTGGCACAGTCCACATTTACTGACAGCCAATAAAAAACATGACATGAAATCAACGTGACATGGTGCTAAAACATAGAACTGCTTACCTCAAGATTTCTCTTTTGCTGCTTTTTTTTTTTTTCAATACACATAAAGCTACAACCGCTAGTGTGTGATTTATGATGCTCTTTTTGTTTACTGCTAGCATTTGGATGATGTTTTAGTACCATGCGTTGTATAGTACGAGTCAGGTGTCAACACACACACTGTAGTCAGGTTTATTAGATCTGTGTCACACAGTGTGGCATGCAGTGATCTTATAGGATTGCTAAAGTCATGAAGTGTGTCTCGGGCTTAAGGGGACACACAAACAAACAAAAAACACCTGTGTTTGTTGTAGTGGTTAGTTGATTGTTGTCTGTGTGAGTGTTGTGTGGTTGGTCTGCAGTGAGTCACTGATAAGGTGAAGCGGCTTCAGATAAATGGATTCATCTTCCCCCCCGGCGCTGCCGTACACACACACACACACATCTGTAAGACGTCTCACATCTGTGTCACCCTGATAGTGACACACTGACCCGCAGGAGAACACATTCACACATCTCTCTTTTACTCTCATTCTCTGCTCTCAGTTCCTCTCCTTAATCTTAAACAAATGGTTTGTTTAAAATGCTGTATATTTTTAATCTACTATTCATTTTATTTTGTGAATTGATTTTCTGCATTGCTTCCTTTTTATTTTCTTTTTTCCTCTTTTTTATTTTCCTTTTTTGTTTTCCTTTGTTGCTTCTCATCTTCTAATCTTATATATATATATTTTTTTTTTTTCTCTCTTTTTCTTTTATTTCCTTTTTTCATGTTCTCTCTTTTCTCGTCTTTAAGTTTTTCTTTTCGCTTTTCTCTTTATTCCCATTTTTCAGTTTTGTATCTCAAGTTTCACTTCTAATACATGCATCTTTTATTTTCTATATCTTCTCTTCTCCTCTCCTCGGCTCTCTCGTTCTCTGGTCGTCTGTTCTCTCATCTTCAGTGGTGTGGTCTGTTATATTTAGCGTCGGGGCTCTCGGTGTCCTGATAAAGGCATGTTCTGTGTATTGGGCCGGAGGTGCTGACAGTCTGATTTATTACCCCGTGTGTTCGCAGGCGGGGGCTCCAATCAGCACGGTCCCGCAGGAAGTTCACCACGCCTGCTCCTCCTCACTTCCTGTCCCCAGGGGAAGGGTCACATGACCTCGCGATCCCCCGCTCAACCTCTAACCTGATTTCATTTCACTTTCGCTCCCAAACTTCTTGCGATTTCAAAGTGTTTTCAGAGTGATGGGAAACCGTAGCGCTGGAGAGTCTCCGCGTGCTCGTTTCAGTTCCTTGCTGACTGTCTCAAATTCTCCACTCAATAAACGTTGCGTGGCCGATTTAAATGCAGCACACATTATCAATGCGAGCCTTCCACACTCAGCATCTCAAATATAAATCAGCAGCGTTATGGCGTGTTGCAGCGCCCCCCGGTGGCCCTCCGCGGCCGCTCAGAGGCATATTCTGTGTTATCGGGCCGGAGAATGTAAAACAGGAGCTGTTCTCGTTCTGATGCTCTGATTAATGTGTGTTATTAGGGATCTGCCTACAGACAAATGAGCTAGACTCCACCTCAGAGTCTCTGCTGATTATGATACAAGCGGCAAATCAACAGAATCTGCTCCGTTTTCTGGAGAAACCAACAAGAGACAAGAGAGATGTGTTTCAAAACCTATAAAGATGGCATCTGAAGGCATAATACGCACACTTCTGAGGATGCGATACAGATAGGCTGTTAATTAACCCTGTACAGTTTCTGTTTAAACTATTAAACATTTAAACAAAACATTAAAGAAAAAGTGTACATATGTGTTTATTGTTGAGTGTTAATTGGAGAATATGAAAGAAAAAGCAGCTCAGGATTATTCAGAGACAGACATACTTAGTACAAATATGCAGTTTAGTGCTGATGCTGATATTTAAATGAACAAAAAGTGTGATGAAATTCTTATAGCTTTATCTTTATCAGGTACAGTACGTACATGGTGTCAATCTATATCTCCAATAATATGGTTTAGTAAGATGATAACTAAGCGCTTTATGATCAAAGCTTTATGATGTAGTTTTACAACATACAATACAATGCAATACAATGATAATTGAGTGATAATAAATGTCCCTTAAAAGAGTAGATTTGAGATGTTCTGGAGGCTTGAGAAGATCTTTTCTTTACAGAGGAGCAGTGAAAAAAAAAAAAAACAGCATCTGGAAATAAACACTCCTCAAAAGATCCTGATGATCAGATCGATACTTGCATTTCAAAATGAATACTTCTTAAAAGGATACATGATAAAATAGAGTTTTGTTGTTGTTTGTCTTTTTTTGTGTTGATCTTTTTGTGTTTTTTGTGTTTTCAGGGTGGATATGCGGCGTACAGATACACTCAGCCTGCAACGGCTACAGCATACAGCGACAGGTACCAGTTCATTCACGCATTCAGTGCTGCATAACATGATACTGATAATACTAATATAGCTACTGTTTTTAATTATTGAATGTATCTTTTTCTTTTTTAATGTCACTGCTGATTCTCTATATCAGTATTTTTTTATTATTATTTTTACTGTAGTTATTTATGTGCTTGTCATTTCTATTGTTTTGTATGCTTTTTAAATATTTTTAAATTGACACTTAAAATATTTTTTTAACGTCCAGTTTCACAAACACAGACTTTAAAGCGTATATATCTCTTACGGTAAAGTTGGCCTTTTCTCTCTCACCCTCCGTTTGTCTGCTGGAGTTGTTGCCCGCAGCCGAGGGCTTGTGTTTTCTTATCTGCTCTCTGCAGACCTTCATTTGCAAGCTGTATTTGGAGAAGCAGCAGAAAAGAGCGGAATATGTGCAATATATAAATGAAAGGAAATGACACGTGTTGTCCTTCCTGTGAAGGATTAGTTCCAAACCAGCGACACGACGCCTGCGGCACCTCATTTGCCTCTTTCACCTTTCTTCCCCTCGCTCATTATCTCTTTTCAGTCATTCTTTTGCACTCTTGCTTAATTTTTCCTCAGTCTTCTTCTCTTTTCGTGTCGTTTACCTGAAATAGTTGCATAGAAAAATAAAAACACATTCCACAGAAAGATTTCCTTAGGCAAATTTAAAAAACGCTAAAGAGAACAAAATATGAACCCGTTCACATCTGAAGTCTAAATGTTTAAATGTAGTTTATTTCATATAGAAATCCCCCAAAATGCCATCCTTACCCACTGGAAAAACTCCAAAAATGTACTTTACATACTATTCACTACAGTTTTCAGCTGTAGAGAACCAACAACCTTCTTTCACCTTCATACACAAACTTTGATTACAGGGGGAGAGTATTTTCATGCACAATACTATGTTTTGACATCAAATAGCACTTGGTTTTTAAAAAACGCTGAGATTTTGATGTTTCCATCACATATAAAGCTCCATTTGTATGGCTTTACTGACATGGTAAGCTTGCTCGGTAGCGCACCCGGTACATCACGTTCGTGATGCCAGTCATGCTAATTTACTTTACTAAGTATTTATTTAGTTTTATTATAGTGTTCACACCAAGTCTGAAAATTTTCGATATTTGACTCACATTAGATATTTGAGTCATTTTACAGAAGTAGGTTGTAAATGCTGTTTCATATTGTGTTTACACGCGTGTTAAAATGTCTCTGCAGTTATGGGAGAGTCTATGCAACCACTGACCCGTATCACCACACCATCGGCCCGGCAGCCACCTACAGCGTGGGGACCATGGTAAGATAAAGCACTGTTATAAACCCAGTAGAGTCAGCAACGGCATGCAAATGTACTTTGCACTTTGTCAGAGTTGTATTAAGAACTATTTCCCACCTTTTTTGTCAACTGCATATGTACCAGGTGTGTTTCTGTGAGTGGATTTTCCCTAACACGCTCCCTGACGAGAGGAAGTCAGTCGGTTAATGTCTGTTTTTAGCTAGCGTTTGCAGCTAACATCAAAGATGAAGGCACTAATGGGCCGTCAGAGTGAGGAGAGCTCGTCTCTTCTACGCTGCGTCGTTTGCTCTCTAGTTCCCCTAAATTAACGATCATGTAACGCATGCAGCAGTGTGCCGTGGGACAGACTCGACTCAAGTAAGGAGGCAACAGAGGATGGTTTATTTCCAACCACCTCTCTCTATCAAAAAGAAGAAAAAAAAAGTGACTGTTGTTTGGCACTCCGGCATGCATGCAATTTCTCAACGACAAGGACGTCAGCAAAACACATTAAAACCAAATAAGAAAGAAAAAAGAAGCAGTAGTAAACAGTTCCCCGGTGCAGCTGCTAGCTAAAAGCTTTCATTAATTAAGACGCTTTGTTTGAGACTCTCTTCATTTACTTAATTAAGACTGTGCCTGTACGCTTTTCTTTAATTCCTGCTTCCCTGCAAATTTCCTTCCTTGTTTCTTCATCAACAGTGAGAAAAATGACCCCATCACAGAGCCGTGAAGCCCCTTCAGTGGCTCCGTTCCAAAACATAGTGAGTCGCCTGTCTACTGCTTGCAAAGAGACTGTTCTTGCATTGACAACTGCTAGAGAGAGTTTTGATAATCTAAAAAGTGCTAATGATCTATTTTTAATTAGACTGACCTTAGGGTTAGGGTTAGGGTAAGGGTTAGGGTTATGTTAGGGTTAGATTAGGTTAGGGTTAGGTTAGGGTTAGGATTAGGGTAAGGACTAATCATTTATGTTTTGTAAAATGTAATTATTTTACAATTGCAATATTATTTTCTTACGCAGTTTTGGGTGGATGTTTTGTCACAGTGCATTCTGGGACTGCACACAAGCAAAACCCCAATTTTGTTCCTTAGTATTTTGTCTTGTTTTGTCACAATTAATTAGTTAATTATTAATAATTAATTAAAATAAAAAGTAGTTTTAGTTTTAATATTTTTTTTATGAGAAATAAATTTAAATAAAGTAAAAACCTAAAGAATTGGCAAATAACAACAAATATATATCTATATACAACAACTATAAAAAAAAATGATAAAATTACGACAAAACAATGTATTCAAATGTATTTAAAAAATGCTAAAATACACCTGTCATGGATTCAATTTAGGACCGTTTAGATATTCAATCTAGAAAATAAGCAAAACAAAACAAAAAAAAATACTGACAGACAAAAAACACTTTCTGTAGTGTGCATCTGCATTAAAGTTTGTCCAAAAAAAGGTCTCTTAGAAGTCTTTTGAAGCGCTTCTGTGATGTCGTACAGTGCTGTCTAGTTAGGGAGCTCACTAGGTTTTGAAACGGACCCAACTTGTCCATTTATTTATGTGTATGCGTGTGTGTTTAACTACTGATGCAGAAGAACCTGAGATCTCTGATTTACAGAGCAATCAAATGATCCCTCATCTGTCAGAGAAAGAGCACTTTGGTTTTCGGCTCTTTCATCATAACTGATTAACGCGACGCTGCGAGATGGGAGAGCTTTTCGCTTTTAAAATTCCTTTAATAATTAGTTCCTCTGAGGTTGCATTGAACTCTCTTTGCTGGTTTTTCCCAGCGTCATGAAATTGCAGAAGGCTTCCACCCAGACCAGCGAGCGGGTTCCCCCTTAAATTAGGAAGAATTATCCTTTGAAGGTCTCGGCTTTCTGGAGTAAATTACTCGTACGGTCCGGTATCGTGGGGCGTGTTCGAAGACCATCACTCGCTCCCACGCCTGCACACTAAACTTTAAAGAGAATAATTGTACATGCCTTTGAACACCATTGGAATTCATTTGATGCATCGTAGTCTGAGGTTTGTAGTGCTTTCCGTCGACCAATGCCATTTCTGCACAATGCATGCAGAAGGAACGCTAGTGAAATTGCTAGTTAGCGACTCTGTAATGAGATACCAAAAAAGAATGCAGATCCCTTCATGAGCATGGCAACCCCTTGATCTCACGATTATTAAACTTAAGTTTTGAGAAGTTTTTTAAATCAGTTCTCAGAGTTCATCAGCATTAGTGAACACACACGCTGAAAATCTTCTCACCTTCAGGGCCATGGAAGATGTTAGATGAGTTTGATACTTCAACTAAACAAATTTGAAGAGATGTAGTACTGCTCAGCAATCGAGCTTTGCAGTGAATGGTATATCAGTGATGAGAAAAGCTGCATGTTTGTAACAAATAAGCCCATTATTAAGAGGTTTAAACTTCAAACTGGCTAAAATAGTCCCTAAGATTGCATTGTCTGAATCAGGAGAGAAATTGGCACAGATCAAGCTCTGCTTACAAACCACAACAGCTCTGAATAAATATGTGAGCGGATTTATTTGAGTGAGCTATTCCTTTATATTAATGGCAGAATTCTAAAGGAAGGAAGTTGGAGAAGCAGGAATTCCGTCGTTGCCGTGACCTCCAGCTTGACTCTGATTGGTGCTCTGTCATCTTTGATGTTGCAGGCGAGCCTGTACAGAGGAGGCTACAGCCGCTTCACGCCCTACTAGAGACTAAACCACTGATTACGCAAACTAACACACAAAACCACTAGACTCAAACTTAAATGCTTCCAGGTCACCCAATGACCTCATCCCGTCAACATTCTCTCAAGTGGACGTTGTGGAAATCAGTGGGAAAATCAGAAGAGCAGCTCATAAATGTGGAGTTGATGTCAGATTTTCTGAATTATTCATTTTAGATTTTTTTTTTCTCACGCAGTTGTGTTTTGTCTGCAAAAGTACGGACAGTGTGTTTAAAAAGGCAAGAACGTGAACTATTATGTGGTCCTTTTGATGATTGTTTTTTATTTTTTGGTCGTTTTGTTATGTATATAAGCTGCTAGTGTGAATTTAGACATGAGACAAAAATATCTCAGGACTCTCTTCAACTTTTCTCTGAATCCAAAACCACCCCAGCAGACGTTCAGCTATATATACTTCACCAGATATCGCCAGCATACTCTAGTCTCTGTGGTCTGAAACGGTATGTTTACTTTATGAATAAGCTGTTTTGGTTTAGTCGCTGGGGATTTGTTTGAAGGGTTTCTATGCATGTTGTTTCAGAGATGAGAGACCTCTCACCTTTGCACTAACAGATTTACCTCTGTACACAGTGGACAGGTTTAACTCACGCTAACTCATGCTAAACGGATTTGTGAATGCTTGTACCATAACATGTACTGTACAGTACTGGATAAAAACATTTCATATATGTTAGACTTTGAGAGCAATATGATTTTCAAAGGAAGGACAAATTATTAGATTCATGAAAATATAAGGAAGCTTATTAAGACATAATAGGATTTAAAGAGATGTGAGAATTAAAAAAAAAAAAAAGAAAAAAAAAAAGTTTGATTTACGAAAAAATATATAGACATGGGGAGATTGGGAGATACACAGAGAAATGCAAAAATAATAATAATGATAGGGGGTGGTGTAGGGAAAATTACACTCAAAAAATATTATTTTTTTTACACTTAAATAAATACAGTAAGTGGACAACCAGAACAGAGTCTGCACTTGAAAGATAAGGCAAGGCACTATGGCGAAAACAATGTTCAGTTTTGAGATTTTGGGCTATTTGGTTTCCAGACTAGTGGAAATAAAACATCCAAAATGCATAGTGTTTATTTTATGACATATTTTTATTTGTTCTATAAATTTTAACTACATACACCAATACATATCTGTACATACACCACACTTTTTATCCCTCTCTTCTGAAGGCTTTTAGGGTTTGTTCATGCATCATTCGCTTAATTTTGTTATTGCACTATACCTATTTATGTCTGTATAGATTCACTTACAATACATATATTTACAGGCTGTTTTCTCGAATTGAGTTTAGTTCTCCACTTCAGTAGTACTGAAATACACCAATTTGTCTTTCTGCCTGTTGGTTGTATTTTAAAAAGAGATATCAAAAATCCCTTCTGTAAACTCTAATGTCAACAAATAATAATAAAAAAAAACAGTTTTCAGATTTTTTCTTTGCAATTTTTGCAATTGCTTCAATATTTAAAGAGTTAGTTAACCCAAAATGAAAATTTTGTCATTAATTACTTGTGTCATTCCAATACCGTAAGACTTTCGTTCATCTTCTAAACACGAATTAAGATATTTCTGATGAAATCAGAGAGCCGTCTGACTCTCAATAGACAGCAATTATCCCAGAAACAAAGTAAATACATTGGTAAAATAGTTCATGTGACATCAGTGGCTCAACTTCAGTTTTGCTCCCCTGGCTTACATCTTCCACCATTTTAGAGATTATTACAGCGCAATGCATTTGCAAGTTTTAACTTATTTGACATAATCAACCTTGTTTTCATTCAGGGGGAAAAAAGAATATGTATGTAATCGGTGGTTATTTACGCCTAAATGAAAGCAAACGCATGCGTTGTGATACTCTCTAAAATGGCGAAAGACGTTGTGAGACAACATAAATTAAATGCCCAAAATAGCCCAAAAATGATGGCGATACTTGCAGAGATTTTAAGTGGGAAGTGGTGATGTATTTACAGTGAAGTCTGGACTCTCGAGGACTGTCTCAGTGACTGAACTCATCTGTTCCTTTAAGAAGTTAAAGGCTGCTTCACACTCTTCAGTCCATGTAATGGGGTTCTTCACATTCTTACAAGGAGATTGGTTAGTGCGACAGCAGTAGTGGAGAAGTTGGGAATTAAACCCCGATACCACCCTACCAGCCCCAAATAAGACCGGACCTCCTTCTTTGTTCTCGGTCTTGGACTGCGTCGAACGGCTTCCACCTTGTCTACCTGAGGTCTCAGCTCCCCGTTTCCCAGGCGGTATCCCAGGTAGTTTGTCTCTGCCTTCGCCCACTCACATTTCACCACGTTCAAGGTCAGGCCAGCCTCTTGGATCTTGCCCAGGGTCTTTTCCAGGTGAAGAAGATGGTCTTGCCAGGTAGCACTGTATATGACAACGTCATCCAAATATGCGGCTGACCACTCTTCACAGCCTCTAAGGACCTGGTCCATCAGGTGTTGAAACGTTGCGGGTGCCCCATGTAACCCGAACGGTAGAACGGTGAATTGGAATAGCCCCATTGGGGTCTGAAACGCCGTGTAGGGTCTGGACACTTCTTCCAGGGGAACTTGCCAGTACACTTTGCAAAGATCCAAGGTAGTGATGTATTTGGCTTGACCTATCCTCTCCAGAAGATCATTGATGTGTGGCATAGGGTAAGCATCAAATTCGTCAACCAAAAGCAACCATTCTTCCGCCCATACTTACGTCTGTAACCACTTCTGAACATGCTGATGTTGCATGTCCTGTTTTAACCTGAGCCCATGTTACAACAGGACAAGCAACATCAGCATGTTAAATGAAGTTATTTTTTGCACAACAAAAAGTATTCCCTTAGCATCACAAAACTGAAGTTGAGCCACTGTCACTGTCACATGTCACATAGACTGTTTTATAGATGTTTTTACTACATTTCTGGATATGTGTTCATTTCAGTTGTATTGCTTTCTATGGAGGGTCAGATGGCTCTCTGATTTCATGAAAGATATTTTGTGTTCCAAAGATGAACAGAGGTCTGACGAGTTTGGAACAACCGGATCTCACGGCAATTCGTACATATTTTACGAGGTGGCTAATTCGTACAAATCCATACAATAAATTTGATTTCTTCTAAATCGTAAGTATTTTAGGAGTTGCCAATTCGAATGAATTTATACGAATGACCTTAACCTAACCCTGCCCCTAAACCTACCCGTCACTGGGTTTTAGAAAAATCGTACAAGATCGTATGAGTGAGGCAATACGAATTTGCACAAATTTGGAAAGAAACCTAAAGAGAAAAGAAAGGAGAGAAGCTGTCGGCTGAGAGTTTCTTGTACTCGTCAGATGTCACGAGAAGGTCCTGCACTTTCTTTTCCACTTCATACCTTCAGTCTGAATGCATTAATGATTAAATGTGAACATGTTCAGTCTATACCTCATTGATTCAAATGCAAAACATGGATAGAGACCTTAAGTAGTGTGACATTTGTTCATAATTAAGATCCCTGAGCTTATGTTATGATGCTTTGCACTGAATTCGGCTGTTAAATGTCATCTGATTCACATAATTAGGGCTATATCCTTAAGGATGTGCACTGAAACTTAAGTTTTGAGTGACAAGACTCATGCGAAAGGGCCTTTATGCTTAAAATAAGTGTAGTAAAAGTTAACAGTGTTTACACCTAAACATATCAGCATATCTTCTCCTTTTTTCCCCAAATCTGCTGCAGGTTTTTGCATCCCTAAAAGTCACTGTCACATTCATTATTGTTGTGTTAATGACCTTTAGGGACTGTTTTGAGAGAGCTCTTGTCTTTGTTATGATGTGTAAAAATTGCATATTCTCTGAAGGGAAATTGCATCAAAGTATGAGAGAATATGTTTTTGCACTGAATTGCAGTCTACAGTACGTTAGTCTCCAGCAGACAGCTGCTCTGTGTTTTCCTCTCTGTATCTCCTGCACTTTTATTCTGCTTTGACCTGTTAAGGCTGCTGCTGCTGCTGCGGAAAGAGTGTCTGGTGGATGTGAAAGATGTGATTTTGTTGTTTTATTTCCACTGTTTCGACTTGACATTCATGTACAAAAAACCAGCAGATGGAAAACTACAGCATACACATGACTTGTATTTGCTTATTGTTTTAATATATTATTAAGTACATAATAAAGAACCACATAATTATTCTGCAGCTCATAAAGTCGACATATCAGCACACAAATTGATATGATTATTTACTCACGTCTAAGTCTTCAGGTCTCGACTCATTCAGACCAGCATGTTTACCTGCTATTTAAGCAAAAAAAATAAAAATAAAGACACAGAGCTTGAAAAAAAGCAAAAAAAAAAGTTTGTAAATACATGTATATATACTTCATAAAAATCATATGATTTTCTTCCTAAGCCTTTCAATACACTTATATAATGGATTTTATGTGTCTGAAAATATTCTGTAAACGCAATGTCATTTATTTTCATTTGTTTTTGTCAGAGAGTTTTGTCAGAAGTACTTTTGTTTAAAATATTCAACACTGTATATGACGTGGTCTTTTTGCATATGAAAATACTTGATGTTTATATATACGTTCATTATAATTCATGAATATGTCTACATAAAATAAAGAGCTTACATGAGATGAGGTCTCCTCCCTTAAATTTATATGTATTTAGAAACATTGCAATGATGTTTAAGAAATGCTGTCATATGAAAATAAATTACAGTTGCTTTACTATTTTGTTGATTTAAGCAATAGTTAATTTGCCCTTCTGTCATTCTTGTATTCTGTAATTTTGTGAAAAATTGTTTAAACATACTTAAAGGGTTAGTTCATGCCAATATATATATATATATATATATATATATATATGTGTGTGTGTGTTAAATTATATTTAATTTAAAAACATTTTTTTTTTAAATTAATTTTTGCATTTTTATCTTTTTTTTTATTTAATCAGTTGAGACATTCATTTGTTTGTTTTGCAATGTATATCTTCGTGTGAGAAACAGACACATTTCTCAGTGAATGTCAATCCTGCTCACACTAATATTTAAAACTTTTTTTTTTTTTTTTGCCATGCACTACTATAAATAAATTTCATCTGCTTTTGCCTTTTCAGTAAATACAGCAGAAGAAAAAAACAATGAGAGAGTACTGAGCACTTCAGGAAAGCAAGGATCATCATGAGAAAAGGAATTATAGTTACCAGAGGAAGAAAAGTGCCAGAGGTGAACGTAAAGGACAAGAACACAAACGGATGGAAAAGAAAGAAAGAGAGAAAGAAAACACATTCAGAAACATTTTATTTTTCTATATGTTAGCGTTCATGGATGGAGCAGAGACGCGTGTGCATCTCAGAGATGACAGTAAACTGATGCTGATACGACTGTGCAGGGATCCTCACGCTACGGCCCCGCCCACAACATCATCCACTAATCAGAGGCGATATAGGACGGGGGAGGAGCCAAAACAGGCAGAAGGCTGCATCAGTAAAGGGTTTCCTGTGGGTGGAGTCATCATGCGTGCTGTGATTGGTTGCTTCGCAGCACTTCCCAGAAAGGATATCACTCTCGCCACACTTTCTGCGTCATGTGCTTCAGCTCACATCCTCATTGGTCATTCATTCACCCGCTTCATGTGGAGAGACGTGAAATGCTTACAGGATACAGTTCACCCTGTGTGGGCGGAGCCGCTTATTCACTTCCTGTGGGCAATGTCATAACTCAGCTGAATGGCCATGCTGCTGACCAATTTCCTGTGGTGTTCTTGGTTAGGACTCTGAAACTAAAGATGTCAACTACTGATCAATGTTGTCCGGCGGTAGAGTACAAAGTAAGGGTGTTGGTTCACAAGGGGTGGAGCAAAATCCCCAATTAAGATTTATAATTTATACAAGAATGATTTTATGGACAGCTTACATTGATATTCATTCTGTTGCAGGTGTTTCATTAAGACTAAAGGCCTGATGTACTAATAACTTGCATCAGCGCAAATCACCTTGGTGTTAAAATAGTACTGTCGGGATTTACTAAAGACGTGCAGTGAAGAATCAGTGCTGAAATAACGTGGACACAGTTATGTCTGCTCTTGTTAATTCGCACTGCTTTTGTTAGATTGCTCTGGTCGTTATGGAAATGATCTGCCTTTGTCTGTTCTTTAAAGTGCAAATTGTCAGTAAATCACACGCAGAATTTTCCCCTCCCATCAGCGCTTTTACGGAATTGTGCGATAATGCTAATTTGCCCTGTTAATAAATCAGGCCCTAAGGCGCTGTTCACGTTTTTACATAGAAAAACAATGGAAAAGTAGCGCATTGGATTGGGGAATTGCTTGTGAATGGCCCCTAGGACTATATACCATGCAAATGAGTCTCATCTGCTAACCAAGTCTGATCAAAACTACAGATAATATTGAAAATGTAAAACAATAATACTGTCAAATGTTATGACAGTTTTAAAGAACTCTTTATTCACCAAGAATGCATTAAATGAAACCAAATTAAGAGTAAAAACATTTAAAATCTTGCAAAAGATTTCTATTTCGAGTAAGCTGTTCTTTTCAGCTTTCTCTTTAACACAGAATCCCAAAATCTCGGTTTCCACAAAACCACAAAGCAGCACAACTGCTGATAACACTCATACAAATCTGAAATGTTTTTTTGAGCAGGAAATCAGTATGTTAGATTAATTTCTGAAGATCGAAGTGACACGTAAGACTAGAGTAATGATGCTGAAAATTCAGCTTTGACAACCTGATCTCACAGCAATTCGTACATATTTTATGAGCCGACTAATTCGTAAAAATTCGTACAACCTCACTCGTCCGAATTAGTATTTTTTACGAGTTGCCAATTCGTATGAATTTGTACAAATTACCTAAACCTAACCCCCGCCCCTAAACCTACCCATCACAGGGTTTTAGACAAATCGTACAAAATCGTATGAGGTGAGGTCGTACGAATTAGTACGAATTGGCAGAAATTTGGCACCTCGTACGAATATGTCCGAATTGGTTGTGAGACTGTGTTGGCTTTGATCACAGGAATAAATTACGGTTTACAACATATTAAAACTGAAAAGAGTTATTTTAGTGTTTTTTTACCGTTGTCTGCAGCCTTGGTGAGCAGAAGAGACTTATTTAAAAAAAGATTCTGAACTTTTCGAAGGTGACTTTAACTCACATGTATGAAACACAAGCAGAATGATCATCTATGTAAATTATTCATAATATATATGCAACAATTTATGCAAAAAAACGGCTTCACATTTATATAAATGCAAAGTAATGCTCAACTCGAACAAACACTCCCAGCGTTCAGATCATGTGCCGAAAGAGACGTCGACCAGTGACTTCTGGTCTATGAAATGCACTTGACTGAAGCTTGAGATTACAATGTTTACTTTTAAACCAGGGGACTAACTTCCAGCCAAAATGAACCGAGCCGCGGATGCATTTAGTATTTATCTTAGGGGGAAAAAAATTTAATAAATAGATGAAAAAGTAAAGTATTATTCATTGAATTATCATAGTGCTATATGACAAATATATCCACATGTTTATCTACGCCTACATTAAATGCTTCCTTTAAACGATGTTTTACACAAACAGTGACTGTTAACCTGTTCTTTGGTAACTTTTGTCAGCTGTATGAAGTATTTCTGGGGTTTGATATGCCTGTGGGTGGGAGGAAGGGAGGGAGGAGTGTAAAGAACAGAAAATTTTATTTGGGGAAAAGGCTTGAACTTTTAAAGCACATTTTCCCTATCCACATGTTTTCAAGAATGTATTGATATATGTTCAGAGTGTAATAGTAGTTGTATTTGTACATACGCAACATATTTATTATCGGGCCGATGGGGTTGAGAGCAGGGGTTGTGTGTGTGTGTTTCTGAGTGTGTGTGTGTGTGTGTGATGTGTTTTTTTTTTTTTAATCCAATCTTAATCAAATCATGCCTCATTATTCAGCCTCTACTCTAATACATTCATATTATTTCATTTTGACTGCTATTGTTTTAATATAAGCTCTTTATATTTGCAGCTCTAAATGCCCTACAGAAACCTTTAGCATGCTTAGAGTTTAATTAAGGTGGGATTTAGTGTTTTGTTCAGCAGTTTTATTTGTCCGAACAAATCTTTAGAGAAATGTCTTTAGAAGTGCATCTACATTTGGATTAGTAAGCAAAATGCACTTTTACATGCAAAGTGGAATCAAATTAATGGATTTATCCAAGTGTGATGATTTGGTACCTGGTAAAAGAACACTTTAAGGTTTACATTTATTGATTGATAAATAGTTTACATCAGGGTTTCCATAACTTTTTTTGTCAGCCAAACCCATTTGATGTCTTTGTTAGTTAATATCCCAATAATTTAGCAACACATTCTTAATGTTTATAGTTCTCTGATGCTGGTTAATGGTGCTGCGACATGAAAGTAAACAAATAAAATATTTATTTGTTTAGTAAGTGGTTTATTTTATTTTTAGGGTTAGGGTGTTCAAAATATTTATTTTGATTAGATTTTTTTTTACGTAATTAATTATGATCTTTTAATTGCAGTTCTGAGATGAATCCCCAAGGTTTTAGCCCAGATGCCTTTTAGCCTTTTAGCCATTTCATTAGCTAGTTTTGGATGAGTTTTTATTTTTTATAGATTTTCTTTTTTCTTTAGATTTTTTTTTTTACATTTTTGTAATTTTATTGTGCTTTTTGTAAAATATTTATATTATTTTTTTATTTTTTTATTTATTTTTTTGCTGAATTGTACTTATTTTCATTTATTTCCTTTTTTTTCGGCAGCAAGCTGTTTTTTTTTTTTTCTTCCGTTTTACTTTAAGTTCTTGTAGCTATATTTTATTTCAAGTACTGGTAAATGGTTTTAGTTTTAGTTTAATAACACTAATCCAAATCAATCATCATGTATGTTTTTTACATTCCATTTCTGTTTTTTATTAAATAAAAATAGAGACCAATCTGGTTCTGCATAAACAGCTCACATACATTTTATATACAGTATATCATTCAATTCGGAAGCATTCACACTCATATTTACATCAGACATCAGATGTGTCTATATGTGAAAAGGTCTCACCCAGAGTGGAGGAAAGTGAATAACTGTGTGTGTGAGAAGTGAGCGAGAGAAAGCATCTGTCTGGTTTTACCGTGGTAAACGGTCATTTTTCTATCTCTGCTGCGCTGTAAATATCAGCCCCGTCTTCTCTACCCCTTGACCCAGCAAAATCTTGTATTTTGTTCTAAAATGATAAGGTTTATTTGTAAGGATTTTTGAAAATCTATCTCTTTCTCATTTTTGTAAGCCTTCAAATGATAAAATATCTTTAAAAAAAAAGGTTTAAAGGTGAAATATTGAAAGATAAATCTGTCTCTCTGAAGCCCTCCAGATCTGTGACGTATCAGTTTGTGTTTTTCTTTCTCTTCTACTATCGCTACAAGCCTCAGATGAAAACTCTATTTGTTATTCTCACATTAAAGTTATTATCATCATTATTAAGACATCATATTTATTACTACCCATTGTTGATCATCATCGTTATTATTACATTAAATAAACTTGTTTACTTCAGCATTTGGTGGAGTTTTTGTTTCTCTATTGTTTAGAATAATTACTGTTTAAATACTTCTAAACAATGTTTTTGATTGTTTATTTTCTACTTGAATGTAATAAAACATGTCATTATAATTCCATACATTAACATTTATAGATACGCTGTTATATTTTAGGAAGGGTTGCATGTTAGGGGATCATGATATTTTCCCTAGAAAGTTTGAAACCCCATCAATTGCCCTAAAGAAAACATTATTCAGCTCTTATGAAAATATGTTGTTGTTCACATCAAAGACTTAGTTTGACAAACTCAACACTTCCATACTCTCTTACGACACTATACTTTCCCCATCACCAGTGAAGTGCTTCTAGTGTGCATAGGTTTACTGGAACTACATTTAGGCCTATTGTAGATTACTTAAAGGTGCAGTCCGTGCCTTTTTTTGTGTTCAGAATTTGCTAAATGTATATAAGCAAGTGCACCATGAATCCATTTTCCAAACTGTGTTTTTGTCCTGAATCACTATGATACATCTAAGTGTATATATTCAGACTATTTAGACTGGTTCAGGTAGGTACCGCTACAGAGTAGCTCGTACCTGCGCGATTCGTCATAGATGTAAACAGAGAGAAGTAGATCCGGCTACAATGTTCTTCCGCAAGACGCACGCAGTTCTGTTTATTAACCGCTAGAGCTCCAAAAGTTACAGACTCCACTTTTAAAAATCCTATACATGCCACAAACTTTTAATTTTATATAATTTTTAGACCACACGTCATCGTCGCAGGACCGAGCAGGACACTGTGTAAACTATTTACAAGCAGGTGCAGTTGCATTAGGCTATTATTATTATTTTTTGTGGTTTACTGATGAAATTATTAAGCTGCATTGGTGTCACGGGTGACGGATCGTGAGACTTGCGCTTGCCTCGCAAGCAGAGAAGACATGGAGGCAGGAATCCGATACGAACAAGACATTTATTGAAAACAAAACAAGAAAACGAGAAAAGTGCGACAAGCAAAGCAGAGAGAACAAACCGACATGTGCAACGTTAACAACCAGCAAAGAAACAATACATGGGGAGTGATATTTATACAGAGACAATCTAAGACTCAAAGACGAAACACACAGCTGTGACTAATCAAACAATGATGACATAGGCGGGGTTACAAACGAGGCAAAGACATGAGGGAACTAACAGGTAAATAAACAGAAAGCACAAGGCACAACAACATTCAGACAGAAAACACAGACAGGACATGCCTTCGGTGTGACATAGCCCTCCCCCAAAGCGCGGCTTCCAGATGCAAGAGTCTTTAAGAGGGGGTGGAGCAGGCGGCGGGGAGGCCCACCGGGGCGGAGCAGGCGGTGGTGATGTCCATCGGGACGGACATGACGGCGGGAACACCTTCCAGGACCGGGCAGACGGCAGAGAGACCCACCTGGGATCACCAGTTGGCAAGGACGACCTCCAGGGCCGAGCAGGATGCGACAGAGCCCTCTTGAGCTGAACAAACAGACTTAGCGCCCTCGGGGAACACACAGACATTGTACGCCCCCTCCTGCAACCAACACTCAGTGATATTGCCCTCCTAGACCGACACTGTGCCGACACTTCGTGACCAAACAGGAAATGAGTACGCTCTTTGAGACCGACTGAGACCTGATTCGGGGACCTCAATGGGCTGTGCAGCCACCATTGAGGCCTCTGGGGATTCTACGGCTGAAACAGATATCTCCAGACGTAGTGCAGCCTCTGGTGGACCCGATGGAGTCTCCGTGCCATACACTGGTTCACAGACTGGGTCTGGCGGATCCGGCCACTCTGGTTCTGGATCACAGACCTCAGATAACTCAACTGGTTGAGGAACCAGGACTGACTGGACAATACACGGCTCCTCGACCGTGCTACAGGGGTTACATGCAGGCTTAGAACCGCGAGGACCTTCTGCAGCTCGTCAGACTGTGTGAACGGAACTGACCAGACATGACACGATCCCTCGAATCGTGCTACAGGGCTGACACCTGTTACTGACTGGCTTGACACAATGAGGGCCTTCTGCAGCTTCTCAGGCTGCGTGATTGGAACTGACCAGACATGACACGACCCCTCGTATTGTGTTATGGGGCTGACATGCGTTACTGACTGGTTTGACACAATGAGGGCCTTCTGCAGCTTCTCGGGCTGCGTAATCGGAACAAACTGGGGGTTAAACAGTTCTCTTGATTTTAACCGTTTTGGCACTAATGGATTTCCATATTCCTTGTGTGGGTGAAATTGTGAAGGAGAATGCAAATCCGAGGGGAATTTGCACGGCGCTGGCATCCGCACTGCTGAATAAGCATCCACGGGGGTTTGCACGGCTCTCACGGCCGCGAAAACGAAACCGAAATCGAAGCTTTATTACACGGCTCGGCTGACCGTGGAGACGGACCGGAGTCAGCGTAGATGTCTGCATTCCCGGAAACGAGATGAACGGGTGGCTGAAGTCCCAGCGAGTGAACTCGCACGGCCATTAAACATGAGAATACTGCCGATCTCCATTCTAAACCCCTGCCATCTGGAAGTTCAACGGGACTAAATTGTTGGGCAGTAATCCAAAAAAATGCGGATAGGACGGAATCCCGATCATTCGGCGAGCTGGAAATACTCAGCCACGAATTCCTCGAATGAAGCATCTCGAAGGATGAGCTCGCTGAGTCCCGCTGTGAATGCCATCTCACAGTTTAGGCTGGATGTTCTGTCACAGGTGACGACTCGTGAGGCTCGCGCTTGCGCTTCCTCACAAGCAGAGGACAGGGAGGCAGGAATCCGATACATTTATTGAAAACAAAACAAGAAAACGAGAAAAGTGCGACAAAGCAAAGCAGAGAGAACAAACCGACATGTGCAGCGTTAACATCCAGCAAAGAAACAATACATGGGGAGTGATATTTATACAGAGACAATCTAAGACTCAAAGACGAAACACCTGGGACGAACAGCTGTGACTACTCAAACAATGATGACTTAGGCGGGGTTACAAACGAGGCAAAGACATGAGGGAACTAACAGGTAAATAAACAGAAAGCACAAGGCACAACCGACGGTCGTTAAGCCATTATTAACTGACAAGGTTGTTAAATTACAATTGCATTTGAATTAATATGTGGCTGTGGTCCATTAAATAAAAAGCTAATTTCGTTTCAGGGATTAATTTTATTCAAGCAAACAAAAAGCAGCATAAAGATCAGAACGTGATTCGCATCACATCATGCGCAGAGCTTGTGCGAAAAAGAAAAGAAAAACGTATTAAGGCTATAAAAGAAATATATAGGCCCATGCGAAATATATTCTAAACAAATAATAAATTAACAAAACGGAAAAAAAGAACAGCAACAAATAGCAGCCTATATGCAGAATTTTAGTACATTTCTGTGATGCGCTCAGAAAACCGCATCCATTTTCTTTCCTTTATTTAAAAAAGCATAACTGTTTAATGCAGCTAATGATGATAAATCTGGCTGAACATATTTTGCTTGTTATAATCTACTCTAAAAGGTTTTAGCTGTTGTTATTGATTCTATTTGGATGTCTACCGGAAGTTAAGTTAGGACCCCAAAAACCAAAGCACGATGCGCAGTAATGTTTGTTTATGTTGTCTATAAACCGTCTATAATTAACTTAATCAATTCCTGGATTTTCTATCACCATAGTCCCTAAACATATAAAAAAAGAATCCCATGTAAATGCAGAAAATGGGATTCCCCCCCACTTCTCAAACCAAAGTTCCACCCTTGGTTTCCAGGGTGAAGTGAGAACGGAAGAGAGCGTTTGTCTTCCTGCTTCCCCCTCAGGACTGTAAGATGGAAAGCACCTGTCCGTCTCCTAGGCAACCATTTACCTAAGAGCGCCATTGATCTCAATGAATCAGGACCTGCGGAAACACACATGCCATTACACTGAGACATACACTCCATAATGGACAATAAACAAGAGTTCGCAAGAACTGTAAAACATCTCCCCAAACACATGCTAGAGGTGCTGGACAACTGAGAACACATTAATGTAGCTTATGCATGGAAACAAATTATGCTGTTAAGGCTAACCGTGTCACTTTTTTTAGTGAATCCCAGTAAAAACCAAAAATATAGCTTAATAAAGAGTATTCCATAAATAATAAATAGCCTACTAAAGAGAGCACCGAACAGCTGTCGACGGATTTGTGTCTATTTAATGAAAAAATAAAAAAATAAACTAATAGTAACCAAAAAAAAAATTGCACGTAAATGCGTTGTCTTGCGAACTTCAGACTCAGTGCGGCTTTACTGACATCTTCTGGTGAAGTTGTGCAACTAACTCGTCACTGTCCGCCAAAGGTCATGAGTTCCACTAAACTCTGACAGGACTTGCGACCACAGTTGCTTTTGACGCACCCCAGGTTTGAACAATGAACATCAAAATAAGTCACAATATCTATTTATTTTAATCAGAAATAAAGTTCGGCCACTGACTGAACAAGTACTTATAACCAGATGTGTATGTCTACTATTTGTCAGTCACAATATCCTCAATGTCCTGTTAAAAAAAAAAAAAAAAAGGAAATATGAGTCAGTGGTCAGTCAATAACAAAAAAGATTTTGGAGAGGTTTGTTCCTTAACAAACAGCATTTCTGAGTGATCCTTGCAGTTATTAATTTTTGAAATAATAATCAGGAAGTGATGTACCTGAAATACATGAAACCAAACTTAAGAATGAATACAGAAAATATTACAGAATTAAGAAAAAAAGAGTTTACTAATTTATTTTTATCATGTTTGCAAAGCCGTAGTCATTCACGAGCTGCCTTCGCTGTCTAACAGCGCTAGTCAATGTCAAAATGTTTGAGATGACCAATCAAGTCAAAGTAGGGGGGCTTTAGACTGATGATACACTGGGCAACTTTCTGAGCAATCTTGCTGGACAGCCAACTAGGTGAGACACAAAAGCCCATGACTGATCTAAATGATCCAGATAGAAATGTGTTACCTATTCTCAAACAAGAAGCAGTGCTTTAAAATAATTGGCCCGCCAAAATTGCTCAAAAAGTTGCCCAGTGTATCATCAGCCTTACTGTTCAAAGACGCTGCTGGGCCTGAATATTCCTTAAAGTGGCCATGAAGTGCCATACTGTTCCACCTATAATGTTATATAACATAATGTCCAGCAGATGGCAGTGTTTGAACATTTACTGGAATACAGAGCTTGAGATTGAATTAGTAGATTTACTAGTTATTATAGTATATATAGTTATATAGTTACTAGTAGGGATGAGCGAGTACAGCATTATCTGTATCTGTATCTGTATCTGTTAACCATATGAATTATCTGTATCTG
>JAUCMU010000063.1:902332-914956 GCA_032275025.1 Enteromius treurensis | reverse complement strand
ATAATTTTATATATATAAATAATCCTATATAATATAATATAATATAATATAATAAATATATATATATATTCTGTTTTTAAGGATGCAATCTTACAACATTTTATAATATATAGATGTATATAAAATGTATTTATTATGATGACAGGTTACTGGAAATTATCTTACAAAATAAGCTGATTAATCTCTACACACATGATTTTTGCATTTCATTTATTTTGATGAAAGGTTGCAGAAAAGAAGTTATTTATAATTAAGATTTCTGTATTTATTTATTGTACACATTTTTGGCCCGACTTCAGTATGTCTGGTATTACAGTTTAGGATTAATCATGCACAGCAACACTGAAAATGTCCAATGATTAGTCAAGTGCTTTAACATCAGAGGCAGACAGATTTTCTATATTCTGATTCCCCTCCTCTGGTCTATGCATCTCTGCCCCAGCTGAATTATTGTTATCCCCGGTGGAGATAAAATGAAATGCACTTACAAATCCCATTCTGAATCAAATGATTTGCGATACATGATCCGATTGAAGCGCTTCTAACGCAATAGTTTAACAGAGTAACAGAGTCAAAAGTGCTGTTCTGTTGATACATTTTCCATCGTTTTAAAAACATTTCATGACATGACACTTGCCTAATCTATCATGATGTATCAGAGAAAAAGAAGTTTGCAAAAGTATCCCCCCTCTGCTTTTTTCACAAATCACACCCTGTATATGTATACGTGTTATATATATACACACACACACAAAAAAAATGCAGATATAAAAACAAACAAACATAAATATAGTTGTTGTTTTTTTATCTATCTGCATTTTTTACTGCTTCGGTCTCCTTCAGAATAAAACATACAGGAACATGCATGAAGTAAAGAAGGCCCATGTTGACTAAGAGCATTACATTCATGAACGGGTGTGTCTCTGAATGACCTACATTTACACCACACTCATTAAACTCACCGTGTTGTTGGGAGTGCCGTTATCATAGACGATGGCGGGCTGGCATCGTCTCAGAGGAGCCGAGGATTCACCGCACAGGACACCGGTTGCTTCTCCACCTGAGACGACAACACAACTCACATCAGACCGCCGGTGAAAAACACAAGACCACAGGCACCCATACAGATCAGTCTCAAAATACAACAGAAACCTGTTAAATAGGAGTAAAAAACAAAGACTGTGCACACGGTCTGCCTCTGCTCTGGCTGGTAAATCACTTCTGCTGTTTGCATTTACATGCATTTACAATTCAAACATGTCACAAATATTTTACATATTGTTGAAAGCATATGGCTTTCATGACTTTGATTTTAAGGTCATTTTGTAGAATCAACAATTCAGGGTCAATGTTGGGTCACCGCTTGATGTTTGAGTCATGAAACAACCTGTTAGAAATAACATCACCCTGACATCATACGGTGTTTTCTGAAATCAGACGCCGAAATAAACAAAAGACACATTTGCAACAGGTTTGTTTGATGTGGGAGGAAAAAAGCCGCCGGAGACCTGAACGAGCTGCTATTACCACAGACAGCATTTCTCACCACACGCACACACACAGGAGTGTTTGAGGGACGTGACCCTGAGGTCAGAGTCCTCAACACGTCTTGAACAACAGCAGCAGCCGTTTGCATTTCAACACGCTAGAAACAAAGAGCTTTTGGTTTGATGGACAGCAGCCTATTGTGAGTCAATAGAGTGATTATGAACATCAGATGAGCTCGATAGTGACACACACACACACTTCTTCAGCAGTCTTTGCTCTGGAAGCGATTCTCTCTATGGAGTCATGCAACAAACCAGATAAGAAATAAAAGACGAACATGGCACTTTCCAGAAAAGGAATATAAAGAAAGATAGTTTAATTTTTGCTAAACGTTCAGAAATGGCCAATGCGTGTGTAATTAGGGACCGTGGGGAGACGGACTCGATGACATCACTCAGTGTTCCATGGGAGCGTCCGGTCACTGCCGAGCCATTTTGCAGAGTGACTCCTGTTGCCATGGTAACAGTGATTCTGCAGGGATTATGGGAAGTGGAGTTTCTGACAGGAATGCTATTAACAAAGCCGCTTTAAAGCAGGCCTTCAAGGTTATCAAAAAAACCCCAATAAACAGCATAATGCTGCATCGCACTGACAAGGCTGAGACAAGGCTGTTTCTTTATGTCAGTGAAGAAGCAGCTTTGATACGCTCAACAAACTGCTTTTGTGGATAAGAGCTTATGGAATGAATTCATTTAATGAACAGCCTTTTGAGTCATTTACAAAATGCCTGCCAATAAACATGGATTGATCTAGTTTTAGCTTACACGTTAAAAACAGCTGTTATATAAAGACACATGGACAATTAGTTCTCAATTAGCCGCAAATAGGTCTCATTTCATCTTCTCATATGGCCATGTATTTTTTAAATTATTTTATGGTATTCAATTTTTTTCGTCTGTACATTAAAGTTCATTCCAGCACTTCAGTAGTACTGACACGCATCTATATTCTTAAGGTTATTACCGAGGGAGTTGTTGATATATATCACTCACCTGCTTTTATTATTGAACTTTATTTCCATCTGTATATTTCTATTCCATATTTTAAAAGGCCATTTTCTCAAAATGAGTTTATTCAATTCTGCAGCACTCATATACACCAGATTTTACAGCTTTATTACCGTTTATACACTGAATGGTTTTCTAGAGGGGTTTGTTCATACAACATTCACTAGATCTCTTTTAAGGCCATTTTCTCAAAGTGAGTTTGTTTCTCCACTTCAGCAACACTCACATACACCGGATTTAACAGCTTTATTCCCATCTACATTCTGAAGATTTTTATACCATATCAAACTAATAAATATTGCATTTCATTCCAAAGATATGCTTTTTTTAGACTGTTGACAGTATTTTCTGATTTACGCAGGGACAAAGAGACATGGAAAATCCCTTTTGTAAAAACCTTACCACGTCAGCGAACCAGAGTTCAGATTTATTCTCTGGAACGGTTTGAAAATTAATGCATATTTAATTCGAAAATAATATTTCCGTACTTAAACAATTCTCTTAAACGCATTGTAATGGATCAACTGGGGACAGTAAGATGATATCCATTCGTTACATTGGTACACTATTCACCCTTGATGTCTTGCTTCAATGGAGAGAAATGTAATGGGATTTTGACTTCCATAACCTACTGTTATCCTCCATTAACTGACACAAAAACAAATCAAAAACCAAAACAATAGACAATCACAACGACATCCTGTCAGGCACCTCTGGCCGACACAATGAACTTCCTGTCAGCAGCTTGTTCAATCAGACCGGCACTATAAATCAACAGATCCTACACTCACGTACTGTATGCTGTACATACATGAAAATGGCAAGTTTTCCCTAAAGACGGAAGGCAAATATATCAGTCATTCCAAGACCTGAAGACGTGACGCGCATGGCATCAGATCTTTACTGTAAAAAAAAAAATTCTGTCAAATTTGCGGTAAAAAACAAAACAAAACGGTAACAACATTTTAGGTTTTAAATTAAGTTTACAGTTGAATACCGTAATTTCATAGTGAGAAACTGAGATGTCAATGTAAACAACATTACATGTAACTTACAAACAAAATAAACAAACCTGATAAAAAATAACTAAGAAACAGTTATTTCAAAGAAAAAACATCAAATTCAAAAAGTGCATTGCAGGCAATTCTGGGAGTGTCAGTTTATGGTTTTTACCTGTAAATTATACAGGAATTTACCGTTAAGCATGTAACAGGTTCTTACTGTAGCATTTTTCACAGTTTTTTACCGTTAAAAATCACACGTTTTTTTACAGCGTTTGAAAGGCGTTTCTTTTTTTGGTGCTCTAATCCATATATGCCCCGCTTGCTACTGAATCATCAAGCTTTGTTTTCTGAGTTACGGCTGTAAAATAACCAGACGCCGCAAACACTCAGACGAGAGCCAGGAAAACGCCTTCAGAGAGAGAATAACCAGATATACGAAGGACACCTGCCCGAGTGAAGCATTAGCGCTGAATCAAAGCTCAGATTATCCCCGTACCGGCGCTTATCCGCGTATGAGCTTGCGCAGGGCTAAGCGCACGACGGCTGGCTGCATTCAAAACACAGTGTGTTTCTCTTCCAGCGAACAAAGACGCTGTCAAACTCTGAACATGTAAACACAGAGGTGCCTCGCTGTCTACACACACAGGCAGCTCCCTTCTGAGGGAGCATCCTACATTAATGACGGATTTGGAGCACATGGGAGACGCGTTTGACATGTTGCTACTAACTACTAACGTGCTGCTGCAAGCTCACAAACACAGCGCTGGCACTGGGAAAATAGCTTTGAATTCTTTAATAAAATTCAGGTGTACTTTTTAAGTCACCACTTCTCTTCACTTTGTTAAACAAACTTTCTGGACTGGATGCTTTATGGTGATGTCACTGTCTGTCATTCCCAACATCATGAGTCACTTCCTGGATCACTGGACTGTAAGGATATTTGCCCAGGAAATGACATCATGCCAAAGGTATGCTGACACACTTGTGGTCAAGCGTGTGTTTGAAAGGACAGATAACTACATGTTAACCCTTGACCATCTAAACTAAAAATCGCTGCATGCTACATCTGTTCGGACAAAACAAATATGTAAAATGATAGATGAGAGAAAGATGCTGGATCCATTTTAATAACCTTAAGCGAATTTTTACATATATTTTACTCGCTATGCTACTTTTTTTTTAACTATAATGTACTATAAGTCTAATTTATGACCATTTCCCAAAACCTCCACTTTTTTTTTTTTTTTTTATGATTTAAAGCGACAGTGAAATTTAAGTCACAAAAAGGTTTTAACAACATTTACAATAATCAGAAATGTTTCGTGAGCAGGAAATTGCCATATTAGAGTGATTTCTGAAGGATCACGTCACACTGAAGTCATGAGGCTGAAACTTCAGTTCTGATCGCAGGAATAAATTACATTTTACAATATACTCAAATAAAAACTTAATTACAAATAATCAAAAATAGAAGAAATTATATGAAATATAATGGTTGCTCAAAATAAGGGTGAGAACAATGCTATGCTGATTTTTAAATAATGCAAGTATTAAAATCTTACCAAATGTAAATACTACAGTGTTTTTGAACCATACTCCTCTTAAGTACTTCAATTAATTTGTTGTGGTTATTCTATAGTTGCTGTGATAACTACTATAGTCATACAAACAAATTACTTTACCCAATAAGGTATGTTACACAACAATATAGTAAAAACTAAAGTTTACTACATTATAACAGTTTATCAGTTCACTATAGTTAATATTACAGTATGCTGCTGTAGCATTCATTGAAGAGCTGTATATATTATAATGCAATATAATACATTTTATTATAATGTGATTCAAAAACACTGTAGCCCTACATTTGTATAGTATTTTTTCATGTGGGCAGACCTGACCAGAAGCAGAATTCAAACCAGATGTGTGTGTGTGTGTGTGTTGTACCTGGTGGGTTGTTCCTTCGATGGGCATGAGGGTCGTCAGGTTCAGCAAAGATACTGGAGGCCATCTTGTTCTTGCGCGCAGGCTTCTCATCGTCTGCGCCGAAGGAAATGTTAGAGGCTCCGCCAGGAGGACGCAACACCCTACGATACACAATCCCCAACATATCAGCTACACGCAGAAGAAAAATAAACAGCACATGCTGCACGAAGGACGCACAGCAGCACTTTATGATGCGCGCACCACGCAACGCTACAGATATGCCATGAAGAGATAGCAGTAGAAATGACCGTTTTACATCACTTACCTGCCAGAACAGGGAAGCAACATGAAAGCAGCAGCGCATGTCATAAACAAGTCACATGTTTAGCCATTTATGACTGACAGACAATGCTGCTGTTGGTGCAGACCTATAGAATTGTTTTCTACGGATAGTGTGTTTCCTTTATTTAACAACATATAAGGAGTCTGTTTTCATAAGCTCAGAATAATAAAATCTAAATATTCTTATGTTTCTTAAATTAAAAAATATATAGCAATTATATAAGGTCTATCAGACAAAATCTTCCTAAAGGCTTTTAATTAGCATAACAGTTCAATGAAATATGCTTTTTAGTTAATGATGTCTTACAAAAATCATATTAATTTCACAATTATTTAATAAAATCAAGTGCTTTGCATTGAATGCGCAAAACACATACATTTCTGCATTTGACAGACACTTTAATCCAAAGTGGCTTCATCATTCAATTCATGCACGCACTGGAAATCGAACCCATGACCTTTACATCGCCCTACTGTTTGAGCCACATGAAGACACATTACCCCATCTTTAATCATAAAATATGCACAATACCGATCACATATGCTGTGATGCAAACTGGTTTCGGTGATATAAAGTGACACATACAGTGAATGACTGATATGTCATATCAACCATTCCTAAACTGAAACACACACACACACAGCTGACCAGAGCAGAGCTCATCTGCTCACACCAAGCGCAGATTCCAGTGTTGGATGGTTCTCATTCAGCACATATGTCGATCCATTAAAAAGCCACGAGGGCGGGTGTGGACCGACCCCCGGATGAAAAGCAGCAGACCTGTGATTGATGCGGTCGAGGGAAGCCCTAATCAATGCTTTTGAAAAGAGCAGTGCTCATCTCAACACCCCTCCCTCCCTTCCTTCCTTCCTCCCACCCTCAGCAGTACCAGACCAGCTGACACCCGCCGGCAGCTGTCAGGGTCGCCTCCATCCCGACGCAACTTTCTGCTCCTTTTGTCAAAGCATTCGACGGTGCGGCGATTATAAAACCTACCAGTGCCGTCTGGATGGACTGGTTAAACAGCTAATGCCTTAACCAGACTAAAGCTCGGGATCAGATCAGGGGACTTTATTAGAGAAGAAGGCCGTTTGCTCGAGACCCCACCCAACCGACACGGGAGACACATGGCATTAAAGAAAAAAAATCCCTCCTCAAGCCCAAGATGCATGCCGAAAACGCCACTAAATCAGACAGAGTGACCAATAAACATGCTTGACCTACATTTCTGACCGTTCCACTGAGGGAAACCCCAGACATGCAGGATTTAAAGGCTAAAACTGGGGGAAACGACAGGGAAAGGAGCTTCGGTGGTGGTGAGGGTGGCAACGTGTTGCAGCAAGACCCAAAAGCAGGAGGTCTCGCGTTAGGATTAACATACGAGACAATGCCTGTATACAGATCCAACCTGGTTTCTGTGCATCAGGCAGAAACAAAAGCCACTGCAACATTTCTGACATGCAATTGCCTGAATGCATCTCCATCCCCTCCTTTGAAAGTTACAAATGATATCATATCTGGACACACAAACCTAGATAGAAAAATTGGTTAGTTTGGATCCTTTGGCCAGACGTGCAAACCTTCCACTGGCTGGCTGGACCAAATTCAATGCATCTGTTCCAACCCTAGTATCAGAAACCTTTTAAGGACAATGGAGCGTGTATTTTTGGGCCAGAGCTCAAGGTTAGACTGAACAGTCAGATGACTGGGATTAAAACTGATAAAAAACAACAAGTAGCTGAGAAAAGCATCTATTCATCCATGCAACGCAATGCACAATGCAAATCAACTTTAAAGCAAATCAGCCAGTTTGAGAAGGCAGTGGCAGCCTGCCAGCCTCGTTCCTTTATCCTGGGTGAAGTTTGGGCACCATCCACATCAAAACACCAGACATCACGTCAAACCACATGCGTACAGTGAGCCTGGAGCCGATCTCTGATCAGAATAAGGGTGGATGAGTCTTCCTAGCCAGGAGGAAGAGGATGATGATGGTGGTGGCAGACAGTCTGGGTTAATTCAGACCAAATGAAAACGCGAAAACAATCCAAATCCATTAAATCCTCACATTCAGGCTGTTAAGACTCGTTTGCATTCATACATTGGAGGAGGAATCCATCCATCAAGCCACCATCATCATCCTCACCATCATCATCTCCAGCTCTTCTTTTGTCTCGCTTCTGATCGCAACAAACCCCTTTAAATGCGTTTACCTGGAGCTGTTTTTGGCACCAGGCTCCATGCCTTGGAAGGTGGTCGTCGTAGTCATGTTGAGCGGGTAATGTGCTCGCTAAACCGCGTTAGAAAGCCTTCAGCTGAACTGAATTCGCCTTAAGTCCTTTATCCCGCATGGACTCCGCCCGGACCAGCTGAAATCCGAGCGCAGCGGAGCGGCCCTTTAGACCAGCCCACGAAGCCCCGCCCACCGCGGAGACGCGCCACCTGATTGGGCGGAGGACCGCTGATCCTGGCGTTCGATTGGAGGACCGGCCGTCATTCAGGCAATAGCCGTCGTCGGTTTGTGTGATGTGGTTTACTGCAAAATCATCCATAGGATATCGACTAAAACGTGTTTATGTGAATATAGTATTCATTTTTCATTCTAGTATGTTCTAGTAAGTTCCTTCTAGTTAATAAACCAAAACACTTACATTAAGCCATTTTATCGTCATTTTAGTAGAAAAAGAAAACAAATATTTGAATCATATTTTTTTAGTCATACTACCATGGATTCTAATTATGTGCAATTATATCTAATAATAATTAACTTAATTTATGAATAATTTCTAAAATTGTGCAAATTAAAATTAATTGTTTAGAACGCCAAAACAACATACGCCTTATATGGACCACAAAACCAGTCACGAGGGTCTTTTTTATTTTGAGACCTCAAATCTGAATAAACAAGCTTTCCATAATGTATGGTTTGGCAGCATAGTATACTTGGACCAAATACAACTATGTGAAAATCTCAAATCACGTTACAAAAAAAAATAAATTAATAAAATAGATATTTAATATGATTTTTATGGTAGGACATTTGCAAAATATGTTCATCCTAATGATTTTTGGCATAATTTAGTGTTTTATTGACTATTGCTGTATATTTGTTGTACTTTCAGATTTGAAAATCGAGCGCAATGACTAAAACACATTGACAGATTGATAAAAAGAGAATATTTTATTTTAACAAGAGATTAGACAATACAGACAGACGCTTGACTTGTCTGAAACATGAATTCCCTCGCTCGTACTCGAGTCAAAACATGTTTAACACAAGTTACGCACTATACATGACCACTACAATAAAAAAAAAAGGTTGTAAAACCAATTTATCTGAATGAAAAACAGAAACTGAATCTGAACCGCAGGTTTGTCTGCTTAAAGTATAATAGGAGCAGAACACTTCTTTATTACTTCTTGAAACGCGATTTCGAAAAAGCCTGTGCGCTCGTATCCAAACCCTGAACTCAGGCACTCGGCTCTTATCCTCACTGATTATTATTAAAGGGAAACATGTATTAGTGGGTCTGTACAGAGATGATGGTCTAGCGATCGCTCGTTCAAACACTCGGGCTTAGCATGTCTGATTTTTTCTTGCAATTAACAATCCCAATGTAATAATTACCGTAGCAGAAACCCTTTATGTACAAAACGAAAGAAAAACATGATGAACTGAAAACACTATACAACAGCAGTTACAGATAACCATGAGGAGAGAGGTCTGTGAGAACCAGGATGAGAGAGAGAGAGAGAGAGAGACGGGCCGGGGTCGCTAGAGTCGTCTGATTCAGATGTGTCCTCCTGTCTGTTGCTGGAAAACGTCGATTGTGTCTTCATCCTCCATTTCCAACTGCGGAAGAACAAACATGAGATCATTTATTATTCACTATTACTAATAAACACAAGCGACGTGAGGTCAGCAGAGGACAGCGCTTGCAGGATTCCCAAGACTTCCCTTCCACGGTGAAGCTGACACCTATCTGCTGTAATTACGGCTCGCTCCTATCCCATGATGCAGCTGCGCAACGATGCTGTCGAGCCTGATTTTCTCAGTGGGTGAGATGAGGCCTATTATGTTTGGAGAAAACTTGTTTTCTAGCCTAAATGTTCATCGGAGAGCACACACGACGCCTGCTCTTCCTAAAGCGAACAACAAAATGCTTTAGAGTCAACATCAAACGCATTTAACTTCCAATCTGAGCCAATAAGAGCGGGACTTTCTCCACCAGCATTCGAACGGGTGGTTCTACGGTATGGTTCATGTCTTCTTATTTTCCAGTTGATAATGCAAACTGGATTCTGATTATTATACTTACATTATTTTATAATGTAATAAATGTTTAAAAAAAATGCAATGACCATAAATGTTCATAAATCAGGCAATACAAGAACGCTGCACAAATTCATATAGAATTATATATTCAATTTTATAAATGTATAAGCGCTGTCAAATGATTAATTGTATCCAATACTGACATAATACGTGTTTGTAACGTGGATATTTATTATTTATATATAAATACACACATATTATGCATGTATATATTTAAGAAAAATGTTATATTTGTATATATATTATATAAATATATACATTTTAATGCAAATATTTTCAAAATATATACTGTATGAGTATAATATTGTATAATAAATATACACAGCACACACATATATATATATCGTCAAAAACTTTTCTATATATTTTTGTACTGTCAAAAGATTAAACGTGATACACACACACACATTGCAGTAATTGACAGTTGGGAAGGAACCTGTGTAATTATCATGAAAATGCAATTAGGCTTCATGTTTTATTGTTTTTAACGATGCCATTAGGCATTATTTTAATGAGCTCTATATTCACAAACAGGTTTCTATCAATTTTACCTTTGACTTTACAATAAAGGGTTAATTAGTGTGGCGTGTGTCTAAATAAAAACACCTGCTCGCACCACACCTGTGCTGAGTGATGTCACTGCGATGTCATACCTGTGCGGGCGTGTCTGTTTCATTAATGGGCTGTCCGTCGAACCGGAATCGAATCTGCCTCATCGTCAGTCCCTGAAAACACAAGCATACGTCAGTCCACTCAGGAGCGCCGCGGCCGTTTCACTTTTCATCTGAGGACATGCTTTGGAGCGTTTTATTCACCTGTTTATTACTAACATTTAATTTTTTTATTAATTTAATTACAGTTCACAATGTTGTGCTTGAACGTTAGAAATGTGGCCTGGACAACTAACTGAATTTAAGTTATATTTCATTTGAACTAATAATTTTAGTTAACGAACCCTGCTGAAAACTGAACAAACATGAAATCACACTTAAACGAGATGAAACTCTCAATATGCGTTATTATGCTCAAAATTATCTTACTATTTATATATTTCTAAAGGTTTTATTAATATTTTGAACTAACTTTTATTTCTACACTTTCATTTTCATTTGCTTTTTAGCTAATTTGTTAAATTTTAGTTACATTTCATTCATTTTGTTATGTCCGATTTTTTTATTTCAGTTTATTTATTTAGTTTCACTTATTTATTTATTTTACTGCTTTGACAACGAACTGAAATTCTGTGAATCATCTAATATTTTTTATTCTTTTTTAGCTTTATTTGAATTCACAAAAACGATTTAACTAATAAATCCTGAATCCTGAGTGAATTAATCAATGAAACTGGTTCATTTAATAAATCCACTCGTCTGAAGGTTCATCCACAGCCTCCGTCCCACCCCTGAAGGGGAACTCAGTGTGTGAGATAACGCCGGCCGGTCAGCTGAAACTCAAGCCTTCACATTTATTTTCCGCTGTTGAGAAGGATTTCCTGACGTCTGAATGAACATGAACCCCAGGGCAGGGACGCTTCCTTCCCCGCGCGCCGGTAAACGCTGCCCTACTTCTGCCGGTGAAACTCACAGCCCCCAAATGAGATTAAACCCTCCGCCTCTGCCAGGAAAACATGTCAGTGACCTAAAGATCAGGCGGAGCATCTTAACCTCGCTCAGGGAGCTCCTAATAAAGCCTGCTTGTGTGCCTGAAGACTTCTGATGAGTCGGAACGGAGCAGAAACACTGATCCTGCGCCTCTTTCTTTGACATACATGAACATTAAAGTCGCTGTTCTCTCTCCGACCCTCTCTGACATGGAAGAAAGCTCGGGTCGGACACACAGGGCCGTTAAAGCAGACATGCAGCAGACGGTAAGACCGTTGAGGAAATACAGGGACGTTTATCGATCAGACTGAAGAGCTTTCGTGCAGATGAGCGTAACCGACTGCTGCAACACATCAGACACATTCAGATTTATACTTCCTGCTTCAGTTCTTTGATTTCTGTTATACTGACAGAGAGGTGAGGATGAGCCAGGCTCAGATACTGTAAGTCTCATGTTCTGTGTGGAATGGCATTCGTTCGTAGGAAGTACATAAATACACAGATGCTTAGGTTGAGGTTGCATCCATTACTTAATGAAGAATTAAATTGCAATGCTTTAGCTTATTTTAAAGAACATTATTAACCCTTCTCGTCTTCTTCACAGAGAAACTGATCAAAATGATGTGAGCTTGTGACTAAAAAGAGCAAATATCTGCCAACAGACTTGGAAAAATGAACTTAATTCAAGAGTAAAACACGTTTTCAGACATTTGCTCTTGTGTTGATACAAACAAACTTGCTTAATTGTATCCAGTTTTTACTTAACCTCTTACACTCTGCGGCCGTTTTGGGGAATTCCCCCTGCATTTTTCCTACCAAATTAAAAAGCTTCCCATACCCACATGCAGAGGTGTATATACAA
>JAUCMU010000063.1:871658-884643 GCA_032275025.1 Enteromius treurensis | reverse complement strand
CACAGATTACTAATAATGCTGAAATCTGTATTTCTCAACTGAGATACAGTGTACAGTGCAATCTAGCAACAACAAATGAAAACTAAATTGTACAAAATTAAATAACAGTAACATCTTTACATTACTGAATTAAATTACGTAGTTAAATTAAGTAGATGCTTGTCTACAGCCTGCAGTACAAGCTGCCAGTATGGCAGCTCATACTTTTCATACGCGCTGCTTATGCGTGCAGTAAAACCGGCGTGTTTAACCCGACGCTTAATTCCCACGAATCGCACTGCAGGATGTCTAATTGCGTCTTTGCATGACTTAACATGTACATCACTCGCCCTTAACGCTTCATTCGCGTCTGGTGTGAACGCAAAAATGAATCTCTTGTTACGTCCACGAATGCATTTGTTTATTTAATATAATCGCAACGTTTGCTGTAATGTAATCGTCGCAAAGGCTGACATCGCGATTGCGATATGATTAATCGTGCAGCCCTAATGTATATACATTTATATACTTATATTTTGTATTATATAAAATATATTTAATAAACATAACATCCATTTTTGTTAAATATATACACGAATGTGTTTGTATTTATATATACACATTATAAATAACACACACACACATATATATTATGTAAACAAAAATGTTTTTTTGATGTGATTAATTGCTTGACAGCACTAGTTTTATTTATCCCAACCTCCCCTTTTAATAATGATAATAAAAAATTATAATAATAATTTATTATAATAAAAATTATAAATTGCTTAAAAAAATGATATATATAAAAAAAAAAAAGAAAAGAAAAAGTGTTGGGTGCATGTGAACTCCTACCTTGAGAGGGTTGGCGAGCAGCATGACCTGAGTGATGGATGCAGGGGGCAGGAGGGGGTTAAAGGGTGCGATCTCGATACCTGATGGAGGCTGAAGCTTCACTCGCATAGACTGACGCAGACACAACACAGGGTCAGAGGTCATGTCTAAATTCATAGTCATCAAACATGTTCCAAGAAATCTCATATTGAAGTGAATGTTGTGAATTGGTTCAACTGAATCATTAAAAAGAACCAATTCAAATGAGTGATTCGTGTAAAATCTGTGTTGGCAGTGGAGGAGGTCGTACCTTGGGCACAGCTGCTTGCAGCACTATGTTTCGGACGGGTAACGGCGCCGTGTTAAGCAACGACACCACCATGACCAGGACGTCCGGTCGGCCCGGCGGACAGTCCATCGCAAAGTGCATAAGAACACGGACTCCATCTTTATCGTACACCGTCACAGGTAAGACTTTACCTGAGGACACAAGCAGAAACAGAGAAATAGTTCAGCAACAACAACAGGTAAACAGCAGGATCACTTGGACACCCTGGCTGTCTGGATATTTAAAAAGTCACATTTCACCCACAAAATTAAAAATAAATAAATATATAATTATTATAATTTTATCAAATAATTTTAGTGTAATATATTAAGGAATAATATGTGTGTAGTGTAGTCTGGGACCAGTTGCATAAACTTAGCCACCATGTTAAGAACTAGTTTGATCAACTAGCAGTTGCCTTGGACTACCCTCCCAGAACTGAATTTAAAATGACCAGTCTTGCAGAAACTGATCAAACTTGTTCAGATTGACGCTGTGTCACTCACTGGGTCTGATGGACTCGAGCGGGATGCACAGATTGGACAGGGTGGGCTCTGAGCTCCTCGCCGGGCTGCTCTGAAGCGAGTGAGACGGAGATGAGAAGGGCTGAAAGAAAGGGCTGCCCGGAGCCGAGCCGCCCGGAGCCGCCTGAGCCCGGGCCACAGCGGGTGAACCGGGCACTGCCGCCCTCACAAACGGGTTAGTGGACTGAAGAGGTGCGGCCGTGGAGCCCATCGCACCTCCAGAAAGACGAAACGTCCCTCCAGCGATGCCACTCAGACCAGAAACACTAAAGAGAGATAGAATACAATCTTATTTATATACTCAAATATGCAGTCTACACAGGCAGCTCCTTTCTAAAGCAGCTTCATAACATCATGGACCCTCATAAGTGAGTGATAAGAAACGCTTTCCATGTGCAAACACATTAGGCTGGTCTGAGGGGCTATTTTCATTAGGAGGAGCAGAGCTGAACCTCTTTCCACCCCCAAAGTCCAGCATGGAGAGATCCTGCAGACCCTGACTGATGGCCGGTGTGTGTGAGGTCTGCGCAGTTGTGTGGGTCGTGGGAAAGACAGCACTCGGAGCCGAGATGCTCCCAAACAGGTCCAGGCCGGTGTCAGGAGCCTGACAGCAAGAGACCAAAGAAAGGACAGATTCAGTCGTCTCTCTGTTAATGTTTGAAGTCCAAATGCTTGTGTGTGTCGTACCTGTAAAGACGTCCACTGACCAGACAATTCATCCAACTTCGGTCTGTTTGGCACAGAGGGAGGATCATTCAGTCCTGAAAATAAAATAACATGTTATATTGCATAAAAAATTATAAAATAAATAGTAAATTCACGAAAACCATGGAAGAATATGTTATTATTATTATCATCAATGATATAATAATGAATTTTATTTGAATGAACCTTGTTTTTAACCTTTTATATACTTTTGTTATTGTATTTTTATTACAAATGATTAGTTTCCCATAAACATAATGAATAATACGAATTGTTATTATATAAGTCATAACTACTTACTAATCATTGATCACATATCTTTGAGCAACAGTATTTTTTATTTTAATATTTAATATTAATACTACTATAATATTATTACTATCATGATGAAACTTTCAAACCGTTTAAAAAAATATAATTTTTTATATCTATTTTATCAATTACAGCTTTCTTAAATATTGTTAAATTATGTGCTAAATAACAATTATATTTTTTATATTATTAAGAATATAACATTTATGCAAAAAATTATGTTAATGATAGAAATTATTTTATTTATTCATTGTAACATTTTACTTTTGATGCCATTATATAAAATCTTTTGTTTTTACAACATTTTTATGGGGGGGGGGGGGTTACCTCTCGTTGCCTATTTCTATAGTATACATCACATGACAGTACCACAAGAATTTAAAAAAGGGTTTATTACCGAGAGACAAGAGTTCATCGTCCAGCAGGGAGAGGGAGGTCTGCTGCTCGGGAGGTTTGTGACTGGGGCTGCTCGTCTGACTGCTGTGACCCCCGGCCAATCGGCGAGGAGGAGGCGGCAGCACGGGGATGGGCGAGGTCGTGGGATTGGCTAACGGGATCTGAGGAGGAAAAGGAGGAGAAGGAACAACGGTCGGGGGAGAGGAAGGTTCATCCAGTCCAGCCAGATCAATCAGTGTGCCTGTGATCTCACATCCTGAGAGAACAAGAAACATCATGAAGAAAATGTGATGTATTGGATTATCAAAATATTGCAGCTGAGGAAAGATCAGCAGACGGTACCTTTACCAGCAGCCGGTCTGAGATCTTCCCCCTCGCCGTTGTCCACCTGTCCTTCTACGATTCGTTTATAAGCGCTGATTACTCTGGACAAATCATCGTTGGCCTTAAGAATGTCCCCTACAGGAAGCACAAAAATACGTATCATTTCAAATAAATAATCCTTCATCTTTCTCTGAGAGCAAAGCAGAACGACGAGGCGATTACCCAGACTGGAGTCGTTGTCCTCGGCTTCAGTGGCCAGTTTGAACGCGGTGCGTCGTAGTTTATCACAGCGCTCGTACAGCTCCTGGACACAGACGTCAGTTCACATGTGAGTGCTGCTGTCATGGTCACATCAAGTTAATTACACAAGCTCTAACCCCTTATTTACACTAAACACGTCTGTTACGGCTGGGGGTGCCTAGTTGCCTATCTTTAGTGAAGCAGTGTGGAGAGCCGCTTCTGAAACGTGCCATGGGTATAAACACTGCTATGATCAAGGAAACATGATACAGCACAGACCTTCTGTAATCTGAAGTGTACAGACATTTCACAACAACGAAGAACTGAAGAATTGCTCAAGTTGATTTTGAAGATTGTTATTAACCAAACAGCTAAAAGTTATCCATTGGCTTCCATAGCATGGAAAAAATAATACTATGAAAGTCAATGGTTTCCATCAACTGTACGGCTACCAACATACTTGAGCGCGTAAAATCATTTTTTGGGTGAACTATACCTTTAAGTTAAGTTCAGTATGACATGAAGTGCATGGGACACCATCTTGATGTAACTGGTTAGAAATACTAAACCAGAGGTCCTCCACCAGGCAGCCAGGTGCTGGGTTGAGGCTCAAGTATTTAAAGTAGTAAATGATTAATCAAATAATTTTTTTCTAACACTCACTCTTGATTGTAGAAAAATACAGTTCTTTAAACCTTTAAACCTATTTTCTATAGGCAACTTTTGTCATAATTACAACATAAATACCTGAAATATCTGAGCGCTTTGTCAGTGGAGGTTTATGATCAAACTCCAGCATCTGATGCCTAGAAACCCTACTTTGATGTTACGTTACGTATGTTTCTAAATGCTGTTTGTGGCGTTCACTGAGTCTGATCTCACCTTGATGAGTTCGCGGTCAGCGTCTGGCGATCGGTCTCGGTCGTAGTGACCCAGCATTTCGCTCAGGAGCTTGACGTTGTTGTCCACTTCCTCCAGCGTATTGCTGCGTTTGGTTATCTTCTGCACTCGGACCTCGTCCTGCGGGCACAACACAGATTCAGTCTGTCACATCAGTTACACCGCACCTGATCCAGAATCAATGTGTGCATCAGAAAAATAATATTGAACATATGATGAGGTTTTAAGCATTTATGCAGTGTGTACAAACACCATTTTAGACTATTTAGTTTTGTAAACTAGACATTTATTAAGGAATTAATAAATATTATTTGTTCAAATGCATATATATATATATATATTTATTTTTTCATTCCCTAATATTACTTTAAATGTTTTATTTTCATGCAATTATTTAATTGCATTTTATGTTTCGATTAAGTAAATAAGGAAATGCAGTTTCATGTTGAGTTTAAACTGGAGCTCTTCATCCATCTTTGAATCTCTTGATCGTGCCTAAAGATCCTCTCACCTCCTTCACCATGTTTTTGATCAGTCTGTTCGCCTCCTGAAGATCTTCTGGGTTTTTGCTTCTCAGAAGTTCAGCCAACAACTGACAGAACAACACATCTTTTAGCAAAGCACATGGTTGAACCTCCTGAATGGTATCTTTAAATTGAGGTTCTGCACACAAGGAGATTAAGCCATCAGGTGTCTCACCTTCCCCATGTCCTCATTGTCAAACACTGGGTTTTTGGGCCGCGCCGGAGGGGATGGGATCAGGGTTTTGTCCACTGTCAGTTCTGGGTCCGACATCACAAGTCCTTAAGAAAACACACATCGATCAGCCAGACGCTCATGATAGACCAGAGAAAGTTCAACCCTTAAAATCTCACCCTGTCTCTTGAGCGTCTGGTACGCGTCTGCTATCTTGGCCTCATTGGGAAACGCCACCGTCCAGCTGTACAACATCTCAATGATCTTATTCTTCACCTTGTCCGAAACACTGTCCCCCATATACTGAAACACAAAGTTTCATCATGTCTTTAAAGCACACATAAATGAGTCCTAAAATCAGAAACAAGATCAGATTTGAAAGAGTGGAAGAGTTTAACTTAAAAGTGGTGATAGTGAAGTTGTGCCATCATGGTGTAGTTTGTATATAGCATACGTTTAGCTTTTGTAATGATTGCATTTAGGCTTCAACATTTACAACAGAAACGTGTTTATTTGTTAAGATTATCATGATGAACAAGATGTGCAAGAATCGTGGCAATGGAGTTTATTTTCTGCAATAATCCAAAAACATCCTTTCGGCTTTCTGTTGAGGAAACCACCAGGGTTACGCTAACTTATGGGCCAGTCTACAAAATATAAATCATAACAGAAAAACCACTAACCTTGGGTGAAACCACTTTAATCAGCTCATTTAAAAACCTATATCTGGCTATTTCGTTGTGAAACCTTCGCCCACAGTTTTTCATACACGCCTCCAGTACCTGCAGAGACAAAAAACCATCACACATCACGTCATATCAACACTATATCTTCTGTAAAGACGGCAGCAGTCCTCACCGTCAGAGCTTGAAGGGCTTCCCATTCTTGAGAATGGATTTTGTGAACCAGGAGTCTGACAGCTATCTGAGGACTACAAACACGCACACAAACACAGTTAGAGAGGGGATTCCTGTCGTTTTCAGTCATGTTGGATTACGAAGGCTTACCCTTCCAACTCCTTATTGATCTGGTCACAAAACCCGATTATGTATTCCCAGTCCTCCTGCCTATTGGTCGGGTGTGTGGCTTTGTCTGTGGAGGACACACACCATCGTAAGGAGCAAACAATCGGCCCCGTTGAGCTCTGTGTCTGTGATACACTGGCACAACAGTGTGAGGGCCAATCACAGGGACGCATATTAATATCACCCTCAGTCATTTCAAGAAAAACATAAAGAAAAAAATCTATATATGTATGATATTAGCACATTCACATACAATTGTATTTGCATATTATGTTTATGCTGCATGTCAAATAAAATCATTCTATTGTCATGGTTAGTGTACTATTTAACACACTGGATAAGAATATAATTCAAATGGCTGCTGAACTCATCCTAAACGAAGCTAAACACGAACTTTGAGCTTTAACCTGGACTCATGATAGCAAGATCTGACGGTCAACATTCACTCTGAATTTATAAATCATACTAAAGGGAAGGTTTGGATGATGAATATTAATTATGAGACGTTACGTTCGTATAATTGGCATATCTGGTTGGCTGGAGGGCAGAAGCTGGTAAGTGGGCGCTGGCGAATGAACTAATCCTACTATGGGGAAGTGTCGGCGCTCTGATATAATTTATGCATTATGATTGGACGCCCCGAGAAGGTTACCCGGCAACGTCAATATGAGCTGTTTAATATTCATGAGAAGACCTTCGTCATAGTATGATTCGAAATTCCGCTGGAACAAGCCGAACAAAAACGTCAGACGCGTCGGTATTAATGCATGCATAGAAGACAAAATACAGCAGTGTTATTAACACCTATTATGAAGTGAAAATGATAATAATGCACGTACTGAGCCAGGATTCGAGTGATTCTCCCTCCGGAAACGCCATGATCCTCATTTAAAGCTTTGACTCCAGAAATCCAAACATTTCCTCATTAAATACAACAGACATTCGTCAAATTAACCTGACTGTATTAAAAGCAAACATTGTCTGTTCTATCTGAGCCTGTATGCGGCGAAAAAATACTGCTTTATTATTTTTTTAAATGAATAGTGTATCAGCCGGCAGTATCATCAGCTGCCTGTATGGAGGTCCTTGATTTAGACGCCTCTGGTGATTACAAAATAAAAGTCACTAGCAGAACGAGTCATTTTCCAAATAGGATACAAAATAAAAGTGAAACTATTGTTTCGACGAGAAGAGAAGAGAAGAGAAAACACAGTTCTAACAGAGAAGTTGGACTATAGTTTTTATTCAATTTGTATATATTCGGATTTATATTCTTATGTAATATTATTTATTATATTTTATTCTCAAGATTTTAGTTGTAATACATATTCTGAGCAATTGAATCTATAGTCTTTAGTGCAACAGAAGATGAGAAAACACAAAACTGATTCATTTTAAAGAATGTTAACTAAATTGCAGTAAATCTATTGTGGATGACCGATTTCAACTTTTACACATTTTTTTGTAAGACACATATTTCTGTAAAGATGTTTTGAATTCATTCTGAAGAGCAATACATATAGTTAGATTTGACATGAATTGGATGCAGTGCATAACCTCTGTTAAGTTTACAAACATTTCCTTCAACTCTTAAGCACAACAAAATGCAAAGCAGAATTCAAAATACATTTAAAACACTTAAAAAAAAAAAAAAAAAACATCAATATGGAAAGTTTCCTTCAGATTGACATGGAATATCAGGCTCTATTTTTATTGACATTTCTTAAAGTCTAAATGAAAAATAGAAGTCAAATATATGAATATATGTAAATGAATGTATCAGTATAAATCTAAAATCCAGTAAGACAAATGCATATGAAACATATAAACTCAAATACAACACAGGTGCATGTTTGCCCTTCGGATCTATTATTGGCACTAGCCTCTCACATAACGCAGTCATTCTCTTTTATGAAATTCACATCATACACAATTAGACTAAATCTTTTAAGCTAAGACAAAGAGAGAGAAAAAAACATTGCAACATTAATGATTAAACATTCAGATTAAAACTAAAAACCAACATTAATGACTGTTTTAAAGTGTAAATATATGAAGTTTTCTCATTCATGTCTCTCGGGTAATCAGTCAGATCCATTAGATCAGGTTTGCGAATCTTATGATTCAAAGTCTATGTCAAGTGCAACTGGTCCATTCATTGAGAATCCGATGAAGAATGACACTCCTGTGCCATATTCTTTGTGCAACTGGCTTCTGAACATTGGATAGACCCTCACATTTGCAACATTGATAAAACCACCATTTATTTTACCAGAAACTCTGTACAGCTTCTCACAGTCTCTCACTTGCCTCCATGTGTTTTCATCATCCCATTTAGTTGCGATATTCTGCTCAGATCCTAAACAGCTGTTTATATCCCTTTGTGAAATCAAGCCACTGTAACCATCGTCCTTCCCTAGGTAAAAATGGACAGCTGCTCTCTTTCCATTAGACACACGTCTCAGGTCTTTAAAATATGACAGCTGCATTTGTGACACAAAATTTGCTAATGGACAGTCCTCGTCTTGCCGTAACAATAAAACTGTGATGTAATGCAATGACAGGATTTCACTGAAGGGTATGGGGTGGTTGATTACTCCAAGTAACAACTGACAAAGATCTTGGTAGGGCATGATGTATTGTGATTCAGGGTAGATGTTGGCAAGAACTACATTGGCATAGATGAAGTTGACAGTGTCCATCAGACTGGCCTGTTTCATCTTCAGAATGAGGTCATACTGCTGGATGACCTCTTCAAGAGCTGATGAGTCTCTCTCATATAAATATTCCAGAATGCCAGTAAAGGAATCACCCTTGTTCCTCTCCAGACATTGACGCGTCTGATCAATTTTAACCACAAGGTTCATGCGCTCATTTTTGACCAGCTCACTCCAATTTACCTTGGAAAAGAGGTCAGTGTACTGTTGAAAACAGCTGGAAACATTGGATCTTGTCAGTTCCTTTTGTTTGTCTTTCTCTGCAAAAAAGGGTACTAAATTGACAAAGAAATTGTCAAGGAAATAAAATTGATTCTTCATTGTGTCCTTTAGTTGAAGAAGATAGCTCTTGTGCTTCTGCAATACTTGGTAATATGGCTTGAGTTCATCCTTCATCCTTAGCAAAACTTCCAAGGCAGTTTTACCTGACAGGACTTCTGCAAGGTAGTTCACCAGAGGTGTCTTTTGCAGTATTTTTGTGACAATAACTGCAGTTTGAAGTTCACCAAGATGGCCAGCAGTGTTGTAGGTATTATAATTCTTTAGTCTTTGCAACTGAATCCAGGCCTCTTTATCTGCGGTCTGTTGTGTTTCTTTGCAAGCTTCTCCTGCAGACTTAGCCAATGCAAGATACTTATCGAGACTGTCTGGCTTGATGGGAACATCTTTGATTTGATCTTTGACAGCTTGTTTGAGCTCACGTACAAGGACCTGTGACACTGTATCACATATGTATGAGTTGTCTTTTGAGAGGTCTTTGGCCTTCCTTGCCCAATTCATTGCTGTGGTAAAGTCTTTACTGATGTAATAGTACCTGGCGAGGAGCTGAAATATTACAGCATCTTTTCTGTACCGTTTTGCCGCATCCTGTAAAATAAGTTCTTCCATCCCTGGGGTCTCCTTCATTATATCTTGAATAAGAGGAGAAAAAAGTGAGTCTTTAGCTTCAGCCGAATATTGCCTCTTCACCAGCATGTTGTGAACATCCTGCATTAATTTTTGTTTTCCCAGAGTGTACTCATTAAATAAGTCTGTTGTGAGCAGAAGGTTAGTGATGTGTCCCTTTGTCACATTAAACAGAGCTGAAAGTTCTTTCAAACATTGTTGAGCGATTCTGTAGTGAATCACTGTCACACCCTCAAACCTAATTTTGGAATTGACGGTGCGTCTTGTCAAAAGAGTAGAAAACTTCTCAAATCCATCTTCAACTTTGCAGAGTTCAAAAACTGCTTTTGTTGGCAGACCAAGAAACTCTTCACACGTGGAGACTGACAGCAATGCATTCTTGCAGTAGACATGCAAGAGGACGAGAACAGCAAAAAGTTGAGCATGTTTGTCTCGAAAGTTGAACCCCTTCAGGGTATTTTTCACAATCCCCTGAATATACTTGGGTGAAAAGTTATTCTTCAGGATCATGAAGCCATAAAATGTTTTAGTGTTTGTGTTGGTCCTCTTAAACTCCTTCAGCTTTTCCTCAAACAGTTCCCTTTCCTTCTCAGATAAATTGTTTCCAATGAAAACAGCATCATCAGTCTGTTCACAGGATTCAGCTCTCATGCAGTTGACAATTATGACCTGAGGAGACTTTGAAGAAATGTTTTGCTTCAAACATTCCTCCTCAATCTGAAGTTGGAGTTTTTTTACGTCAGAGATTTCTCGGAAGTCATCGATCATGAGCAAAACGGGAAGCCGTGTAGTTTTCTCTTTTGTCTCGTACGTTAGCAACTCCACTACATGTTCAGCTGTTGTAGTATATTCATCTGTTGTGTCTTCTAGAACTGCACAACGAAATTTATCCTTGAGTGACCATAAAACATGCATGGCTAGCGTAGTGCCACCACAGCCCGGAAGATGGAAGATGCTGAAAAATTCACACACTCTCTTCCGACTGCATATGTCTGGGATAAGAGTATTGACAACGTAGTCAAATTTGTCTCGTTTGATGAATGGCATTGACCCAGGCTGCTCTGAGAAGTAGAAGTTCCACCAAGACACCTTCCCTCCCCTGTAAAATGTGTCATCATGATATTGTTTGTCTTCATTTCCTCCATCACATTGGTTCACACAGAGAATACTCAGCGTTTCTAAGGTGTCCTCAGTTTTTTTGGAGAGAACAACATTACTGCCACCACCACAAGGCAGAAAGCGGCTTGATTTGCGATTCTCTGACCACAGACTGAGCACAGTGCCATTGATCTCAACAAAACTCAGCTCATAAATGCATCTTGCTGAGATGTCAACTCCATATCTGCCTTCAATGAGTTCCTTCCAGTAAGTGTATGATGTTTCATTGTCAATGATGCATAAGATTTGGTTTCCTCCCTTGAGCTCCTGTAAAAACATATTGAATGTCTCAAGCATCGGGTCTTTTCCATCGCTCACCTGACTTAACAGCAAAAAAATGGTGAGAAATTTCTTTTGAGGCAGCACATCTTTTCTGCACAGGAAAGAAACAACATCATGCACTGAAGATCCCTTCTCAATCGACCATTTGTCAGCATCAGAGGGGTTTTCTTCATTAGTGCCTCCATTACAGAAAACCCAGCTTGTGTTTTTAGTCAGTTTTAACTTGCCAGCTATGTCTTCAACTGGACCAGTAATTTTATACTGAGCTGGTGAGTGATCATTGGTTTTTCTTTCTTCAAACAGTTTATTCAAGCCATTTTCAGCTGATTTTGGATCGAAATCCAAAACAGCCACTAACTCCATGTGAAGAAGGAAGCGCAGGTTTTCCAGCTGAACAGGATGGGACTTGTTAGCCACCAGAATGTACCGTTCAAAGTATGACCTTTCCAAAGATTGGGTTCCTCCTGTTATCATCTCACACAGTTTAGAGCCTTGTACACTGTTTGTCACAACAGAGAGATGCTTTTCCTCAGCGTCTTTCCTCAACTGGTTCTTATTTAGCATGTCTTTAATATAATTGTCGTACTCCCTCGAAGAACCAGATGTGATAAGATTCTTGCTGCTGCTGCCATCTCTTATAAAAAAAGATGTATCACCTTTCTTCTTCTTTTCTCCAGCTGTAGGCTCCTGCTTCACATCTTCATTTATATCTACATTATAAGTGTTAAAGTAACAGTCTTGACAGGCTATGGAGGATGGCTCTATGTCTACCTCAATAACATATTTTCCTGCAGATGTCATGTCAGCTTTGAGAACTTCAACAAATCGAGGGGGTTTAATGCATCTCTTTGCTATTTGAACCTGCTTGTCCAATTTGAAATGCTTTTTAATTGCTTGTATCTGTTTTACATCAAACTCATCTGTGTTCTGGACACTAATGCCCAGTATTTGTCCATGTGGTTTGTCTGACACTCCGAAATGAATGGTGCCATTTGTGCGACTATTCATACAAGCTGCTGCAAATCGAATGACTTCGTATGTGTACTTTTTCATTCTGTACTCTTCTGGTGTGTTTGTGAATCCTTTGAATTCATGGCATGGCTGTATGAAGTCTTTAGGACCAGTTTCAGTCACATCTAGAATGCTGTTTTCTTTGTACCTGTGAGCAGCAGTAAATCTACTGAAAGGGTAAGGCTTCAAGTTGTAAGATTGAGTCACCACATCACTCTGATGCTTAGTCTTTTGTTTCAGAAGACCAATTTTGTCAATAATCAGTTTCCTTGCATTCAATGATAGGCCTTCTGCTTTAAGATCAGTTTCCTCCAAAAGCAGAAGGGCAGCCCCATTAATTCTTTGACTGTACAAAATGTCTGCATCTTCTTTGTCCACTTTTATCTCAAGCATCCATTGTCTAACATGGTCTTTATTCCACTCTTTAATGTCCGCTGGAAGTTCAGATGAGACAGCAATCTTCTCATTATTCTGAAAGATTTAGGAAAAATAGGCACCATGTAAAAAAAGTTGTATAATAAAAAATTAACTATTATATTTTTTTAAAAAGTGATGTGGAACATATTCTTCACTGTGTAGTTACCCTTTCAGTCGAATCACTTCGACGTTACATATGGGAACTCGCCAGAGAGACCGATTTGCCTTTGAGCT
>JAUCMU010000063.1:861531-871558 GCA_032275025.1 Enteromius treurensis | reverse complement strand
AATTCAAGAATGTAAGTAATGTAGCATTGCACACATCACTATGCAGACCATACTAAGAGCAACTTAAAAACTTAAAAATCATTTCAAAATTTGAGACAAAAAGCAGAAAAATGTACAACATTTTGCACAAAATGTAAAAAGCAATATATTTTAGTGTGCCTTATTTTATCAATTAGAATATCGATGTATTGTTGCCAGTGTATCGATTCTCGTATCTGTAAGAATGCTTTGATCTCCCTGCTGAACAAAACTCAGAGAACTTCTCAAAATATAAACCAGAACAATAAAACAATTTACCTCTCCAATCTATGAGAAAGATCTGGAGAGAAAACCATCTGCTCTCAGTTCCGGGATACCTTCCTAGGCCCCCCACTGTTTCTCCGAAGCTTACAAAACAGGTCAAGGAAAGGTGACTGTATTGTGCCCATTTTATCAACATTCTCAAAGTATATATCTTCAGAATTCATATTCATATTTAGTATTTTCATGGTCTCATTGTGGTTGGAAATACGGTCTCACTCTTACATCAGTGGAATAGACCAATAATAAAGATTTCAAAACTGAGGAATATTCTGTTCCACTGATAAGGGTCTGCCCCGATAAAGGTCTCTGTCAGATGTTAATTATCTTCCCCCAGTGACAGGTGGCTTCGTGACATCCCAGCAAAAGGCTGGAGGAGCCCTTTATTACTAAATTTATGACTGTTTTGTTAGGATCTGAGTACTTAAAGAGAATTGGCGAAATATTCAGGGAAGTCTTCTGTAACCAGATCTTCCCGCACGATCACCGTGTGTCTCTCTATTTTGCCAGGTATGATGACTCTCTTAAACATTTTCTTATTTGAATTTATGTTTTACGCTGATCAATTGTGTAACTAAATGTTGATATATCCTTTTGAATTGATATGTTGATGGAATGATTTTAATTGGTATTTTACTATGTGTGGCAAAATAAATGTTTTTTCTTGATTCATTCTAGACTGTCAAAAATCTTTGTCATTTGTTGTGTTCGGAAGGCTTTAGCGTGCATAAATATCTTGGCCAATGATATGCAAACTAGAGGCACAGTAGACGGAAGCAGTGAGCACGTTTTATCTGGAGACCTCTTGATTTCTGATATCACTGAAATTGACAAATTGGGTAAGGCAAGGACCAAGTATACTTGTTAAGGACGCGGACGGAGACAGGAGTAAAATCAACAAAAAGGTTTATTAAACAAAGGTTCTTCGCAAAAAGGTAAACAAAAGGTAGTAGATCCAATCCAGAACATAAATCATCAAACTAATAGTCTTTGTCTTGTGTTGGCAGCGCCGATGGAGCACGGCACATAGTGGAGACAAACACACCACTTGATGATTCCAGGAAGAGACAGAGGAGTATCACACAGAGGAATGTCGTCACTAGGTGGATCACGGAGAACTCTGGAGAACAGGTAAGTCACAGGTAAGTATTCCACAGAGGTATAGCAAGGAGAGGTCCACTTACGAATAAATGAGCTTGGACAGTGAGTGAGCTGGTGAGTGTGCTATTAAAGTGGTGTGGTGATTGAAGTCAGGTGTGCTGATCGGGTGTGTCTGATTAATACTCAGGAGAAGGTGCGCACTGCGTGGCTGTGAGGGTGGAGCCTGGTGTGGATGTAACCAATACTAAACGATACGGGCTCCCTCAAATCTCTGAGCAATTTATCAGTCTGGCGGGTTTGTGGTTTTACGGTACTGCATTTCGGCCGATGTAGACCCAGATAGCTTTAGGTCCCACACCGAATGGGGAACAGAAAGTAAAGCACGTCTAGAATAATCAAGTCTCAAAATTAAGATAACTAAAAACAACAAAAATAACTAAATCCAAGATCAGCATTTAAATGTAATATTATACTTTGAATTTAATTTGAGAGAACCTAAAATTGGAGTCAGATAAAAACGAGACAGAAGTCAGAATTAAATTAGAAAACAAAGTTTTAATGAATTAAGTGTTTTTACAGAAGCGCCAGAAAAGACAAACGCAGCATCCGTAAAAGAAGAACAGTTCTTTCACCTTTAAAAATACAATTTCTTTTCCATCCATTAATTTTCCACACAACGTATCCTGTTTTTTATTTAATTTAAATATTTAGTTTGCAGTAATTCAACTTTTTTTTTTCCATGGTCTGTCAGAATGCTCAATTATGTATGCATTACAATTGTTTAATGTACAGGTAGTTCCAAGCCAGTTTAATCACTGTTCCATATTAATCCTTGATGCACACAAACCCACACACATCACTCGCATACCGAGAGAGAGGGGGAGATCTCAGATTGTGCTGCACACGCACACACACACTTGTCAATGCTGCCCAGCAACTGATATTAATAAAATGGCCTAGTTACTGTTGATCACTACATTTATATTTAGCTGCAACGAGGTGGAGAACTCAAGCTGTTGTTTGAAGTAACTACCCAGCAAACACAAAACATTTTCACAACTTTTCACAACGTTGTATCTTAGTTGCAATTAGGTAATGTTGTAGTACAACATTTAAAAACCTTTTTTAAATAAAAAAAAAACTATATAACTAGTCAAGTCACTTTTATTTCTATAGCGCTTTTAATACAGATTGTTGCAAAGCACTGAACATTATCAAATAGAAATACATGATGGTAATGTATAATGACGAGAATTAAACTTTATTTATCAAGTGCAGAGACGGTCTCTGTAGTCAAGACGACGGTAATCACTGGAAATCAGGTGTCCCCAACTAAGCAAGCCATAGGCGACAGCGGCAATGAACCAAAACCACATCCACCCCGAGAGAATGGGGAAAAAACCTTGGGAGAACCAGGCTGAGTTGGGTCCAGTTCTCCTCTGGCCGGACGCCCAGCACCTAATTTCTAGTTCAATTTAAACACGTTACATTTTGCAAGGACTTAGTGTGTGTGCATCTGGATCCAGCGATCTGTCCACGTAGCCCATCTAGGTGTTCTGGTCTCCGATGAAGATCATTTCTTTATGCTGGTACACCATCTGATCCGGATATGGACTGAGGAACAGAGTGAAGGAGAGAGAGACTAATATTAGCTTTGAAGCCATTCTTTTAATGATGTAACGAGTACATCATGTGTTAAGGGGAGATCTAATTAACACAAAGGAGTCACTTAAATGATGGCCTAAATTTTATTTAAGTTGTTTCTGGATGTTGTCCTAGGTGTTGGGTGTATAATTCTGCCATCTGTTGGTTAGAGATAAACCTAAGGGTTACAGTTTAGGAAATAATTAGTTTTGACCAGTAGAGGGCCATAGAGAGCCATTAATTTTACTGGTAATGATCAACTGCTCTTATCACAACTACTGTGATTTTTTTTTCTGAATTTAGGCATATATTACCATTAGAAAAGACATTCAAAATAAATGTGTGTACCCCTTTGTATTCATTACCTTTTTTAATTTAATTACACATTTTTTTTCTCAGTTTAATTGTTGAAATTCTTATTTTAATGAACTTTGAACTAACTGAACAGGTTACTTAGGTTTTCTGATTCTGTCAAACTCAAATCTACTCTTAAATATAATTCACAGTTAGTACTGTACTTTCTATATGTGTTCTTCACCAATCATATGAGTAAAATTATCAACAAAAGGTATGTCTCTCATGTAATTTAACAAAGAGAAAACTTACTGACTTGGTGGCAAAAAGATAAAATGGCGTTGTCGCTTTGAATGGGTGGAGTCAGAATAATTCAAAGTTGTTGTTGTTGTTTTTTTACACTTTCAGAGAAATTGAAATTACATAAAAATTGCACGTGTAACACTACTGAACATGAGTACTGTTTAACACTGTAGATTGTTTATTCAACTCTTTGGGGTATTGATAACTTTAAACACTGCAAATATAACAGGGCCCTCATTTAGCATTTAGCGTCATTTAGCGTATAACAGGGTGCTCACTTTTACATCATGCAGCAACTTTATATTGACATGAACATGTTATTTCAAAACTGCCTAAGTGTATTGTAGCAGCAAATCTAAGCCAGAGAAAGTTTGATGCTCTGGATCAGCGTCTGATTAGGAAGGGAGCGTCTGAAAATTACACAGACTGGGTTTAAAACATCCAATGTATTTTAATTAAAGTGACCATTTCTTATTTAATGTACTTCACCAAATGGGTTTTAAGGTCCAAAGGCTGTAGTACATACATTGTGGCCAGACTGACTTACTACAGGTGAAATTTCGCCAATTTCACCCTTACGGTGTATACAATCCATAATTATTATAAGAAAAGAGTTACTGTAATTCACAAAAAGGATTTTTTTTTTTTTTAAATGTTTCAACAGTTGCAATATTTTTGTAGTCACAAGACTGATTTAGTACAGGTGAAAATTTACCAATGTTTCATTTATTGTTCATACATTATTTTTGGTGAATTACAGTAATTGCTTTTCAATAATAATTATTTACTGTGTACACAGTAAGAAATATATTGGCAAATTTTCACCTGTAGTAATTCAGTCTAGCCATAAGGAATGTACTACAACCTTTGGATGTTTTGTCAGGATGTAGGATCAGCAGATCTAAGACAGATTCTTAAATTGTTTAATCCTACAGTAGTAAGGCAGACTTGTAACGTACTTGTAATGTACTACAGCCAATGGAACATGAAAAATCCTTTTAGTGAAGTATAGTAATTGTTTTATAAGAGTAATTATTTACTGTATCTACAGTAAGGATGATATTGGAAAATTTCCACCTGTAGCAAGTTATTCTGGCCACAAGGACTGTACTACAACCTTTAGAACATAAACCATAAAACCTTTTGGTAAAGTGCAGTCATTTTTTAAATAAATATATTTGTGTACTGCACATACAGTAAAGGTGGTATTGACAAACGTTCACCTGTAGTAAGTCAGTCTGGCTACTATAAGTGTACTACAGCCTTTGGAACATGAAGAAAAAAGTGTCTATTTAGATGGGCTTTTCTGTGAATTACAGTATTTAAAGTTTTTTCTAACGATAATTATGTACAGTAATGGATATATTGACAATATTTTACCTGTATTGAGGCAGTCTTGTAACTACCTATGTAGTACAAACTTTCGAACCTGAAAGACAGCATTTGCATGAATTACTATTTTTTGTTTGTTTGTTTTTTTTACAAAATGTATTTGTGTAATGTACATACATTAGTGGAGGTACTATCTAAGGCAATGTATTGGTTAAATATTTTGTTTAATCTGTTTAAACTATCTTCTCTTTGTGTATGCATATTTACCATTTATACTCATGTCAATCAATCAAATTTTTATATAGCGCTTTTAACAATACAGATTGTGTCAAAGCACTGAACATTATCAAGTAGGAGAATAGAGTGTCAGTAATATATAATGACGAGATAAAACAGCTACATCTTTTGTACGCCATTCAATCAGCTCGTTTTAAATTGGATATAATCAAATCGAAGACAATCATGTATTGATTTTATTATTTATCTTGTTTCATATATAACTATATTATTAAATGATTATGCCTTGTGCATTTTATGAAAAATTTGCTGTACAAACAGACAAACTTGACTTCTGCATACCTTTCTTGCAATTAGCTGCATCCAGCTTCCGTTAGAGGGCAGCAGACACACAGTAAATTGCCAGATCAATGACAGTCGTTGCATTGTTAGGTTGCAAGCACTGAATCCACAGACCTAATGTTTTTCATAATAAACTAAAAAAATAGGTAAACATCTTTCAGTAAAATTGTAACGCACAACCAATGTTTTGATATAACTATGACTGACAGTGTAATTGCTCTTCAGAAGTTGAATATGAAAAGGATTATGATAAATACTGTAACGAATCTGTAATGATGGCGCACAGGCCTCAGGGTTGGGATGTGTCTTCAACAGACACGCATCTAGATTCCTGACCTTATACATGCAAATATACACTCGTATACCTAATCTTATTTCAGAGAAATATTTAGGGCCATTTGGCTAAATGCATAAACAGCATATGCAATGTGTTATGTAAGACAAGAGGCTTCTATCAAAAGCACTGCAGAATCTGCAGTTTCAAAGCAATGCATGAAAACCACTGAAGCAATGCAAATAGACAGGGGTGATAATTGCTCAGATCACAGCTCACACTGCAGACAGGTGTCAAACTGACCCCATGACCCAACAAAACACGCCGCCCCCTGAACAATAAATCTGAAACCTCTGATCTGTCCCTGAACGCCCAAACACCTGTCGCTCTCTGTTTGTGTGACGCTCTTCAGAAATGAGGTCAGTCTGCCTAAACCTCTTTTTAAAAACTCAGTTTCTTCTGTCGGCAATCTGTCCAGTTGAACTCATAGTGCAAGTGAGTCTATCCTTCAGTGATTATGTCAGTGAAAGTGTTTAAAGGGTCTGTCTGACCCCACTTCAACTGTTACACAATCATACACGACGTACACATGCTTCACACCCACCAGTCTAGTTACAAAATCATAAACAATGAAGAAAGTGCCTCATCATGCTTACTCAGTGTATTTACACTCACTGAGCTCTATACTCCTACTGACCACCACTGTTGTCCCATTCAAGTCTGTTTTTATTTCTCCTGAGGGGATTCAAAGTAAAAACATCAGAGACAAAATATACTTAAATAAATCGTTACAGAAAAAGCAGAACTGCAAACTGTTGAAACATCAGCATCTGGGCAATAAAACAATCTTCTGGATGTGCAGCTGTTCATCTACAGACGCAGTCACAGTCTTGTTGAAGTAAGGTGGAGCACATCCATTTGCTCTTAAAGTGCTCCTGTGTGTTTGTTCAAGATAAAGAATAAGGATTTACCCAGAGTTCTCCATTGTGTTTCACGTCAAATTCATCTCAGATGTTTATCCTGCAAGAGCCAACCAAAATTAGTCAATAGTTGTCATCCGTTAAGAGGCTTTAAAAGAATAATATGACAAGAAATGTCCGAGCTTATATTGCCAGCTAATTTGAATGTATTTGCATGAATATTTTCAGGGGACCCCTTCAAAGCCTTCAGAGAGAAGATGATCTCCATAAAGAAAGTTCAACCAATGATCTTCATGTCATCCCAATCCTGTAGCACTTTCTTCTGTGGAACATGAAAGGTGTTTTAAAGAACATTAATTACAAACAACACTGAACCCAACTGACTTTGAAAATCTCATAAATCACGATCACTTTGTGTTCCTCAGAAGAAAGAAAGTCTTGGAACGAAATAAAATCACTTTTGGGTGAGCTGTACCTTGAAGAAATTTGAGGAGATGGGTGATTTTAGTTCTTAGTGTGTCACTTTGCACATTGGAGATTTTCGATATTTGAGTCAAGATCTCTTCTGAAACTCTAGAGGAGATTAAAGCAAGTTTGCTGTTCATGTAATCTCCTCGCTGTCCAGGAGAAACAAATGGCATATTATGGAGATCTCATCTGTTGTCTTTCCTGTGGGTGGGCAGCAGACGGATGCAAGAGTGTGAAAAAAAACAAGCAAACCAAAGGGGGAAGGTGTGATTGTGTGAGTGTGTGAGCGAGCGAGTGAGAGAGAGAGAGATAAAGGGCAGCGGGTGGGAGGATCTTCTCCATTCAGCAGTAACTCTTCATCAGACTCTTGAGGAGACAGAAGAAAGACACCGTCAGGACCATACACACAGCTCAAGTGTTTCTCAGCCAGCGTCTGGATGGAGGGAGACCGAGGTGTGGAGCTCACACAGAGTCCTGAGGCTCTGACCGAGGACAACATGTGTGTGATCCAGGACACGTGGAGACCCGTCTACGAGAACCGAGAGAATGCCGGAGTTGCTGTGCTCATCAGGTACGCTTTATTGACACGCATCAATCATTCACAAAAACTTCCATGTTATCACCATGATTGTTTGCACATGCAGCATAGTTTTCTATTTAGGTTATACCCAGGCATCTATCATAGTAACTCCATGGTATTTTGGACATTTATAATAGGAAATATTGGAAATACACAATAGTAGTGCTGTGTTTAGCTTTTTTGATAGGGTACCATGATAATGCTTGGTTGTTTGGACAGTGCATATGCCATAGATTTTGATAAGCACTATGGTGGTACAGTTACCAGTTTTCACCAATGGTAGTACAATGAACATACCACTGTAATACAGTGTTTTTGACCATTTACCATGACGGTTTTGCCATTAATAATTGATAATACTGGAGATTTTGAAAATGCACCATTGTAGGACCATGTTTTTTGTTTTTTCTATGGTAATATTATTATTTTTTGGACATTTACCATGGCTACACCATAGTTTTGATATGCACCAAATACAAATATTTTAACATACACTGCAGTAGAAGTGTTTCAGGGCATGCACCGAGGTGCATTCATGTTTATATTCAGTAGCATGATGTATTTCCAAGTACTTGCAATCTCACTACTGTTTCTAAAAAATTCAAAGAAATACTCCAATTTTCTGAATTTCCATCAATCTATTTTATTTTCATACTGAGCTGATGATATTTTCCACCCATAAACCCTCACACAAACCCTTTTTCACTTGTGCATAAACAGTAATCTTTATCAAGATGTTTTTCTTGGCGACTTCCACAAGTGTTGTTCAGGGCTGGTCATCTGAAGGTTGCTGGTTCGATCCCATCACAGTGATAAAAACATACACAACATCAGGTGAATCCAGGAGGACTGATGCTCTGGTGATATCAAATGAAAGATGTGAAAGCTAATCCCACTGGAGCTGCTTATGTGGCCACAAATAAGGATCGATATCCTATTGTACGGAAAGAGAAGACATTAAATTGGGTGCAGGAGGATTGTGGGTAGAGTTGAGGTGTGACTGCTGGGATTTGGTGAACATGTTGACCTTGAACGCTTGTTGGGATCTCCAGCTGCTCTTTATGGTTTCAGACAGCTTTAGTGCAGAAACTTCTCATGCTTCTTTCTGGTCTTCTTTGTTGCAAAAAAGAAGAGCTTATAAAATCAGCCAATCAAAGAGAAATCAGGCCAGATATCTGAAACTTAAGGTCTTGACTCATGATAGTTTGTTATTTGTTTTGAAATTAGTTCATAGAAATCACAGTCTTTTATGATGATTTTATTTACTTTACTGTTAACTGTATCTCTCTTGTAGATCTACTGGCACAACCTTAGATGATTATGAAGAGTTCAAGATTGTATAATACAGCTGGAAGAAATAAATCAAGAACATTAAATGAAAGAAAGTTTGTTTGATTTAATCTTAATTCAGTGTATTATAAAAATCCTATTAACTGTAGTTTAAACATGCATGACATCAATAGATCTATGCAAATAGATAAAATCTTGATTCAGTGCAGTTTTTTGCTTGTAATATTTAATGTAGTATTATTAATAATGTCCTGCTGTTCTTCTAATGTTAATTTTTCAACATGAAAGCCTCACGTGAGCTCATATTCCTTCATTCCTGACCTGTGCACATCTAGAACAGCGCTTGAGGATTGTGATGGATGTTAGCAGTAATTTCTCTCTAAAGATAACAGCTCACATCTATCTGAAGATCACACCTGAAGGGCTGCAATAAAGATTCATAATTAAACTCTTTCAGCTCGTGAAATTAGATTTATTTCTCAGAGGGGACATGCTTTTAAGTGGACGTTCACAGGAGGAGCCTTTATATCTCCCTGTGATGCTTTAATTTAGCAGGTCAGTGGATTAAATCAGATGTTATCGTCCATTTTCTGTCAATTTTATTCAAATGACCCTTCAAGACACCCTTTCATCTCTGTTACTAGTTCATGACAAAAAGCATCAGGCTGCAGCCAAGAGGTAGTTGCAAACGGTGGCAAAAATATCTCAGTTGTAAAGCGTGCACACAGTCTCTGAAACGCAGCTGGGAAAGTTAGAGACAAAGGAGAGCAACTGAAGAGTGAGACAACTTGAATCAAACGACAAAAAGAAACAACTAAGCTATCAAAATGTCTCCTACATCTATTCAATTCAATTCAATTCAAAATTATTTGTATAGCGCTTTTCATGATACATATCATTGCAAAGCAGCTTTACACCAAAGTAATGTTTTACAGTATATGT
>JAUCMU010000063.1:830266-842159 GCA_032275025.1 Enteromius treurensis | reverse complement strand
GTAGAACCATCTCAAGGATGATCAGAAGAAATGGACAGCACCTGAGTTAAATATATGAGTGTCACAGCAAAGGGTCTAAATACTGTCCGCACCCACTGTATAACGTCTTACCTCTTCTGGCAGCTTCAAAAGCGTAGAACAGGAAGATGAGTTGTAATGGAGGCAGGACGTCATGACCGATATCAGAGACCAGGTCTAATATAGCACGCATGTGGCCGTCTGTATTTCTGATGAGTTCGGCCAATACTATATATAAAAATATATACTTTAATCCAAATTAATCCCAATAGTTGTAACAGTTTTCAAAAGCACAATAAACTGGAATAGGGGCATACACTGGACTGAATTATATGAAGTTACTATAAAATATCCTCAATAAGACCAACCCACCAATAAAGTAACAGCTGGAAAAAGGTTATAAAACAAACAAGTTCTGTTGGTGTGTTATGCAAAGTATGTTCGTGTTTACATGTTTTTCTCCAGCTAATTTAAGCCAATTTGTGTTGACTCTGCTTAGATGACACCTGAAATCTAAGGTAAGTGTCGGTGATACAATTACATTTCTCTCTGCCGAGCTGATAAAAAACAATGTTATCATTTTCTTTTGCAGCATGCTTATGGCTTAGAACGATACAGAAAAACTTACAGAAAACGATATTGACGATGCATATGAGAATCATTATCCCAAAGAGGACTGTAATCAGGACTCTGTCAAATTCTTCATGTCTCAGACTCTTTTCCCAAAAAGATTTGAAAAGAACTACAGCGGCACATAGAAAGAAAAGAGCAATCATCAACAACTGCATTACAGTATTTTAAGTTACACAAATGCTGCTGACTTTGAGCTCAACCCAAAATCCTTAATTAAAGATATGTTAATGTGTACCAGTATCATATCGTTCAATATGGTCGAATAACCTACCTGAATAAACAACATTTGTAAAGAGGGAATATTGTAGATGAACAATGCAGTGTATAGCTGTTATACGATCGCCTGTGAAACAAAAGCTTGTCATTAACTAGAACTCAACACCACTAAGTGAATAATAGAATTATATAAATAATATAAACTATTCTTTCAAAAGGACAACACAATTGCTCACAAAGACTCCACTTATTTGATCAAAAACTACAGTGAAATATTATTAAGATTTAAAATGACTGTTTTCTATGCGAATATATTGTAAAACGTAATGTATGGCTGTGATTTAAAGCTGAGTTTTCATTGTCACATGATCTTTCAGAAATCATTTCAAACATTTCTGATTATCATCAGTGTCAACCAGTGTCGTGCTGCCAAATATTTATGTGGAAACTGTGACACATTCAATTTATACTACACTTATTTATTCATATATATGCATTTGTCACTCACTCTGGAAATTATGAAAATCATTAAATCAACTTTATTATTAAAGTATAATATTATGATTAAAGTGAACCAACCTGGGAAATGTTCTGAATGTGGGGCTGTCCATAAAAGAAGAAGAGGCCTCAGAAGATAATGAGCACAGCAAGCAACAGTCTCACTCAGATAACCTAGAAAATATAATAATACGGATAATTAGAAGAATTTAATAACAGGGATCAAGTTTTGTTTTATTTTCATTCTTTTTCAGCAAAACTTTGATTGGATCTTTTTTACGATTTGATGATAGAAAGTTTCTTCAACTGTTATAATGCCATTACTCACCTTCAATGACACCCCAGAACAAAAAGGCAAAGATTCGGCACACATCCTACAAGCATCTGAAGAAACAGGGCTGTAAGAGTAGAGAGAAATAAACTCTAGTCAGAAATGTCATTTTAATGATTGTTTAGAATAAATAGTTAGTACTGAATTTCTCCAATATTTTAAAGTCATAAACTTATAAATAAACGAATGAGAAGCTGTTCTGTGCAAACATACTTGTATTTGGTGTTCTGTTTCGTAAATACCACCACACTGAGAGCGCCACAGCAGATCCAGATGCAGCGATACAGAGACTCAACACAATACCGTGTAAAGGAGAGAAACCTGTGATACAAACATTACACTGCTTTCATCGTGCAACATTCGAATGTGTACGTCTCCAATTCATATGTATTTGTACAATGACCTACACCTAATCCTAACTAAATATTCATGAGCTTTGTATGGTCTGCGAAAGAGGATGCACAAGAAGAAAATGTTGTTAATAATTATGCACATTTTTTAACAAAAACATGCAAAGTCAACCACTGGGATAAAACACAACAAAGAAGTTTCTTAAATTTGTTTGGTCAACACAGTCTCACTCCAACTCGTCACATTTTGACGCTTGGTCAAGACCCTTTTGCGTCGCTTTTTGAAGCTCAAGGTACCCCTTTTTACAGGACGGGAGTATGTTTTCTGGATGAGATGACAGCGAGTGTACGGAGCGGGATCATCTTTGTTTCATCATCACGACTTCGCATAGCTTCAGACTTGGAATGTCACACGACTTGTTTGTATTGTTTTTATGCGGCTTGTTGATGATTAGTTTGTGCAATAAATACCTGTACAGTAACTGCATTTGCATGTGTGTGTGTTTATATTGTTCAGAGGTGGGTAGGTTTAGGGTAGGAATGGGGTTTGGTGCCAATAAAAGTAAAAAAATATATAATAAATTTATATATGCATGCAAACCATTACATTAAGCAAAACAACTGAAAACAATGGAGGACCCCTCACGTTGAAAAGTGACTGAAAAGGGGTACCCTTAGCTTCAAAAAGCGATGCAAAAGGGTCTTGACCAAGCGCCAAGATGTGACGAGTTGGAGTGAGACTGTGTTGGTATGATAGTCTGAAAAGACTTGGAAAAGTCAGGAACATGCACAACATCTGATCATATCAGAAAATTAAGCCTATACTTATGCTCGATTCAAATAACATTGAGCATGCAATGACATCTTCATTTAACTACATTCGTTTAGTCTATGTATGAGGGAAGGATGTTTTATCTTGTTGTTTTTTTTGCTCACCCAATTGCTCCAGTGCTGCAGTTGTGTTGGCTGAAAAATTTCCAGCTTTCACCAGACACACGTAAACTCCTTTATCCTCAGTTCTGACACTCTTCAGTCTGAGAGAGAAGTTTCCTTTGGAGATCTCAGCAGTGAAGAACTCAGCTCTGTCTCTGTATCGCTCATCTGCTGGAACTATTTTATTCTTTTCAAAAACCACAATCTGAATCATTTCATTTTTAACCGTTTTCCTCCATGAAACCTCATCAATCTCTTCAGATGGGATGTGAGAGTCTACAGAGCAGTTCAGAGTCACGTCCTCACCCACAAACGCAGATATGGAGCGACTTGACCCTGACACCATCAGATGCTCTAGAAGAATACACAACGTATCAAAACATAAGTGAAATTCATTTGAATGTGTTGGCCAGTACTCAAAACATTTTCACTCACCAACCGCTTTAATTTGAACCAGGGTTTCCTCGGATTCATGCTCGGTGTAAACCTTACATCTGTAAAAGCCCTTATCTTCAGCTCTCACATTTTCCAGATGGAGGGAGAAGTTTCCATGTTCAATGTTATCAGTGAAGAAATAAGCTCTATCGCGATAATCCTGATACTGGGCTTCTGGACGGCTCTCATAATCTTGGTACACATGCACTAAAGTATTGGCATCTGTTCGTATCCAAATCACCCTCAGTCCTTTTAAAGGTAAGGGTATGTCAACATAACAGGGCAAAACCACTGAAGATCCCAGAGGAACAATCAGAGGACCAGAAGGACCTTTCACCAGGAACCCTAAGAACAAAACATTCAGAACAGAGAGAGATGAAGAAAAGGCTACTTATGAAGCCTTTTTGACGTTCTTTTGATAAGAGGAGACTGGGTATGGTTGTAACATGGGAAGACTTGTAACAGTGACACTTCCACCTATAAGTGATAAGCTAGGAGTCTCATGATTCATTATTTACCCACTTCCTCCCCTATGCTATATGAATGCTTGTCAAGGCTGTAAATAGATAGCCTATATTCAGATTTGTGAAGAAAAAGATGATTTTGGTGTATTTTTTTTACCAAAACCATATGGACAACATGAAACTAGATGCGAACTAGATATTTTTACAACCTACCCAGGTAGGGTTAACTGTAACAAGGGTATTCCCTGTTACCCTGGTAAAAACAAAACGCTTTTCCAATAACTTTTCCAGTAGACACCATTATACTTTCCAGCAAAACCAATACAGTTCCTGTTATAACCATTAAATCCATTGTGTTTTGGTCAGGGTTCTGTTGTTTTTTCAGCAGGGACATCAACTTATAAGGACTGTGGTATTATTCAAGAGCTTTGTATTGGTGACTTTTGAAGTGAACAAATCTAAATGCTTCATGCAAAAGCTTGAGCACACTTGCTCAGGAATACAGTGAATTACAGATGCTGAAACAAAAAGTGTTATAACCTGGTCTGCCCCTACGTACAGACAGCCTACAGTAGTCTACTTGATATGTTTCAAAAGTGTATGTGAAATATGATGTACTTACCTTCACAGATCATAAACAGCGCTGCCACAGACATGCATTTTTGTAAAGACATGTTGAAATACAAAATTAGGCAGAGGACTACTTATCTACTATAAGTGAAAAACAAAGTCATTCAGACATGTTACAATTAACTTTTACTTTCACTCTTGCTCAAAAAAAAAAAGTGCAGACATTCCAACATCAGGAAGAGTGAAAGCAAGGAATATTTTGATGAAATGTCATCAGAAAACACTTTTTAAAACGTTTCTTGTACATTTTGCCTTGTATGTGATGGACTTGAATTTGAAAGATCCGTCCAAAGAGTCCGTGAAGACATCATGAGCTGGTAAGGCTTGTCACAACATGTCATCACATAGCATACGTAAGCAGCCGAAAGAACCACCCACTAACCTGTCAAATCATGAAACTACCGAAGAATCTCTTTGATTTATATAAACACTACATTATTTCAAGCACAAAAGTGCTGTGCAGAACCAAGTTCTTCTTGACAAAAGATCTTCTGAGATTTAAAACAAACGTCACAACTAAGCTTTTTGTTTTACATAATAAAAATAATAACAATAATATCTAAATTTGTGGTACAAAAGTGCTGCAATGAGATGTGAGGGTGAGCTATTTATCAAATAAAGCTCAGACATGGTGCAAAACAAAGAGTTATTGTAAGCCTTCATTGACATAAGTGTTCCAGAGTTCAGAAATGTAAGCCTCCCAAACAAAGTTATTTTTATCTATCATATATGAAACCAACTTGACAAACTTCATACATGTTTGGATTAAAGGTTCACTTGCATCCAAAAACAATGTTCATGCAGATAAGTTTTTTAATGTAGCCTAATAATCTGAAAATATCTGGCAACATAAAAAGTTTGACATTGGCATTAGAGATAAAAACTACAAAGGACATTTTATTAAAACAATAAGAAGACCTTAAATGTGAAGCTGCTGTTGGGATATTTGTCACCTAATGATCGTGAGGTACTGATCAATGACGAGGACTTCAAGAAAGGAGCCTGTGGGGAGCTCTATAGCTGAAGAGAAACTTTTATATAAAGTTTTGTTTTGTTTGTTTTAGTCAAAACCCACAGCAGATATTTTAAAATACATTCTCACTGCTCGAATGTGCTACGAGTCAAAACCTCTAAATAGGTCAAAAATGTCATTGTTCCGATCTCAAAGAGCACGTGGACTACATTACCCATAATGCCTTATTGTAAACAGGAAATGCGTCACGGAATTTCAAACCCGTAGGGTCCACAGCACATAGCGATTCAGCACACTGTTTTAAGAACTGTGTATATAAATATTGTTTTGTTTCTCCAGAATGAAAGACCGGCTTCGCGTGTGTGTTCCGGTAGCAGAGCCGCGCGAGCTTTGACTCTGAGGAGCTCATCAACGCTGATGATCTTCCAGATCTGAGACATCTAAGGATTGGGAAGTGCAGTTAAAAACCTGTCTGTATCTCTAGAGTCCAGACAGAACCAAAACCAGACCTAGCAGCAGAAGTGGACGTTAGAGGGGTGCAGGGGATTTTAGTGATGATCAGCTGATCTCTTGAAGACGCTGTGCTGGTTTCCATTGGTAACGGGCACGCGCACAGATTTCACCGTGAACGCCACCGCCGGGGATCGGGCATGGTAAAAATCTGTTTTCTTTTTTAATAAAAGCACAATACACGTCTAAGTAAAATGTTATATTGTTTAGCAGAGTAACAGAGCTTAATAATATTGATTGATAAAGTTGTTGCTAGTTCATTTGTAATGTAGTATTAACTATGTATAATATGTGTAGTTGCTTTAAGTAAAATAAATCAGTGCATGTTACTACAAATCCTAATATTAGAGTTTTTATTCTGTGGTGTAAAAATGACCCAGGACCACAAACCCAGACATATGGGTCAGTGATAATAAATAAAAAAATGAATTAATCAGCTTTCCATTGATGTATGGCTTGTCAGGATAGGGCAGTTATTTGGCTATTTTAAGATATTATATTTTATTAAGATATAAGATAAAATATTCCTGTGCTATTTATGACTGGTTTGTTTTCCAGGGTCACATATAGCAATGCATTTATATATACTACAATATATTACATAATCATTTATATGCAAATATCAGTGTTTCTTTTTGGTAGTGTTAGGAGCAGAAGAGACTGTAAAATGCATACAAAGTGTTCATTCGTCTCGTCTTGATCTTTTGCAGACTTCAAAACAGAAGAAGGGCCTCAGAAGTGAGTTTTTTGTTCTGCTCGTATCTGTGTTTATGTCTCATATTTTTGTATAAACCGTCATCTTCCTCCCAGGCTCTATAGATGACGTGTTAGGAGATCTGCTGGGTGATGATGATGAAGGTATTATTTACTAATCTAGTCACAGTGTTGTTTAATAGAAGTGAACGTGCCTGGTGTGAGGGTGAGTGTTTCTGGTCCACAGGTCCGGTGAAGGTGCGCTCACCTGTGTCCAGCAGACCCACGGCCGCCCTCACGTCCCGCAGCGGGAAGAGGTGAGGTCACGTGTGTTCAGATGGTTTGTGTGAAGCACTTGTGCTGAGCTGTGGGTTGTAGCTCATAAGCCACAGCATAAAATACAGTGCCCACAGTACACACGTAGCACAGCTGTTCACCATAAACCATCTAGAACAAACATCAACAGCCTGATAAACTGAGAAAAGAAATCTGCTTTTCAACACATTTGCATTCAGGTCACTTCTGGACGATGATTTCTTCAGTAAACTGGCAGAAGAGGCTGTGAAAGATGACGAGGTGAGACACACGCTCACAATAAAAGCAAAGATGCAGAAACGCTTGTAATATTCAATTAAGTTCAATTCAAATGTATAAAGCACTTAAAAACTACATAGTGTACTAAAATGCTGGAGAAATGAAAGCAATGAGTATAAAACAGTCAAAAACGAAGCACCCCCACGCTTGCACCTCTTCTCTATAAAGTCCTCTGTTTAACCTGTGTGTCTCAGGGCTCTGACGTGTCTGAGGCCGATCCCGCCGCTCTGCTGGACAGCATGAAGGTGACTCTAGAAGATGCTGCTCTCTGATTGGCTGAAATATGAGATATGACATCAACCTTTCTGTTCATTTCAGAACATGGATGATATGGACGCAGATCTGTTCGTCTCCAAGAGGAAGCCGAGCTCGGCTCCGGTTCAGAGGAAGGAGTCCAAAAGAACAGAGCCTAATAAAGCAGGAGACAAGAGCAGAAGCACAGGTGCGTTCCTGTACACAGAGGTTTAACACATGAGTCTCAGATGACTGTTATTAAACGTGTCATGTGTCTTTACAGAAGATACGCTTCCTGAAGACAGAAAGCCCAGTTCTGCTCCAGCCTCCACGGCGAGAGCGTACAAGAAGTTCAGCTTCCCGGGTGAGTCCAAAAACACTGCCGCTTCTCTTGACAGCACCTCACACGGGTTCACGAGGGTCTTGAGGAATGATTGTTTTCCCCATTTGCTCTTTTTTTTCTCGCTGCATGTGGTTCAGATGATGAAGGTGGAGGTCTCGATCCTCCTCCTGCCGGTGAAGGTATCAAAACACAGCGGGACAGTTGAGCTTCTTGGTAAGAAAACACCTGGAAGCCCTGAAGTTAAACATGAGGCCTGTGCGTTGTGTTTCACAGATAAAGAGGACGATTCGTTAGATGATTTACTAGATGACCTGGAACACAAGAAGAAGATGACTAAGAAAACTTCCTCACCAGCCAAAACAGCGACAGGTGACGTCTCAAACATCTGACTCACTGTAACAGAAGATAAAGCTTGTTAACGTCTCGTTCTGCTTCATATGTGTTTTAACAGCAGCTGCCGCGAAGAAGAGAGACGATCTGGCGTTTGATGATGATGAAGATGATCTGATGGACGCTCTGGGCTTTGGAGAAGCACACAAGACACAAGAAAACGGAAAGACACAGAAGACAGACAGGTGACATGTCTGGAGGAAAACCGGTTGTATTTGAGTCCTGTTCATGAAATTAATACGAGAACACGATATCAGACAGTGAAAAAACCCTGTTATGTTAGATTAGCATTATATGCAGATTTCTGACATAACTGTCCAATATCATCATCACATCATCAATATGTTCTGTTGCCTTTCTGAAGGCAGAACTTACCCGTTACTTCTGGATCTCTGTCCTCAATGATCAGTGAGCCTCCTCTGAGAGCTCGCACACGACTGGATGAGATCCTGGGCCGGGGAACGTCTCCTCGTCTGCTGGAGAGACCGGTCACGGGAGAGAAGATAGACACGCCACAGCCTGAGAAACAGAGCGAGAAGAGCTCAGCTGGAAAACGTGAGACGGTCTCGCCCGATACTGATTCATCAAATGCCTTGAAATCAATGAAGAAGCTCTAACCTCTGCTCTCTGTAGCCTCTCTGATGGAGGAGGACGACTTCACGTTCGGCTCCTATCAGCCCACCATGGGCTCGACTCCAGAGGGCCGTCAGTCCCGCAGACAGTCTGTCAGGTGAGAGGTCACACAGATACATTACTATACTGGACTGACATAATATTACATAATAGTTTACATAATAATTACTGAAAGATGACAACCTTTTAAAGTTATTTTACATTAACACAATACACAATATTTTACACAATATTTACTCTAAGTGTACTAAAGTAGTCCTAAACCCGCACAAATAGTAATTACAGGGCTAGATTTGATCCTAATAATAATGTGAAATCATCATTAATTCATCATTAATAAAGGTATCTGCCTTAATCCTTTTGTTGTATTAATGTAAACATTCACTTAACGCTTACATTTAATTAAACACGAACATTTAATACATTAATTTCAAAATTAAAATTACTCAAAAATGTTACCACATTGCAGGAATAATTAACAATAGATTTATAATTTGTAATTTTAAAAATAAATATTTCTAGTAACAAAATGCAAGACCTCAGCACAACATGGACAGAAAATGTATGTTTTTACACATTTCTTTAACACACTAAAATATTCAAAAACAAGTAATAATTATATAAAAAATATATAATTATTATATATTATAATAATATTAAATTATAAAGGTATGTGTAGATCATGGTTACTGTATTATTATAAAAAAAATACCTATAATAAAATGATTTACAGTAGAAATAAATAAAATACTACAATAATAATACACAAAAACTTCACAATTAATTTCATATTAATTTTTATAAATGTTTTAATGAACAAAATTCAATATCTTGACCTTTTAAAGTTCACACGATCTTTCTACACTGTATTTCCTGAACATTTACTCAAATATCTAAACAAGCACAAACAAATAAAGATGAATAATAATGCTGTTATTAGATTCTGTCCTAAAACAAATGAAAGGTAATTATCACTTAATATTTCACAGTTTGTTTAAAAAATAGATTTGTTTTTTTATTAACAGAACGTACATTTTTACTTGTTAACACAAAACTGTGTGTCAACAAAATTGATTCTTTTACAAATTATTAGCTCAAAATTTGGCAAAATAATACAAAAAACGTAATAATATTAAAAGTATAAATGCTTTTAGAGACATGCCGAGCAGATTTATATAGTAATTTGTTTCTAAACCTCTATATTTCATTAAAATAAGCTCTGTGTTGTTCTGTCAGATTTTCGACTGAAGACGTGAGCCTTCCCTCGCCTGAACACAAGCCCAAACCCTCCACACGTGCCGTCCGGCCCAGATCAGACTGGCTCGGCCTGAAGCAGGACGAAGAGGAGCAGAAGATGAAGGAGGAACCCAAACATTCAGCACCGGAGCCCCTGAAGCCCCCGGCGTCTCCCTCCACAGCGGCCCGTAAAGAGTCGCCCACTGTAAACACATCAGATCCACCCTCGTCTCCTAAAACCCCCTTGAAACCCGTGAAGAGAGACGAGGATGAGGGAGACGACTGGCTCGCCGGTGCGCTGAGCCGCAAGAAAACACAGTCTGTCAGCCAATCAGAAGACAGAGAGAGAAAGCAGGAAGTGTCGTCAGGTCTGGGGGAGGAAGTAGACGTGGTCGTCAGGTGAGTGTTTTTAATGAACGAGGGGTGGGAATGCGTCAGGATGAGTGAGGTTTCTTAACGTGTGATGTATTTCAGCTCTAAATCAAATGTGCCTTCAGCTCCTCGAAGACGACAGGAAGAGTCTCCCGTCCCAAACCCAGAGCCCAGGTACAGTCAATACACAGGCGATCACTGCTGGACATGTGGACCATGTGATGTACACTGGATTAAATGAAGTGTGTGTGTGTGTGTTCCAGCAGAGAGTCAACTGGCATCTCCATCCAACACAACACGAGCTCAGAAACTCAACACAGACCCGGTACAGGTACACACATCACACGCTCTGGGAGTTATCCAAAATATCAGGCGGCTTTAAAAAATTGACATCTCATCTTGTGAAAAATTCTGAAATAATTTATTTGGCAACAAAGGGCCAATTTTTGTGCCTTTTTTGGGGGGGTTAACTAAGCAGTTGACGGGAACCCATAGCTTTTTGGGTAAACTAGGACTAATCCATGTTAAATTTAGATGACTGGTTTTTAATCAGGAGACAAACTTCCTACGGGTCTCAAGAAAGCTTAAACTAATTTAAAACATTAAATTAAACCCCTCCCAGGGGTGGCATGCACCTGCTCTAGCGCCCCCTGCAGTGTGGAGTAGGTGCTACTAGTGTAGAGCAGGAGTTTATCATGAGAAATCAAGCTAATGACAACAAACAGAAACGACAGTGGGGGATTATATTCTGCATAGAAAAAATGCAATAGTGTGTAGATAATATCAAGGTGTTTGTTTCAGTGTTTCCACAGAAGTCTCCTGCAGAGGGCGCTGTACCTGTGACGCACACCCCTCTGTCTACGGACAGTCTACAGCAGCTTCTCGTACAACAGCAGGTAACACACACAGATACAGTACAGAACATGCTATAATGCTGATTCATGACTAATAACGGGTTGTGTGTTGCTGGCTCAGTCTCAGCTGTGGGGTCTGAGTGGCTCTCTGGACTCACAGAGACTCAGAGACCCGGACCATCAGCATGATGTCACGTCACTGCAGAAACGCATCATTCAGCTGGAGGGACAGGTACGGTAACCTCAGGTGTGTGGATTGTCCAAGAGACTCCCGCTGAAGGAAGGAATTGAGATCTTCAACTGTGTGTGTTTAGGTGAGGAGCTTACAGCTGGAGAGAGACCAGAACCAGATGCTGTTAGAGAGCGTTCAACAGAGATACAAACAAGACACTGAGCTCATGGAGAACATGCACAGGTAACACAGACAGACAGAATTAACACACTCTCTCTTTATCTCTCTCTCTCTCACACACACACTCTCTCTCTCTCTCACACACACACACACACACACACACACACACACACACACACACACACACACACACACACACAC
>JAUCMU010000063.1:768351-823914 GCA_032275025.1 Enteromius treurensis | reverse complement strand
ATGGTCATGAAAATAAAGAAAACACATTGAATGAGAAGGTGTGTCCAAACTTTTGGCCTGTAGAGTATATATAAAATTTGCATGAACATACATATACATATACTCAAAAAAAATTTGTTTTGTTTTTTACAGTGGCCTACTTGGTATGAAACATGAAAAGATGAAACATGATGAAAAAGACACTATTTGTATAGGGTTGTATAGGGTAGGATTTCATTTTGTATTCATTTGAGAGGTGCCAAAAGTTGTATTTTAGGTTATAAAATCACCTTTATTTAAATAGCACTTTTAACAATACAGATAATGCCAAATTATTTTCAGATTTTCAGTTAAAGGCATTTAACCAGGAAGATGATTTCATGTAGATTTTAAATGGCTGTCTCTTGTCGGTGAGATGGATGATCCTGCAGCTGTGGCACCAGTCGGGCGGCTGTCGGAGGTGAGGACACTAACACACGGTCAGACATGACGCTGCGTCTGACTCCTGCTGCCCAGTGCCGGAGAATTTCTTTAAAAGCTCCTCAATGTTTGTGCGTCAGCAGAGAAAGGCATCTTTATTGAATTGCTGCCCAAGACCTTGTTCTGCATTTGTTAATAAAACTCTTGCCTTGACGTGTTTGGCATGAAAAGAGTCTCATCTCCTAATGCACCTGTAACCCATCACCCTTCGCTTTACTGTTTGGAGATTATTCCAGGACAGAATTCACAGTTGTTATCTATAAATAGTTGATTCAACTTCCTGTAGAAGGGCTTTAGAATTTAATCCTCATAACCCTAATGAATGAACACTTTAATGTTTAACTTTTGACATAAAGGGTCCTGTACTATAAAAACATCCTCTAAGTTTCAGAACTCAAAGCTTTTTTGTCAGTCTAAAAACAACTTAAATTGAAGGTAGTTTGTCAAAACCGCAGTTTGTGGAGTGTTCTATTCTATGATGTAATAGTGTGGATAAGCACTGCCTCCACAGAGGAAGATAAACCCTGCTTCTACCTCACAGCCTGTTTAGCCCCACCCACCGATTATACATCACTGCCTGTAAAGCCCCACCCACTGATTAATACATCTTTGCCTGTTTAGCCCCACTTACCGATTCTACATCACTTCCTGTTTAGCTCTTCCCACTGATTCTAAATCACTGCCTGTTTAGCCCCTTTATTTAGCCTTTATTTAGGTCCTTTGTTCACTTAATTTTTGTTTAGAAGCTAATCACAATTTGATGCAGAATTTTCATAAAGATTTACTCTGTCTGAATGGTTGCCTATTGCCTACATTGTGCATTCACCGTACAGAAATAACTCGCAATGTGAGCAAGTAACTGATCTCAGCCACATCTTCAACATTTATTTATTGTGTAGGAGGCGGGTGTTTCGCATTCTACAGAGCATTTGATTGGTCAGAAGATTTGATAAGAAGCTGAAGTATGAGGTGACATCAAAGTGACCAACAGCAAGCTTTGGATGCCTACATCTTGTAAATTAGAATTTTGTCCTTGTTTTGGAGCACACTGGCTTATAGATAACCTTAAATCAAACATACTGATACTAACACCACAATTTGATTTAGATTTCATATTGACTTTAAAGAGTAACTTTTTGAATCAAACTCATTGTTGTCCTACTTAATAACTGGTGCAAACATGTAAGTAAAATTAATAGTTGGTCTTTACTGGTGCTGTGCAGAGTGATATACTCACTGTGATTTCACAATACAGCTGTGTTTGTAAACATGTAAACCTTATTTTATAAGGAAATTTTCTCAGTTTTTGCTGGTATGTCCAACAGGATGTTAACATCTGTCCATACAATGAAAGTCCATTTCCTTTTCTGTGAGAGTGAGGAGTCACGGCTGTTGAGCTGACCTTATGACCCTGCACGCATACACACACCCTTGTGTACGTTTGAATCCCTGCCTAATGGCAATGAGACATGGGACAGCTTAACAGGCCTGAGGGGACTTAAACCTCTCTGTATCTGCCTCATTTACCCCTGCAGGGGGTCGATGCCACGTGTTGTGTGGTCACTAATCCCAGCTCATCTGATAATGGTTGGCAAGTCAACAGCCCACATCAGAGTCTAAGGGATAGCTGAAAGTAATGTTTATGTTTGTGTTTAATTTTGAGCATCATCACTTAAAGATCATGCAAAAGTTTACATAGACAGTGAAGATGTCAAAGACGAGTCTGAATCTGACTAATCTGTTAAACAGATGGCCTCTGTCTGGATTAGCTCACTAGATTTGGATACTCTCATGTTATAAACGTATGGATACCCGTAAAGTCATATTTCACCCCAAAATCAAAAGAAATAAGGTTTTGCTTAGATAATATTAAAATGTTTTTCATGATAGTTAAGCACATTCTTAGCCCTCGGCCTGCCCGTACTTCCTTTGATGCTACATTCACTTCGCGAGCAAAGCTAGTCTGGCAAAGCTGCCGTTTTAGAGCATTTCCGTTCCCAAAAAAGTGGGAACCAATGAGAAACGAGCTTCTTTAAAAAAGGATTAAAATATAAAATGGAAAATAATCTTAATAATAACAAGCTTATTTTTAATGCCAAATATAATTTCTTGTTTTTTCAATATTGAAATTCACCTAAACATAAAATTGAAATAATTTAGTTTAAAGGTATGTTAATTTATTAACCAGTTTTGTCTTTGCTGTATGCTAAATTGTGTACATGGTAAATGTAATATGTTAAATTATTCAAAGATTTGCTATATTACATTTAAACTTCCATATTATATTATGGCTTTAAAGATTAATCTCACTGTGTCAACTGTGAAATTAGCTTAATTTTGAGATTACTGAAACAAGTGAATTTAGTGGACTAGTAATAAGTGACTTGAACTACATAATAGTGACAAAAGCAGTTAATTAGAAAAGCCCTTATAATGTGTTAGCTCAATTGACATGTAAAGAAAATGTCTCATTATATTAAAGCACACTGATTTCCGGTGTGGCTGCAGTATTCCCTATGGAGTCTGTCCCGCGTGCAGTATTTATTGCCCCTGGATGGGAGTTCTGGACCGCCTGCGATCTCTCTGCCCCTGAGTCAGCGTTCCTTTAGCATGTACAGGCAAATGTGATTACAGAACAGTAAAGGGCAGACTGAATGTACACCAACATTACTCAAACAAATCAATTTAGCCTTTAAAAATCAGTTCTGTGATTTAAAAACAGGCATTTGATTGAATGATGCTGTAAGGGGATCTTGAATCGTTTCCATTCATGTTTTATTCTCTTTTATTATCAGCACCACAGCAGCCTTTTTGATAATAAAATTTAAAATCTAATAACTGTGATCATTTATTGTGACAGTTTTAAAAACATTTTAAACAGTGATTTGTGTAAAAAGTTGTGTAAGTATTATAACTGCAGTTTTTAATGGGCACATATTAAAATAGGTACTTAATCTTAAACAAAAAACTTTGTTGTGTGATAATTTGCCTGCAGCTACTAAAAACAAAAATATAACTAAAATAGTAGGTCCCACTTTATATAAAGTGGCTTTATTTACTGTGATCTATAATTTCATACAATGCGCTTATAGTTTAAATACTTTGCATTCTACTTATATGTATTTAAAAAAATACCTGCATGTAATCACATATGCAATTAATTATTAATTGCATTTATAATTACATTGTTGACCCATCCCTTACACAAATCTACCCATACCATCAAACCTGTCCCTAACTATACCTTTATCCCACCTCAACAGCAGCAGAAGTGTTTAGCAATACAATATGAACACAATAAGTACGTTGTACTTATTTTTTATGCAGGTACATAGTTGTTACAGTAAGTCACCTAATAAAAAGTGGGACAAAATATTATTACAAAAAAACAAATAGTCAGCAGCATCTTTAATACACATTTTATTTTACACATTCATATACATTTTTAAATCTCAAAAAAAAAAAAAAAAAAAAAAAAAAAAGCATATGGACATATTATACATCAACTCCTCATGTATATACAGTGGCATAATATCTACCATCGTCTTTCCTGCGTTTTAGATAGCAGTATCAGCTATTAGCCATAAAAAAAAAAAAACATATCACTAGACCACTAATAGAAACAATAGCATCATGTTCCCCTGAAACAGCCCATCAATGTGTGAGATACAACTCTATCCTCATCCACACCAGAATCAATGGCAGAAAGAGGATGAGTGAATGGGAGAGAGAGAGAGAGAGAGAGAGAGACTGTCTCATTCGCTGCTGTTCTTCCTAATTGGATCAAGCACAGACTTGCTCGACTCTGCTCAGTGTTCGCAGTGTTGGAGCATCGAGACAGAGTGGGAGACAGAATGTTTGTGTTGGTGTGATGGATAAGGAGAGGAAGAAAGAGGAGGGGTGAATGCAGGGGTGTGTGTAATCCCCACTCCTATCTACTCATGCTTGCGTGCAGTTCTGTGCTGAAGTCTTTCCAAGAGTCTGCGCTTTGATCGGACATGCACCTGCTGCAGCTGCTTTTGGATGATTCAGCCGTTTTCTGCAGAGAATGAACTGCAGCCCATGCGCTTCAGCCCTGCCCCCAGGTGAGTGCAGCACTCGCTCTGGGACTCTCTGAGGCGGGATCCACCCTCAGGCGGCCTCCAGAGCATATGCCTTATTTATAGACTTGCTGCCTGTGTTTTCTTCCTGCTCTGTGAGAACGAACTGGGACGACAGAAATCAGAGCCACCGAAGTCTTCTTCTTTAGTAACGAGGTTAGTCGTTTGAGCATTGTGTCCGAGTCCCTTCCCCCTCGCTGGTGATCTGATAATGGAAAGAAGACTTTATGAGGCAGCATGCCTGCCGCAGCATTAGAGGAGTCCTGCGCAGCTGCTTCTGAGCGACCCAACCAGGGGCAGAGATGAAGTCGGAAGCGGCGGAGGACATATCTGCCGGACTTGCATCTCAAGAGGCTCCTTCGGATGCCTTGTCTGAGGCGGCCACAAAAGAGACACCCGAGGAAGTGGAGGAAGACGTGGCGGAAGGCAGTGATGGCTCTGAGAGTGGATGCGTGCCTTTGCCTGTGGCTGCATGCTGTGTGTGCCTCGATCTGGAGCGGGTGAGTAACTGTATCCGCTCTGAAAAAATCTGCATCTTGCCCATCCTGGCCTGCTTGTTAAGTCTGGCCCTCTGCACTGCCGGCCTCAAGTGGGTCTTTGTGGATAAGATCTTCGAATATGAGCCACCGACCCACCTTGATCTCAAGCGCATAGGACAGGATCCTATAATCAATTCAGACTTCACTCAGAACTCTGCATCGCTCTCACCATCCACCCCGTCGACTCTGTCTGTCCCAGGACAGCCCAAGGTCTTTTTGGAAGGGGAGTCTACGGCCAGACCCTTTGAGCCAACATCATCGAAGGTGCCCATTTTTACGCCCACTGCAGCAGTGACTGTACACACCAACTCTGTGTCTCCACCCAGCCCTAAGAGCACCTTCAGACCCGTCCAGAATGCCACTGCAAAACAGTATCCATCTCAAACTCTGGAATCTAATGATATTATTCCAAAGACCTGTAAGTACAATCACGTTCATGTCAAGTGTTCACATATGTGACCCTGGAGCACAAAACCAGTCATAAGTAGCACAGGTATATTTGTAGCAATAGTCAACACTATATGGGTAAAAAAAAAAAAAAATTATTTTATGCCATAAATTATTAGTATACTAAGTAAAGATCATGTTCCATGAAGATTTTTTGTAAAATCCCTACTGTAAATATATATTTTAAAAAATGATTAGCAATATGCATTGCTAAGAACTTAATTTGGACAACATTTTCTACATTCTTTTGCACCCTCAAATTCTAAATTTTCTAATTGTTGTATCTCAGCCAAATACGGTCCTATTCTAACAAACCATACATCAATGGAAAGCTTATTTATTCAGATGATACATACATCTCAATTTTAATAAATTGATCCATTTGGTTCCAGGGTCACATAGGTCTAGTTCTAAACCCTTGTCAGTATATTCTGTCCATTCCTACAGGATCAACATGAATTGTTTATACATTTAAGCAATGTTTCATAGTGAGGCAATTGCCGGATGTGAGTGATTTTGTTAGTAAAAAGCAGACGTGTTGTATCTTGTCAGTTGTTCTGCACAGTCCTGTGACTAAGCCTTGGACTTAACTAACTGAGATGGGCGTTGATAATGACGCAGATTACCCTTTGAAGCTGCTTGACGATTGTTGTGTCAAATCTAAACACTTACCTGTTACCTGCCTACACGAGTTACATTAGACCCTTGTCACGGCACATATAATGCATGATAATTTAGCAGTGCTGCAGAGAGAGGAGGACACTTCCTGTTGGCTCTGCTCCATTTCAAGGTCAGAGTCTCCACAAAGACTAGCCAATAACCTTCCAGTGCAAGATGATCATCAGTAATACTATCCGCTCATCACCGTGACTTTGAGAGCTCGAAGAATTATAACGGCTGGAGGACTGCCAGACTTCCACTCTCGGATCTCAGATTTTTTTTCTCTCCTGTTTTTGACACTTTTAGCAGTGTTTTAGCATTGTCATCCTGAAAGAAGTTTCCTGAAGTCAATCTGATAATAATGCCGCACATGTATCTGCAGGTCACAGCTTATTAGCATGCAGATATTATTGATTTATCTCTGCCAGGCCTTCAGATTGAGACTGAGATTTTCACTTTAATCCATTTGAAGAATTCGATTATCTCACCTCATATGTTAAAGTTTAAAATGGCTGCTTGTGAGCATTTACAGAATCATGATCTCCCAGGTGCCTGCTAGGAGATCTCAAGAAAACCCATTAAACGAAAAAACCTTGTACTATATCTGTAATTGGGGAATATTTGTAATAGATAATGCACCCCAGTCAGGCTGAACATCATATTTGTTTCAATGTAAATGAAAACAGGGCTGTGGACTGCTTTATCTCTATTGATTGTCTGATGAAAGCATTTCTTCTTCAATGTATACAACAGTCCAACCCACTGTCGCTTACAGCTTTGTTCATGTTAAATTATTATTCTTCCAACCAGACTTTTGCCCCATTTAGTTGCAGATGCTTAGTTTCCTTGAAACAAGTGCTGCTGGGAAGCTCAAAGTCCCTCCTACTGTAAACACTGTGATCAATCGTCCAAGCCTGAAATGGAAATGCGATCGGCTATGTTAGAAATTTCAGTGTAAATCAATAACAGACAGCAGATCAGCTGACTAACAAGGAAGCTGTAGTCAACGTGATTCTGGGCCTGATGAAATACGTGGCAAATATTGTTAGATGAAAAAACAGAAGGGCAGAAATATTCCAAGAGACAAATGCCTCATGGGTACATTCTGCAAATGTGACTGCATTGGTACTTTATTGTACTAGTAATTTACATTATCACTCAAATGTCTGTGATTCTATCAATAACGGGTAACCCTGAGCACTGATCTCTTTGTAAGAGCCTATGACTGATGTGAGTAAATACTGAGCAGATAGGTGGTTCTACACTTTTAAAAATGGAAATCCTTAAACAGTTCTTCACAGCTGGGAAATTATTGGTCAAAGGTTTTTAGAGAGGTTTTTAGCTGATTCTTTGTTGGTGACACACAGTGACTTACACTGCTTGTCATGTCCTTGACCTCAGGGACAGTTCAACCTTTCATGTAGTTCAACATCAGAGCTCATACTGAGCTGTATTATACAGTAGATAGACAGCAGTATCTGTCTTAGATCTAGGATATTTTGAGATGCCTTGCACGAACAACCTGACTTATTTCTTACTGCAGTATTTCAGTGGGAGAAAAGCCAGTTATCAATCTTGCCCTTTTTTTTTTTTACAATGTTGAATATATTAATGTCCTGTGTGGTAACAGCACTATAGTAGCAACTGTTTCCTGTGTAAGATTAGTGTTATAGATTAAACAACTGGGTCCTCTGTCATTTATTTGTGGATTAAATTCTGCCTCTTTTTTTTTTTTTACTAAATGTAAGGAAATTCAGGTGCAGCCTTTAAACAATATATCTGCCCTTCTGTGATATACAATACATGAACCAGCTACCTAATGCTAGTCACTCACACTGAAATGGTGCGTAGTACACTAAGTACATGATAGTAAACATACATAAACCATAGGTCTCTATCCCTTAGAACATGCTGCTCATAAATGCACAGCACTATGAACTCATTAAATAATGCATAAATAACTTCCCATGGACTTCTGAGCTGATGGCTTTATCGATCAGTGCTGTACGTATCACCAACCTTTTAAAATGTCTTCTTCATGATGTCACAGACACATTTCACATGTTAATTCCATTGTCATCAGGACCTAAAAACACAGTGTCAATGATTTATTGCTAAAGCAAGGAAAAATACTCCTGAAAAAGCTTCTTACTGTTAATTGTTCTCAATCTTTCTTGAGCATTTCATTTTTCAAATCCACTTACTGTTGTTTCCACTTTATCCTTTTTAATTAACAAATAATCTGTGAAGCTGTTCATTTCATTATTGGGTCTGTTCTCTTGCAGCTTTTGTTCAGTGTAATGAGGTTCATGCAGAGTTCATGCCCCGCTTTCAGTAGATGAGATCCACCCATTACAGCACCTTTTACCTCTAATAATGAAGGTCTTGTACTATGGATTGTTTTTCATCTTAGCTAAGGAGGTTTCACTTTCTTAATTGCAGCCACAGTTGTAAGTGTCTAATTGACCATGTGATGAAAATGCCAGTATTATTTTTATTTTGTCAAATAGCAAACTCACTGTCATAGCGCTTTTTAACTGATTCAACAATCTATTTTAGATTAACACTACAATACAAAAATCAGTAGAACAGTACATGTGACATCATTTTGCTACGCTAGGAGAATACATTTTTTGCGCAAAGAAAACAAAAATAAAATCATTGAACTCTACCATTCCTCTCCCCTGACTTACGCTTCCGCCATTTTAGAGAGTATCACAATGTACGCTTTCCACTAGGCGTACACAACTGCAGATTACGTATATGCGCTTGCTTTCCCTGGATGTAAACAAGGCTGGTTAGTGTACGTATGCGTTGTGATACTCTCTGAATGGCCGAAGACTTAATTAAATTATGTTACTTTTGTTTCCTTTGTATAAAAAAGTATTCTCCTAGTGTTGCAAAAGAGAAGTTGATTCACATGGACTGTTTTACTGATGTTTTTACTACGTTTCTGGATCTAGGATCATTTCAGTTGTGTTGCTGTCTATGGAGGGTCGGATGACTCTCTAATATAATAAAAAATATCTTAATTTGTGTGCGGAAGATGAAAGAATGTCTTATGGGTTTGAAACTACATGAGGGTGAGTAATTAATGACAGAATTTTTGGGTGAACTAACCCTTTAGGTTTAGGTATTGGGTACAATTAGGGATGTAGAATATGTTCATGCAGAATATGTGCTGTATAAAACCCAATATCGTTCCATTTATGGCAATCGTCTTTTTTCTTTTTTTGAACCTAGTAGAAGTCCTTTAACTCATTCAGGACATGCGCTAGGGCTTTCCTTAACTTAATACACCTAGAACAGGAATTGATGTAAAATCTAATCTTTTGCACTGAAGTGTTGTCTCTTAACTGATGAGATATCTCGTCAATGGCGGGGAATGAGTTAATAATAGTCCAGGCATTATAATAAACAATTGTTCCTATACTAAAGTGTTAGCAGATTTGTAAACCAAAATTATGCAAAAATATTAACATCAATCTAGTAAACTTTTTGCAAATGTCATGCTCTCAATAGCTCACAGCATAAAACACAGTGATCAATGCAAACCATCTTTTCCTATTTGACATAGCTGTTTCCCTGCCTTGACCCAGCATTAGAATCACCACGCTGGTATATACCCGAAAGATAAACCCAAACTATATGCCGTTTCACTTGTGCACCAAACATGAATTCACAATGAGCATGATGAAAATGTCATCTTGTATTAGCCATTTCTCATGCATTTTCTGTCCCGTAAGGCCCAACTGCACGTGGATCTAAAGCTCATAAGGTCTCACACAACACCAAAAGACACAGCAAAACACCAGAAAGACTTCTTTTTCTTCTTGTCACATGATCTCAAAGGAGCTGTGTTGATTCTTAAATGAAGGTAAAGTTAGGTAAATCAGCAATGCACATATAATTGATCATAGTATGTTCACCCCTCCCATTACTGCACCAAATCCAAGTCTAAACAGTGTATGGAGATGTGATTGTAAAATGGAGCCATGGGGTTGATGAATTCATTATTGTAATGGAGAGAGACCAGCTGAGGCAAACATCTCTGATTTAGTTATGCTGGAATGAAGTGACATCTGGCAGTTATGAGGAAGGTAACGGTGCCGTTCTGAACAGAATCCTCTAATGGCCCGACATGTTCGATCCAGTGACTCAGCACATAAATAATAGTCTTATTTATGCTAGACGTCCATCCTTAAAGTCATTTTAGTCAATAGCTTCTGTCTCACAAATGTCTTTGCGTTAGATTTTGGGTGAAAGTTTTTAATCTACATCATTTGAAGCAGTTTTTCCTGTCAAAATTTAAGCAGCCCACTAACTGTATTGATTGCTAGATGTGATTTGTCTCAGACACACAGACAAATTGTCTGTTCGCTGACTGATGCTTACTGCACACAAAACAGGTCAATTACATAGGGTGGGCATAAAGTTAAATATTTTAGGCTGATAGAATTGTCTTGGTTTGATAATAAAAACAAAAAGAATAAGATTCTTGAAGATAAAACCCTTTTAAGTACTTTGGCATAATGTTAATTAAATTTTACCTAAGAGCCTAATATTGTACAATACAACATGTGGTGCAATTAACATGCAGTATAAAAAACATAAAACAAATTTTATGACTGTAGATCAGTGTTAGCACAAGATGTACAGCTACCCAACACAATAATAATTCATAATGCTTTTTACTTAAAAAATATTTTATTTTATAATTATTATTATTGTTGGAAAATAAAGATGTGCACAAAAATTAAAGTTTGTATTATTATTACTACTTGATAGTCATACCACATGACCTTTTAAATGTATTCGTAAAAATTGAATAGAATAGGGTGATTTCTGTCCATTGACTAAATATTTGATGTCATGAGCATCTATCATTTATAATATTTTGTTTCACAGTACAATCGGGTCCTGTACATTTTTTCAGTGCACATGATTTTTGCTTTGCCTCGTCTTTTGGAGCCTTTGCTATTAGCAGAGCAAAATAACTCAGTCCATGTGGGCTTTTTTGGCTTTCTGCAGGTCCTGGATTGATTGTAGGAAATTTTCCTGAAATGTCATGAATATGCAGATATATCACAAGTGTCTTTTCATGACCTTGTTTAGTGGAAGGTAACAGGATTTGAATAGAATACCAAAGGTATTGTGGGTACAGGGAATATATGATACACTCCTGAGAACAGACCTCCCTTGAGTCTCTGCTGCATAATGATATTGGTGAGATGCACATCAGTCTTATATTACAATGCACATTGACAAGGTCAGTGAGACAGGAAACACTATGCCAGAAGCATCTCATGGTGGTGACTGTTAATTTCATTGCATATTATCTAGAAAAAAATAAAGTCCATGTAGCAGAAATAGTGCTTGCTAACAGAGAGATGTTAAAAGTAAGTGTGTGTGCAGTCTGACTGTCACACATCATCTGCTGCTCCTGTAAATTAATCAGTGTGTGTCTGTGGAGAGCTGAGCTGGGTTTACCTAATGATCACCTATGTATTGTGACATGCATGTGAGTGTTTTCTGTGTTTGTGCATCTGTCCACTCTGGAGATTGTGTGGAAATCACATTCCCCTCCGAGCACCATTTGATTTCCCAGCTGTTCACATAACACACGTCTTTCAGTGTGTTTTTCCTCTTCTGAGAGAAAGCAGCATAATGAGTATTCAAATGCTAATGAGCTGACTTCTGAGAATAGACAAAAACATACCATTACGCTTCTCTCCTGATTATTGCATGATGAACTTTTACGTGTGTCGTTCATATTCTTTAAAGATACGCCACCCACACAGTTAAGTACCTCAAGATACCCTACCCAGACTTTACAAAGAAAATATTTGATGAAAAAGTATAAGATAATTGTGATCGAAACTCAGAAGACTGTGGATCCATTTGCAAACTGTTAATTAATCTCGTGGTCACAGGCAATAATCCACACCGCAAACAACAGCAACAGAGACAGAGCAAAACAGTACCAGGTTCAGGCAGAAGATCGGGGTATCAGGCTAGAATCAGTAGTCTGTAAATCCAGGCAAGGGTCAGGGCAACAGGCAAGAATCAGAAACGATAAACAGTCCAGGTAATAACAAAGAACAGTCCAAATAATCCCCAAAGCGTAAATGCTCGGAATTGTCGGCAGAACAAAACTTCGCACTGAATGTTTTGCAGGCTCCCCTTTAAATAGGGAAGTAAACAAGCAACACCTGGAGTGGATATCCCCGAGGTGCGTGGGCAAAAGCGTTCGGGTGGGAACTAATATTCCGGAGATGGTTCCCGCTGATGCCGGTCGGACAGAGCCACAGAGCGAGGGAGCAGGCCTCTCGGGGTGGTCACGATGGAAAGCTTCAGTGAGGGTAGGATCTAGGATATCTCGGGCGTTGACCCAGAACCTTTCCTCTGGCCCGTATTCCTCCCAGTCTATGAGGTATTGGAGTATGAAGCTCCGACGCCGAGAGTCCAGAATTTCTCTGACCTGGTAAGCCTCCTCTCTGTCGATAATGAATGGGGGTTTCTCAGGAGCGGCGACCTCATCCTGGTGCCTCTGTCCTTCCGGAGCATCAGCGGGCTTCAACAGAGAAACATGAAAGGTGGGTGAGATCTTGTATCATGCAGGTAAATTTTGAAGGGACCCACGTACCTCGGGTAAAGTTTCCGGCAGGATTGCTGAAGACGGAGGTTCTTGGTTGAGAGCCAGACCCACTGTCCTGGTTCATAGGCGGGGTTAGGTCTCCGGTGGCGGTCGGTGAGTCGTCATAATGCCCTTTGAAGGTGCACATGAGCCTGATTCCAGGTTTCTTTGCTTCTTTGTAACTAATGATCCAGGACTGAATGCACCTGAATGGAGTCATACCTGTGACGGGTTTCTGTAAAGAGTTCTGGGCGTATTCTGCCCACAGGAGATACTGGCTCCAGTCCTTTTAATGGGAGTAACAATATGATCTTAGAAATCGAGTGAGTTCCTGGTTGAGCCTTTCTGCCTGGCCGTTAGATTGAGGATGATAGCCTGAGGTTAGACTAACATTGATGTTCATTTGAGTACAGAATGCTTGCATAGGCGGGACGTGAACTGAGGGCCTAGATCAGTGACAATGTCTTCGGGAATTCCATAGAATTTAAATACTTGCTCCATTACTACTTGAGCAGTTTCCCATGTAGTAGGGAGTTTGGCAAGGGGAATGAGTCTACATGCCTTGGAAAAGCGATCTATGATGGTGAGGATGGTCGTGAAGCCATTGGAAGCAGGTAGGTCAGTAACGAAATCCATCGCAATGTGGGGCCAGGGTCTTTCTGGAATGGGTAAGGGGTGATGGAGCCCGGCAGGTTTCAGATGTGAGGATTTAGTTATCTTACAGGTGGGACATTGACAAACGAACTGCATGACATCTGAGGTAAGTGTGGACCACCAGAATCGATTAGTAGCCAATTCTTTGGTAGCGGTGATACCTGGATGACCCGCGCTGGGTGAGTCGTGAATGTGGTGGAGTAATCTTTTGGGGATGGGTGCTAGAACGTAGACCTGATCTGGAGGACACTCTGGGGGCGTTGGATCATTGCTCTGAGCTTCTGTTATTTCTGCCATAATGTCCCAACATATGGGAGCTACAATACGTGGAGGAGGAATGATGAACTCAGGAGGATTAAGGTTTATCTGGGGATCGAATTGACATGACAGGGCGTCGGCCTTGCCATTCTTGGAGCCTGGTCTGTAAGTAATTTTGAAGTCGAACCTGGTAAAGAATAGAGCCCATTGTGCCTGTCGTGAGTTTAGTCTTTTGGCCCTGCGGATGTACTCCAAGTTTCTGTGATCCGTGAGTACAAGAAATGGCTTCTTAGATCCCTCCAACCAGTGCCTCCATTCCTCCAGGGCTGATTTCATAGCCAGTGACTCACGATCCCCTACATCATAGTTCTGCTCAGCTGACGACAGTTTGCGTGGCTCCTATAACAGTGCTGGAAGCATCCACTTTGACGATAAACTCTTTCTCAGGATCGGGTGTCGAATTATGGGTGCCGAAGTGAACCTGGTTTTGAGATCTTTGAAGGCCTGTTCCCCCTGCGGAGTTCATTTCAATACGGTGGGAACCTTCCTGGTCATGGCAGTTAGTGGAGCAGCACCTGACTGAAGTTTCTTATAAATCTGCGGTAGAAGTTGGAGAATCCTAGAAACCTCTTTAAATCTTTGATGGTGCGTGGAAGGGGCCAGTGGAGGACTGAGTTCACTTTACTTTCATCCATGGTAACTCCTTCATGGCCGATGATGTATCTGAGAAAAGACACGGTGGTCTGGTGAAACTCACATTTATTTAGCTTTGCGTTAAACTGGTGTTGAATCAGACGTTGCAGGACTCTACGAACATGTTGGACATGGTCTTTGAAGTTCTCGGAGTAGATGAGGATGTCATCTATATACACGATATATATATCCTTAAGGAATACATCGTTAACAAGTGCCTGGGAAATGGATGGACTGTTTGAAAGGCCGAATGGCATCACCTGATACTCGTATTGCCCGATGATCGTGGAGAAAGCGGTTGTCCATTCATCTCCCTTTTTGATCCTGATATGATTATAGGCGCTCCTCAGATCTAGCTTGGTGAAGTAACAAGCCTTCCGTAGTTGTTCCAAGGTGGCCGGGACCAATGGCATAGGATAGTGGTATTTGACAGTTATTTCGTTTAAGCCTCTATAATCTATGCAGGGTCGAAGACTGCCATCTTTCTTCTTGACGAAGAAGAAACCCGCTCAGGCGGGAGAAGTAGAATGACGGATGAAACCTTTTCTAAGTTCCTCCTCAATGTAGGCCTACATGGTTCGGTAGGGTTTCATGATAAATCATTCAAGTAAACAGTTTAATATTTTTTGCATCTTGAAATGAATCGTTCTGTATCCCTCTGTGTTGCTTTTATTTGTTCTGTTTGGAAGATAACTGAGCCTTTTAGTCTCTTTTGTAATAGATATGATTATAAATCAAGAACAAGGCATTTACAGCTGTATTTATAAACTGCTTACCAATGACTACTAATGCTTAACTAATGATTCATAGTGTGCAGTTATTATAAAGTGTTACCATTTTTATTTTATAAGTATCGATTCAGGCACCGTTTAGGCACCGGAACCATTTTAAAAGTATCGATTTGGCAACGGTATCGAAAAAACTCTAAACAATAGCCAACCTTAGGTCTTGAGCTGTGATAGAGGAAATACTCTGCCTTTGGGAGGCGTGGTTCCAGGAAGGAGTTCTATAGCACAGTCGGTGGGTCTATGAGGAGGTAAATGAGTAGCCTTTTCCTTGCTAAAAGCCTCTTGTAGATCATGGTATTCGGCTGGGAGGTTGAGTTCATTCTCGGCAGTGGGCGGTGTGGCATGCATTCGTAGACCTTGTAAGCAATGGTTGTGACAATGTTGAGACCAGATGGTTCCCGCTGATGACGGTCGGACAGAGCCACAGAGCGCCACCTTACAACAATAATAGAGTAAATGTAAATGTCTAAACTTCCTACAGCCACAAAAAATCGCCTAAACATAGAATAAAAATAGATTTAAAACAATTTAATTTAATACACGACTTACAAGTTTCAGTTATTTCAGTAGAAATTACATTAATAATTTAGTTTGTCCTAATCCTAATAACCCTATTTCAAAGAAGAAAAAAAGTAATTAATGAAAATACATAGCTGAGTTCTACTTTAAGTGGGTCAAAAAGCACTCTTTTCATCTAATTGCATTTAAAACAAATTTAGGATTATACTTATAATAGGTGACCGTAACTACTATGAACTTACATCAAACAATAAGTACAGTCCTATCCAAAAACATTACATTTAGTTTGCACATATTTTTTTAAGTGCATTGTTTCTGTTATAACTATCTTTTTCAAATGCTTGATTTTGTGCAGTGTTTGGTGTAACACCAACATACCTGTAAGCAACCAGACACACACATACACACATATATATATATGTGTGTGTGTGTGTGTGTGTGTGTGTGTGTGTGTGTGTGTGTGTAAAAATTAGCTTTTTCAATTTTAGAAGAAAAACCGGAATACGTTTTTTACAAAAATAAGTGCATATACTGTGTTGGTAGTAATTATTATGCTAAACGCTAAAATTTGTGAGATTGCTGCTGTGAGTGTAATGTTGCAGGACATGATGCTGCGTTTGTTTGTCCTTTCTGCTCCAACAGCTCACAGTGAAGATCTGAAACCCCATAGAGAACAACACACACAAACACACACACACACACACACACAGTGAGCACAATGACCTGCTCAATGTCACTCAGAAATTTGACACAATATCCAGTTTACTGTAAAAAAATATATATATAATAATGATAGCAGCACTTCTCTGTGTTGTTTTTGCACAATGTCATGGTTGAATTACTGAATTTCATTGCCTTTCTTGAGAAGATGTGTGTAATTGCATTAGTATCAGAAAGTAAGCTAGAAGACCCCATGCTTTACCATTGGGACTCCCATTTTTAAGAGAGCATATATTCCTTAAATAATCAAGAAACAAATGCCTTTTTCATATATTTCCCGCCACAGATAAAAGAAACAAACAAACATTGTATTTCAGACTTCAGAAGTGGTGTAGTGTCTTGTTACATTGGGTCATTTGTTACCATAGATGGTTACCACAATATAGTCCATTCTTTATTTTTAGTGTCTGTTGTGAAATGTTCAGCAATGACAGAGACAATGGATGTTATGTCACAGCAGTTTTACATTTACATTTATTCATTTAGCAGATGCTAAAGCCAGGAACGGTGTAAGAGACTGTTCTGGAGAGAGATTTTGTGCCTCTTTGTGATGGTACAATGAGGCGTCTCTCACTGGCGGATCTCAGAGTTCTGGAGGGAGTGTAGATTGGTAGCAGTGAGTGGAGGTCTGCGGGAGCCGAGCCGGAGATTGTTCCATATGCAAGCATCAGTGTCTTGAATTTGATGCAAGCCTCAATTGGGAGCCAGTGCAGGACACACCTAGGATGCTTCAAAAGTGAGTAAAGACAGGATCATTTTCATTTTTGGGTGAACTATCCATGTAATGTTTTTTTTTTTGTTTGTTTGTTTTTTTCATACATTTTTCAGTCGTTTTATTAGTTTCTCATAATTCTCATAACTGTCTCTTGTTATTTTATTTATTTATTTCCATTTTCTTTAATTTCAGTTAACTTTTAACATGTTTTTTCAGTTGTTTATAATAATCTTGATATATATATATTTTTTTTATTTATATTTTTTGCATATGTACCATGGTAGGTAAAAGTGTTTTATTCATTCCCAAGCGGTCACAGTTTTGTACTTCACAGATCACAGTCCTCCTCACACAGCTTGTGTTAGTTAGTTGTTCACTTCTCAAGAGTGTCTGATCCTGAGTGTCACAGTCACGCCCTTTGCCTCCGTTATTTTAATGTCATGCCGCTCTTTCGTCGCTAGGGAGAGATGTGAACTCTCTCTCTCTCTCCCGCACACGCACACACACACGCGCACATGTGTTTAACGAGCGTCCCGCGGCAACACGCACTCACTGCAGCACCGTCCCGTCGCGGGATGGAGGAACCGGACGCGGCGCGTCAGCGGAACGGGCCTGCCGCGGGTGCGCGCATGCACGGTTTGTTCACGGACGCGGACACCGGGCGGCTCACAGTGGCGCTGACTCTGTCGGACAGCTGCCTGACGGTGCAGAAGATCAGCTGCTTTTCACCGCCGGAGCACCTGGACCTGCGCGACTGCCTGGGGAGCCGCGCGCTCAGGGGCGAGCGCGAGGACCAGGGCGCGCAGCTCTGCGTGTATTTCTACCCGTACCGGCGCCGCTGGATGGCCTCCGGTCCGGTGCGTCAGAGGGACGAGCGGCGCTTTTGGTTCGCGCGCGGCACGGAGGAGAGCGATGAGGACGCGAGCCTGCGCGAGGCGGAACGGTGGGCGCGCGCCATCAACACCGCGCGGCGTCCGGAACACACTCAGGGTGAGACACTAACTTAATACAGAGTTCGAACTCTCGTTCAGTCAGGTGAAACTGTATAGTTCATGAGCGTCTTCGATTACACTTTCAAACAATAACATCAACAAACATTACACCCCTGCTAAACCCACCCCAAAACTATAGAAACCCGGCACAAATAAGAATGGTATCCATGACAAACTTTAAGTCATTAAAAATGGTTTCCTGTGTAATGAGTTTTAGAACATATTCCATGAGGATTTATTGGATTTAACAAGCCACCAACTGAAAGTGACCAATTATAACCATTACTACTAGCTGTTAGAATGTGCTTACGGTAAAACTCAGTTTTTGGTGATCATACAGTGGTGAATATTTTCAGTGTGACACAGGTAACTTGTTTCTTACATTCAGAAACAGTTTGGCCCGTTCGACGTGTGATGGTGAGGTGTGACGGTTTGCCAGAAGGAAAATATTACAGCAAGATGACACACTGAACTAGTCTGACCTGCTAGAAGACAGTCATACTTCATTCTGTGGCTCACTCATGCTTAGGTATACACCTGAAATGCGTATATTTTTAGCGTTTAGAGACAGATATGATCTTGTTGTGGCAGGACTGTGTAATTCATGAATTAGAGTGTGTGAGATGATGTGAAGAGATGCTGAGAGGACACGAGGTGTCACCCGCAGACATATGGGACACGTCCATCTCCATCTGTCCGCCCTCATGTCCAACACTGAGGGGTTTAACCCTGTGAAGCCTGACATCATATAACAGTGGATGAACATACTGAACCTCAAGACCAAATCTATCTTTGCATGCGTGTCCTTTGTGGACCCCGGAGCACAAAACCAGTCTGATAAATAAATAAACCGGGGGTATATTCATAGCAATAGCCAAAAATACATTGTATGGGTCAAAATGATAGATTTTTGTTTTATGCCAAAAATCATAAGGACATTAAGTGAAGATCATGTTCCATTAAGATATTTTGTGAATTTCCTGCTGTGTGTGTATCAAAACTTATTTTCTGATTAGGTGAGCTTTCATTCCTGAGATTCCAGATTTTCCAGATAGTTGTATCTCAGCCAAGTATTGTCCTATTCTAACAGACCATATATTAATGGAAATCTGATTTATTCAGCTGTCAGTTAATGTTTAAGTCTTAATTTAAAAAAGAAAATGACCCTTATGACTGGTTTTGTGGTCCAAAGATGCATATTCAATTATGTTATGGCTCGTATAGTATAGTGAGAATAAGGAGGAAAAATACCTTATTTTATTCAGAGGCCCAAACTGAGCAATAATACGCAATTTGGGAGTATATGGCCAAAAAGTAAGATGCATTTCTGATATCAGTCGTTCCTCTTTATCTGCTTAGATGGTGTTTAAATGCTTAGTTCTTTTAACCAAGCTCTGTAGTTTCAAAACATATAATGTGATACAATGATAGCTAGAGTTAATAATCATAATAATAATCATAATGGTTAAACTAGTTTGATTTGTATGAATCGTGTTTTTAAAATGAGCATGACTGTTATGTTTTCTTAAGAACAGTGTTTAGTTGTTTTATGCAACAAGACAAAACTCTTCTGGCATCATTTAGGCAGAAGATGTAATTATGTCAAGCATAAACAATTCAGCTGTTTAAATCGTTGAACACACAGAAATAGGACAGACTCTTCCGTTCATGACAGTTTCTCTGTTTCTGCTGTAAAAAAAAGCTGAAATGCACACCGGAGACTCCGTCCGGCACAGACTGCTCGTTCCAGCAGACATTCGATCAGAACGAGGCACACAGAATGATGAGGTCGTTGTAAATGATTCTAGGTTACCATGGTAACTCGGAATTCTGGTTAAAGGAACGGTGAGGAAATGCATATTCAATGATTTTGTCATTATTGGTTGTATGCAAAGCATATTCATTTATGCATGTGCATATTTATGATGGTGGTTATCTCTATATATTTCTTTGAGCATTTTTGTAGCCCAAGACAGTGGCATTTATACAAAATCAAAAGCAATACTATCAGTGTCTGAGCTTTCTAGATGTTGACTAAGTGTACAGTAAGTTACTGTAATATACCGTAAACAGGTTCAAGTAAATCTATGTCTTGATAATCTTTGTAGTCTTAATAATCGTAAAAGTGTGTAGTTTCTATACACTAACAGCACCAAACTAAATATATGCACGATATAGTTACATGTATACATGCAAAGTAAAGACGCTTTAAATAGTTTGAAAGTGACCGTAAAGACACTTCTATTTTAAATAAATGCTGCTATTTTGAACTTTCCGTTCATCGACGAACCTTGAAAAACAAAATGTATCACAGCTACAAAAATTGAGGGCTGGACTGCTGCGGGCACAGCCTGGCATCTACGGCTCACAGCCTCAGTCACACTGCATTCGTATGTTTAATTGATGAGCTTGTTCCAGCATGTGTGATCCGCAGCAGACGATAATACACTATTTAACAGAATGCATGTATTTTAAATGAGCCTTTTCTGTACGGCGTGCGGCACAGAACTGTCACATGTGAAGATGTCCAGAAAACAAACACAAAACGTGATTCATTCTTCTCTTCTCTTCGCTGCAGGACAGTCTGGAGGCTCAGAGCGATAGATGACGGCAGTGTAAACACTATCTGAGGTCGTTTCTGTTGAGGGAGGGTTTGTGTTGTGTCCTAGAAGTTTGCAGTACTACAGGGGAGACATTTAAAGAGGAAAATCATTTTTTAAGGCCCACTTCTAATGGTTTTTTGCACCTGAATAGCAGGCAGTGTTCCATCCTCCGCCCGCGGCCTGTTCATGAATCCATACTGAACTGGAAATACGATCTGCCGCTGAATGATTTTATGTGTTTCCAGGAGTAAGAGCGAGCAAATGATTTTTATCAGTCTGTGTGGAAACAGAGTCGTGTGTATGAGCTACCGGGTCGATACTGGGAACGCTTTCGAGAATAAAAACATGGGATTTGTCAAAGTTTGCAAGGTTTGTGACATCAGATCGTTGGCAGATATACGTTTATGTGAGCAAGAACTTTATGTGTACAGTTATGTGCATGAAAAATAATTAGTAGGCCTACTTATTTTGGATGGACCGATATATATATATCATGCAAATGCAGATATATTTATACACATATATTAAGCAAACATTTATTTTGAATGCGATTAATCATTTGACAGCACTGATATTTAAATATGTGTGTATGTATGTATGTATATATATATAAAATTAATTACAATTAACTAAACATATTCAAATTAAAATGATTACAAATGTATTTTTAAGAAGTGAAATAAAACAATTATATATAAATAAAAATAAATAAAATAAGAATTAAGATAAAAAATAAATTCATAAATAAAAATAAATAAATAAGACAAATTATGTATTGCATTTTGTGATTAGCAATAATACAGTTCAAGCCATAAAAACAGTTCTTGTTGTTTTAAAATATAAACAACAAAGCCATTATAAGCCATATAAGCATACATTAAGAATGTAAATAAAATCATTTTAAAATTAAAATCCAATAAATTTGTAAAAGTTGCAATAAAATAATTCAGTTTTTTGTTCTTGATTTGTTTTCCTCTTTCCTCTTTTTTCCCCTCGTTTTTCTGTATGTTTAAAAGAGAATAAAAAACGATTCAAATTTGATTGAAAAGTATATAAATGTCGATGTGATTGTTTAAGATGTTCTATAAAGACACTGGAACAACAATATAATTCATATATAAAATCATATATCATTTGTTTTCTGGAGCTGGTGTTTCAGATTGACCTAAAACAGCAAAACTGGTTCATTGCACAGTCAGTCAGTCAGTCTACTGCCATTTAAATGTGTTGTGTTTTTAATGAAAGTATGCTGTAAAATGAAACGAGTCTCTGTTAGACGAGCCTGTTAATCTGATTGTTTTTTGAGCAGCATCTCTTGAGCTCTCAGCTGCTAATAATCTGCGTTCATGCAGAACTCAGGAGAGTTTGATTAGCGCTGAACTCTCTGAGCGTTTGCTGAAGATGCAGTTACTGCAGAGAGAGAGAGAGAGAGAGAGACGCCGAACACAGTCTCCTCTCTCTGTCATTCCCACAGGGACTCCAGCATCTGTATCTGCAGTGAAGGCCTGAAGGGCTTCTAGTGTTTCATCTGCGCTGCCCTCTGACCTCTTGACCTTTCCTCTGAATGTCATGATGCTGTCAGGCTGAATCCAATCACATTCCCACGAGCCTCTCGGCCAAAACACGCCACTCATCATTTACTGTTTATATGAGCTGTGTGTCACCAATCTGGAGTAATCTTTTTTTATATTCCTGTGATATGATTTCATCACAGAAGAGTCTTTAAAACCCTTTTAAATGTGGTAACAGAAGGCTTTGGGACACTGACTGACTGTTTTGTAGATGATAAATATATTATTTCCAGTCACAATATACGGTATCATATTTAATATATTATTTCAGATTTTTTTAATGATCATTTTAAAATGATTTCACTGAATTTTGTTTTTTTACCTGTATATTTTCTTTGTATTTATTTTATTTTTAAAATATTTATTTTAAATGTTTCATGCATTTATTTTTATATTTAAATTATATTTAATTTTTTTAATTTGTTATCTTAAATATTTTTTTTTCCAAATGTTTAATGGATTTATTAAATTTATAATTCACATTTATTTAATCTATTTTTACTTTTTAATTAATATTTAAGATATTTAATTTATTTAAAATTTCTTATTTACATTTTTAAAACTTTTAAAATTTATTTTAACATTTTATATATTTTAAAATTATATAATTTTAAATGTATTTATTTTTTTAAAGTAAAATGAGACATAACTTATTTTTATGTTTTGTTTTTTTTGCTAACACATTGATTTAATGCAGTCTGGTGCAATACACACCCATATGATCACAGTGATGACACATGCATTAATCCACATGATTGCTTAATTATATCCCACATGAATATGATTCAAATAATCGTCTGATTAACGAGCTGAGGGTTGGAGGCTTTAATTATCAGTGTCAGTCAAGCTTCAGTGTTCGTGATAACAGCGTCTGAGCTCTCCTGCTTTATACACTCTTTCATGATGAATGTGTTTCCAGGAGTTTCAAATGTTGATGGATGAGAGTTATTTTACTCAGCCTTCATCTCTTACAACAAGGTCAGTGAGACTTCAAAACCAAGAAGGGTATTCTTGCTTCATCTGTCTCTAACCCTGGTGCTCGTTTCTCTAAAGAAAGTCGTTTAAGCCGCTGAATGGCGTGTTGAAGGCTGGTATTGTCGGCATGCAGCGTTCACACAGACACACATAATCATTCATTACACAAGGACACGCTTAAACACACTACATCTGCAATGAAAGGAGCTGCGGAGCTTCTTAAAGGGGTCATATTATGCTACATCAAAGTGGTTTGAACTGAAATGTGTTTACATCCAACCTATAATGACAGAATCCACCCAGTATTGTTTTTTTATTTTACTTAAATCTTTACCCCTTTCTCAAATCGAGTCGATCTCAGATGATCAGAGGTGTGACATCACACTGACAGGCCCCTCCCACGATAGTTTGATTGACAGTAGCGTTTCAGCACAGACTACACTGGTGTCTTACTTCAGACCCGCTCTGAGTGAGCTGTCATCAGTCCGAGATGTAGACAAGAATTGATTGAGGTGTTTTGTTGATGAATGTATTAATGAACATAATCTTCGCTAATTGGCTTTCTTAATAATGTGCTAATTAGCAAGTTTCACGATGAATGCGGCTAAAGTAAATAGTCCCTCAGAGAGTGGCTCTGAAGAGAAGGGCGTGGTCAGCGGAGCTCATTAACATTTAAAGGAGAATGACACAATAAGGCTTGCTCTGAAAAGAGCTGTTTTTGACAGGGTAAAAAAAAAGAGTGTTTTTACACTATACCAATTCATTAAGACCCTAAGAAATATCAACTTGTGGAAATCGGGCATTATATGACCCCCTTTAAACTTTGGTATCATCTTTGGTCCCTATATATACAGCTACACTAGTGCTCAAAACTCATTAATTCTGCTCACCAAGGCTGCATTTATTTGATCAAAAATACAGTAAAATTGTTAAATATAATTGTTAATATAAGTTGAAATGTCATTTATTTCTGTGATCAAATCTGAATTTTCAGCATCATTAATTACTCCAGTGTCACATGATCCTTCAGAAATCAGTCTAATACTGATTCGCTGCTCAGGACACATTTCTGATCATATATGTATACACATATAATTGTAATAATTAGGGTGACACTTTAGTCAACACTTGTTAACTAATAACTATGACTCTTCCCTCAATAAATTCTTAATTTGCTGCTTTTAATAGTTAGTCATGAAGTTGTTAAGTTTAGGTATTGGGGTAGGATTAGGGATGTTGAATGAGGCATTAATATGTGCTTCATTAGCACAGATAAATGGATAATATTCTGGTAATATGCAGGCTAAAAAGTGTAACTGTAAAATGTTGTGTTACCAAAACAGGTTCCACTGTAATCAAATTAATGTTGTTATGCAAACAGATGTTAAAGGAGACCTATTATGCCTCTTTTTACAAAATAAGTCTCGGGTGTCCCCAGAATGTGTCTGTGAAGATTCAGCTCCAAATGTTATTTTACAAAGCCTATTTAGAGTAGTAGCAGAAGCACGCTGTTTTTGTGCCTGTCTCTTTAAATGCAAATGAGCTGCAGATCTGTGTGGCCTACAGTAAATAAATCAATAAATGCACTGCTCTCTCGTCTCCTCTGAGTCTGGGACTCGAAACGGTGCTTGTTCTCGTCTGTGCAGCCCAAGACAGAACAGAACAGCATGTTTTGCTCAAACTTTGGCCATGGCCTTAGAGCTGGTACACAGAGGTGCTGGTGTGGGTGGAAATGTGCAGATTAAGGGGCGGTAATATAATACATAATGGCGCGAGCGAAATCAAGCTTGCAGAAAAAGGCTTACTAAAACAACGGTACTGGGTTGTTCTTTTCACATTTTCTGGGTCGGTAGATGCACTGGGGACTTGATTATAGCGCGTAGTCAGATTTTCATGATATGTCACATTTAATGCATTTAAATACAGACTTCCTTCCATTTGGTTTTGTTGTGAAATACAACCTGCTCCTGACAGGTTTTGTGAGAGTTTTTGAATACTTGTGGTTTTTGGATAGTTTGAGGTGTTTGTACTGGCACGCACTCAAATATGTGTAAACACTTGCACTCGCACAAACACAAACACACACCTCAGTATCTCCTTAGCATATGTTCACAGTTCAGCAGCTGTGATGCTGAGAGCTTCACCAGTGTGAGAAATGAAGCACACATTCATCTCTCTCTCTCTCTCAGTAAAAATAGAGGTCTATTTGCAGAATCGCAGACATGCTCTTTTATATTCTTTGGTTTTGGATGTAAAACCATTACTTCAGTGTAAGCTTTAAAACTTTGTGCAAGCCTGCAGACGACTCAGAAATTTACAAAAGAAAACAACATCAGCCAAGCAAAAACTACAAAATGTCATATTGTGTTCTTGATTATTTTTTTCCCCTGATGACTGCATGTAATGTTGGTCAGGCTTTCCTGAGCCAAAAAGGCTTGACAATTTTGGTCCTCCATCTGACCAATAGAATTACATTTGCACGGCTTTATGTTAATTAACCATTTTTAATATTTATAAGCCAAAATATGCAATGTATTATTTATTGTCTTACTAAAATTATTTATTAGCATTGTATTCATATTTAAGTCATTTTAAATATTTTATTTATTAATAATATATTAATTTATTTATTATGTATTAATTTTTTAGTTCATTTAATTTTTACATTATTTATTATACATTTAGTTTAAAAGATCTATTAAATTAATTAAAATAATAATTAATGTTTCAAGTAATTAATTTGCATTTATTTTATATATTTTCATTTGAAATCATCTTATACAAATGCAATATATATCGTTTATAGTGGTCAACCATAGTTTAGCAATCAAAGATTTTCCATAAACAAATTAGTTTAAATCTATTAGCGTATAGTAGGTTTTAAAATATTTTAATTTAATTTAATTAATTAATTTCTTTGCTGTTTCATTGTCCCTGATTTAATCAGTTAAGTTCAGATTGAAACAGGAAATGCTAGTATGAATCAGTATTTATATTTAATTGCTTTTTAATTGATTAAATGTAAAATTATTGCTAATCACACAATTATATTATAATTGCATTATTATATATTATAATAATTCCAAATAAACAAACAAACAAAATACAACACAAAATGCCTTTCTTTCCTTTATTGAGTATACTTTCTGCAGCTTCAGTAGTTCCCTCAGTAGTCAGCTGTCTAGTGTTCGTCGAGGAGCTGCTTCCTGTGTGAGGCTGACAGTCTCTGCAGGTTTGTGTTGTTATGAGGGGAAGCGCTGTAATTTCAGGCCTGTGTAGTCTGAGTTAATGACGCTGTCAGAGGCTCCGGTGCTAATTAGAGTTCGTCGGTGTGAATCTGCCCAGTGAATTTTAATCAGTCTCATTGTGAAAGCGCTGATACTAGCGGGCGCCAGTGAATGTGGCTGTTGTTTTGTGGGTTTCTAAACGCTGGCATTGATGCGCATGACAGGGCACCCGCAGGAGCTCATTACAGCCCTCTGCCCCAGAGGATTCTGGGTTACGGATGAAGCTCAGGTTAAACAACCTCCTCCTGCTGCTGCTGCTGCTGGATGTGAAACGCTCGCAGTTCACAGGAAGTGGCAGAGATCATTTACTAATGCAATAGGTCAAGCGCTGCAGTAATTTTACCACCGTTAAATGACTCTGAGCAACACATCAGAGTAACTCAAGGCTTTTTATGTATGATTTAACGAAGTATTATTCTGAATCACAATATACAGTAATATTTTTTTCTTTTTTATTATTTTATATATTATTTCATTTTATAGAGTCAAAATATGTATATTTATTTTACTGCTGTCAAACGATTAATGACATCCAAAATAATAGTTTTTCTTTAAATATATGTCTTTTGGCTACTGTATGTGTGTGTCTTTATATATACAATAATATACACAGTGCACACACATATATTATGTAAACAAAAACTTTTATTTTGGATGCGATTAATCGCTTGACAGCACTAGTTTTTTATGTATTTAATTGCACTCAGTTCATTCATTTAAAATCATTTACCTCTCATCTAGTGCCTGTCGCCACAGGTGTGCCCCAGGGCTCTGTCCTGGGACCCCTGATGTTTATTATTTACCTTTTCCCCCTCGGGTTACATCTTTCACTACTTCCTTTATTTTATTGTGTTATTATAGTCAGTTTGGATAAATTACAGAAGCAGCGCTAGTCTGAATAAATAAACCAAAGCTGCTCATGAATCATTTATGTTGTAGTGAAAATGTGGCAAGAGTAAAGATCCAGGACCTGTTTGAGACACTGAGAGCTTCAGTGTGAGTTCTTTATGTTTCTCTGTGTTCATCCTGAAATAGGCTCATGCCGGATTGCCCCGCAGGGCTCTGAGTGTCTCACCTGTCATCCGGGTCAGTCGTCCCTTGAGTAAACGCTCCCCAGGAAACCAGTCCGTCCTGCTGAACCGGATGATTCGTGAAACGCTGAGCTCCTGGAATACACAGAAACGCTCTCAGATTAATGCAGCACAGCGTCAAGGCGAACCTGCATCTGTTTGTGCACTGTTTGTGAGTTTTTAGCATTAGCGCTGCCATCTGTTAGCGGTGTTCCCGCCCGAGGCCACGCACTCTTTTCACACAGTATTTGTCAAACATAAAACCTCTTAAATAGAATTAGAATCATGTTTTCAGCAGCCGATTAAAACCTCCTGTGGCACAGATGTCAAAACAGCCAAACCAAAGGAAAATCAGCAGAGAAAAACAGTTCAGCAGGACAATCTGACTGAACAATCACTGTAATGATTTATTGCATTATTATAAAAGACAAAACTAAATAAAATAATTAAAATAGAACGAGTATACTTTAGAATTAGAATTATAAAATTAAATAAACATAATTTATAATAATTTATAATTTAATATAATATTTGTAATTAATAATTTTAAAAAGTGTGTCTGTATATATATATATATATATAATGTTATATAAATGCATTTGTAAATAAATAAATATGCACAATATATGAGTAAAAATGAACAGCAGTCACTATTTGCTTACTACTTAGTACTTTTTTAATAGGAAACACAACATCACACGGTTAAAACATGAATTATGCATATATTTGAATGATGTTACCAATTAAATATAACATCAGATACTTTTTTTTGTATAATTCATTTTCTTGCTTCATTTATTTATATCTTTTTAATTTGCTCTGAGCAATTTTGTTTTGTATAAATTTTTTAGCATTTATTTTATTTTTTATTATTCTGTTTTTATTTTATTATTAGTTAGTTGTAATTTTTATAACTTTTTAATTAATTGTTTCATTTTATTTTAACTGTGAAGGTTGAGTTCCACACTGAAACACACAGCATATAGATTTTTTTCTTCATTTTATTTTTATATTATAACTCATTTTTTATTATATATTTGTTTTATTTATTTTTAATTTATTTTATGAATATTCTCTCTCTCTCTCTCTCTCTCTCTCTCTCTCTCTCTCTGTCAGGTGTGTTGTTCTCTGAGGCCAGTCGGCCGTGTGGCGTGATGGTATTGGTCAATCCTCAAAGTGGGCGGGGCCAAGCGATGGCTCTCTATAATGGGCACGTTCAGAGGATGCTCACAGAGGCAGATATACCACACAAACTCTTCATCACAGGTGTGTAAAACACACACACCACAGATGCTCTCTGAACAGATTCAACCTGTTAACGGTGTTATATGGTCTGCTAGTAGTTTAGTAAGCAGGGCGTTTTCAGCTCATTTCCAACAACAAAAGAGGCCAAAAGAGAGTTCAATGCAAGGAGTCTATAGACTCATAAAACACAGGTCTCCATCTCATATATAGAGCTGGCAGCTTCATTCAGAAACCTCACCATTAGTCAGAGAGCAGCAGGTCTGCCTACAGATGAAGAGCTCCAACCTCAGACAGAGAAACACATACACATCTGAGTGATGGCTCTGTTTACACATCCATCAGTGAATGTTCAGAGTGTGTTTGTGTAGATTCAGCAAGATTTACTCTGCTCTTTGTGTTCCCGATGGATGGATGGGTAGAACAATGGATGGATGATATACGAATGGAACAATGGGAGGCTAGAAAGAAAGATAGATGAAATGATGGGTGAAGGAATAAATGGATGATGATGGAAAGAAGGATGGATGGATGGATGGATGGAAGGATGACAGAATGATGGATGGATGGATGGACAGACAGACAGATGACAGAATGATGGATGGATGGATGGATGGATGGACAGACAGACAGAATGATGGGTGATGGGTGGATGATGGATGGACAAAACAAAAGATGAATGGATAGGTAGATGCAATTCTGGATGGACGGAAGAAAAAAAGATGAGCAATAGAGGAATGGATTATAGAACGATTGATGGATAGATGGATGGACAGAAGGCTTGATGGATTGATGGATGAATAGAATGGTAGATGAAAAATTCTGGGCCAACAGCGCTAAATTATCATGAAAATAATACTAATATTAGCACTGATTTATGTGTGTGTGTGTGAGTGTGTGTGTGTGTGTGTGTGTGTGTGTGTGTGTGAGTGTGTGTGAGAGTGTGATCTGTGATGTGGGTCACTGAGGCGTTTCTGCCTGTGATCCGTCTCCCTCTGTTCACACTCCACACCACATCCACACTGAGGCCAGTAAATGAGTGAGTGTGTGTGTGAGAGAGAGAGAGAGAATTGCAGTCTCAGCTTTAGGCATTTCTGCTGATTCAGTCACTATGAATCTTCACTTCTGCCTGGAACACACACACAGACACACACACTCAGGATATAAACTTCCTTCAGTTTAGGTGACACTTTTATAGGAGTTTTGTGCAGCTTTCCTGTGCTTGTGCTGCATCTGACCGATTCATTTAATGGATGCCTTTCGCAGCCTAGAACTGGGCAACATCACAAACTATAAATCAGAATAGCCATATATATTCAACAAATACTGTTCAGAAGTTAATGTGGGGCTGATGTTTTTGATAGAAGTCTCTCTTGCTCACCAAGGCTGTAATTATTTGATCAAAATACAGTAAAACCTGTGATGTATTATTACAATTTAAAAGAGCAGTTTTCTCTTTGAATATATTGTAACATGTAATTTATTGCTGTGATGCGCAGCTTAATTTTCATCATCATTACTTCAGTCTTCAGTGTCACATGATCTTCAGAAATCATTCTGATATACTGATTAACTGCACAAAAACATTTCTGATTATTTGATGTTGAAAACAGTGAAAAACATTTTTTTCTTCTCAAAGTTCAAAAGAACATAATTTATTTGAAATAGAAATCATTTGTAACATGACTTAACTGTTGATTTAGACTAACCTGATGTACCAAAATAACTAAAACAGAAATTAAAAAATAGAAACTACATAGATGCGTGAAGTAAATAAATATGAATGAACAAAATTTGCAAAAACTTTAAAATAAAAACAAAAAACTAAATAAATATATTCAAAATATGAATGAAAACTTCTAGAGCATATCAGTGAAACCAACACGAGTGTAGATGAATCAGATCTTTCTGCAGGTCTGTCAGCACTTCTGGTTAAGTTTCTAGTATCAGTGCTGATGACTGATGGGACAGATATCTGTGGTCTTACAGAGCGCCAGAATCACGCGCGGGACCTGGTGCGGAGTGCCGACCTGACGCAGTGGGACGCCCTGGTCATTCTGTCTGGAGACGGGCTGCTGTTTGAGGTGTGTGCTGGTCACTTGTGTCCGTTTCTGTGTGTGTGTGTTAGGCACTCAGCTCATGTAAGTGTGTGTGTTTTAGGTAGTGAACGGTCTAATGGAGAGGCAGGATTGGGAAAAGGCCATCCAGACTCCTCTGGGAATCCTGCCCGGAGGTTCAGGAAATGCTCTGGCTGCGTCCGTCCATCACTACACACAGTGAGCCAATCAAACTGTCAGCTCATACAGACAAGCACCGCCCACAACAACGTCTGATTGACATGTGAAGAGACCAACTGGACTAAACTTCTTTACATGGTGTTTAGAGACTAGTACATATAAAAGCCTATATTACATTTCTGGCCAGTGCCAATAAATTATGGCCAATGAGAAAATATATTATTATTACTATTATTATTTAAATGAATGAAATTAATTTAAACTGCAAGAGATCTCATTTTTGGGCATTATTAATAAGTTATGGCCAATGATAAATTATGATATTTTATTTATACTTTTACAACTTTAATTTTATTTAAAGTAAATGAATTATCTAATTAATTTAAAAGTCAATGTAATAATTTAATATAAGTGTTAAGAAATCTGAAATTAAAATTCCAATGTCAATAAGATATGGCAAATAATTAAAAACAATTTAAATACTGATTTTATTTTTTACAAATTATTTATTTAGAATTATTTTATTGTGTTGTTTTTTTATTTTAATTCATTTGCATTTTATTAAATTCAGAATTACAATTCTGACCATTTTAATTTGTTTAAAAAAATTGTGTATTTATGTAATCTATTAATTTAAAATTTAGACAATTTTATTTGTATTTTATTATTTTATTTTAAATACAACTTAACTTGAATCATTAACACGATTCATTAACATTAATGCAGCCTACAGTAGATTTTTATTCATTTTAAAATGTTCTAAAATACATTTGTCTTATTAATTTGCTAGTGATTTAAAGGTTAAATGTGGATTTCCAAATAAGCATGCAGAGTTTAATATCCAGACCAAAACCTAACAATAATAACAAAACAATCTCTAAAATCAGCCAGCAGCCAATATTATGATAGGCCTTTATTGTGCATTTCTATTGAATATTTAATTCATTTAGGCTTATAATTGAAATAAACGGAATAAACTTCTTGGAATAAAGTAGGTTTTCTAAATCTCTGATCTAGAGTCAGTGTTCATTTGGTTTAGTAATCTCCGTTAAACTCAGCCTGTGCTGTTTCGTGTAGATGCTCAATTTAAAGTTTGCGAAGTAAGCAGTCATTACCGAGAGTCATTATTCCAGTCATTAGCGCGCGTTTCTGAGAGCTGAATCTCGGAGGCGTTAAACTCAGCATTTCTTTGAACAAAAGAATAAAAGTTCAGCTCTGCTGAGAGAGAGAAAAAAACAAAAGCAAAAAAAGAATGCATAATGAATCACTAATGACTTGCATCCGATCAGAGAGCGGGTGTTTTCAGGTGACTAGAGCAGGTGATAACAGGTCAGTTCAGGAAACACTCGAGCTCGGCGATCTCTGGAGAGAAACGCTGACTTTAACCTCATTAATGAGTCATTTCTATTCATGAAAGTGAAGCAGACCGCAGTCATTCATCAGCACTTGACTCACCAGAGACGGTGTAATTCAGCTCGTAATAACTGCTCTCATCCAGTGTTTGGCCGTTGACTTGCATTATTGAAACACAAGCGCCTTCTACTGGCGTTTAGCAAGTGATTTGATTAAACTGAGGACGTGTTCAGTTCACCGTGACCTGCTGGGAACAACGTTTTAATCCGTTTTCTGGTTTATAGTTATTATAATAGCATGTTACAAGGACATCTATAAAGTGTTATGCAGATTAAAAAATTGAATTAAAATGACAAAAAATGACTAAAATAAAAAAGAAAATATACATAAATGCTTATTCAAAATAGTATTTCAATAATACCAACATACCACTGTTATGAAGATGTTTTTATAAACAACTAATATCATAAGGTTAATGTTAATGGATGTTTTCATTTATGTTCCCTTGAACATCAGTAATGTCAATCCAGTTAACACTAATCTCTGGTTTTGGTGCTTGTGTTTGCTTGCTCTCTGCAGAGCGTCTCCGGTGTGGGGTGAAGATCTGCTGACCAGCTGTGGCTTTTTGCTCTGTAAGGGTTTGGTGTCTAAACTGGACCTGATCTCCGTCCACCTGTCGTCCGGCGCTCGTCTCTTCTCCTTCCTGTCTCTGGCCTGGGGCTTCGTGGCTGACGTGGACATCGAGAGCGAGCAGTTCCGCCAGATCGGAGCACTGCGCTTCATCATCGGCACGCTGCTCCGCCTGGCCTCCTTACGGATCTATCAGGGAAAACTGGCTTTCCTGCCGGCCGAAAACGAGCGCGGATCGGACTCCGCGAGGTGCTCCGCTACTGACAGCCGGCTGCCGGACCACCTGCTCGCCCCGCTGGAGCAGCCCGTCCCACAGGACTGGACGCTGGTGGAGGAGCGGGAGTTCGTTCTGGTGCTCGCCATGTTCCAGTCGCACCTGGGCGAGGACCTGCTTGCGGCTCCGGATGCCCGCCCAGACGACGGGCTCATCCACCTGTTCTACGTGACGGCGGGAATCTCGCGTGCCGCACTGCTGCGACTCTTCCGGGCCATGCAGAGCGGGACGCACCTGGACTGCGGCTGTGCACACCTGGTGTACCGGCGCGTCCGAGCGCTGAGGTTGGAGCCGCTGAGCGCCACCGGGGTCATGACGGTGGACGGGGAGCGCGTGGAGTACGGGCCCGTGCAGGCGCAGGTGCACAGAGGAGCGGCCCGCCTCATCTCCGCGTGAACCACCAACATCCGTTTAAGGGCCAGATTTACTAAACAGGGCAAAATTGGGAACGGAAAACTCAGTGAGTGATTTACTAACAATGAGCACAGTTAAGAACGCTGACACAGACAGAGCAATCTCACGACCAATTGTAAGCAATAGTCATGTGTGTCTTGTCGGTAAAGCCGGTTCTGTGATTAGTAGTAAATTTCCTCCATCACCAGTTTTCAGATGGAGCAGCATTTACTACACAGAGCAGTAGTTCACTGACGAGCATAATGGCAGGCGATATAATTGCGCGATACAATGCAGTTTTGCTCAGTGAACTATGACTCTGTGTAGTACACTATGCTCCTAATAGCATGTGAAATAAATCCTCGTGGAAGATGATGTGGCTTCTTACACAGAATAAGGCACGCAACGCATTTCATGTGTTTGTTAGTCACGTTGAATCAATGAAAGCAGTTAAATATTCTGTTTATTCAGCAACCACTAAAGGAATTACTCGCAAAGCATATTTGGAGTTTCTGCGCAAGAGCGCCCTCTGGCTTTCGGATGGTACTACTGGTCACAGAACCTTACCTCACTGAAAGATACGCATGACAGTCACAGCTTCTAATAGCGATTTATCACTTTTGTGATTTAAGTTTGATTAATCATGCAGCCCTATGCCGAAGGGAGGAGAAAATTCTCACAATGCACAAATTAAAGCGCACAGTCACCTCCAAGCAACGGCATCTCACGGCCAATTTGTATGTATTTTATGAGGTGGATAATTCGTACAAACCTCACTCGTACGATTTGTCTAATCCCCAGTGACTGGTAGGTTTAGGGGCGGGGTTAGATGTAGGACATTTGCACAGATTCTTATGAATAGAGTCATACAAATTAGCCACTTCGTAAAAAAATGACGAATTACTGTGAGATCGGGCTGGCACAATCTGCCAAGAGCCCTTTTCTAATTCTTCAGTGGGCATCTTTAGTAAATACTGATACTATACTATACTATTTTAGCGCCAAAAGACGGTTTGTGCTGTTAGTAAATCTGGCCCTTGAACGGGAAATCCTTTACCCGAAGCAACACGGAAGTGCACAATCCTGACTGGCTGCCTTTAAACTTGAATTTAATGTTCGTTTGTTTTATTGAGGAATTGTAACTTTTGGTCAATCTCATGAAACCAGGGGTTCGGGTCATTGCCTGTTTCACCCCAAAATAGGAAACGATATACTTTGTGGTTAGACGATTTACAGGTTTTACATTGTTACACTGTTTCCTTGACATAAATTTGCACAATTTAAACACAAACATTAAAAAATAGTAAATTTATGTTGAAACATATTTAAATGCATTGATTTTTGGGATGAAATTTGAACCTGAGCAGGTTAAGAATCATGATTTCCGATGCTGAAAATATAACTTAGGTTGCATTCCACCCCAAAAATTAAGCATTAAGGAAATGTAATGTTTTTACAAGTTTACATTAATTTTCCTTAAGCTAAACTAGAATTTTTACTGAAAAATAGCACAATGAAAAGTCTGTCGCCTCTGAGGGTTGGTGAGTTTCATGGTCTCTGATGCTGGAGTTTATGCTGCTGCGATGCGCCAATCTTGATTTTCAGAAGTGCCAATGTTAAAAAATGATGTAGTTGTTTATCTTTATTTTTCTATGATATAAATCAGGTTATGTTCATGTTTATCATTATTTAAGAGTGGTTTGACTGTCAGTGTGTGTGTTTGTGATGAGGTCTCACCAGCCGCCTACATCAATATGTCTCATTTCAAAATGTCTGAAGGTTTTTTTATGCCTGCAGTAGATCAGCCATTATTAAATATAAATACTAAAATGAAAAAGCCATGAAACTGTTTTGCTGTTTCTAAATGTACTAAACATGCTGCCTTCAGATCCTCCTGGGAAACCACAGTTTTTTATCAACAAAGTAACTACTAAATACACTAACGTTGATACTGTAACATGCTCGATGTCCTCTCTTTAAAGCTTGTTTTTCATGAATGTCAGAATAAACAAAAGAAATATAAATAAATAAAATTCTCTTAGTTAAACTATATATAAATATATATAAAGCTGTTAGACACAAAATCTGATTTGCTTCTGGGGTCAGACTGTCATTCTCACATTTGTCAATTTTCAAACAAGATGAAATGCTTAGCCATTGATAACACTTGCTGATGTTGTTTCTTATCCAAGATGATCTCACTTCCTCTGTGATGTCATCAGTGAAAGGTTAAAGGTCAACACATTTATTAAACGAGCAGCCATAGCAAAAGCTATTAACTAAAAGGTTTTTTTTAGTTGTGGGTTTACTATAATTTTAGTCTCGCAGGTTCTGGGTTTTAAAACAACCAATAAACAGGTGATATTAAATAATAGCACAATATCTTAGACATAATATAGCTCAAAGTACAAACTATCAGTATGGGTTTTTCAGTAAACATTTTGTTACAGGCTTGTTTAGATGAGCCAGATGCGGACCAACGGACAGATTCAGGCTAAACGTGACTGTCATTATATATAGGCGATCAAACATCCATAGAACATGTTGTGTTGATTTGTGTATGGATGACACTGTCTAGTTTGTAAAGTGAACCAAGTTCACAAAAGTGTGACTTATTGAATCAGAGGTGAAATGATGTAAACACTTAAAAATATTGTTTTTAATGGTAAAGGACTGATATTTGTTTGCGCAATGATTTTGAGACATTTGATTTTTGCACAACTGTATGTGACCAGGGGGGAACAATCAGATTAAAAGTGCTTTGATTTATTAGCAAATTAAAAATGTGCATATGATTGCAACTGTACTGTGATGTTTAAATATAATTCGATATAATAGATAGATATAATAGATAAATAAAAAAAATATTTTCTATATTTTTCCGAAGTTCTACATTTTTATGAAAAAGAGAAATAAAATTTCAAATGGTAAACATTTATGTATATGTGTTGTTTTTCATGTGTAAAGTGACATGTGAATCAGTAAAAGCACTGCAATTATTATATTATTACTATTGGAGAGGAAAGAAAAATTTCACTTAGTATGTTCTTGATTCATATTTTTTTATGATTAATTGTTTTTTGTTAACTCACAAGTATCCTGCAGTTCACTCTCAAACCTCCAGGGGTTCATGAATCCCTGCTATTGAGCGTTTTCCTTTAGAGATTGACTTTACTGTAAAAAAATTCACTTTTCATAGTTTGAAAATTAATACATAGACAGTGACTTGGTAGGTATGAAACAGGACTTTTTAATATATGAAGTTCAAGAAGCAACCCATTCATCAAGATAAACCAGAAAGTAATGAGCAACTGAAAGAGTGTTTTAAAAAAAAAAAAAAAGAAAAGAAAGAAGATTTTAAAAAAAATGTAAGTATGAGAGGCTCCAGAGATTATCTTATATATGTTTATGGAAAAAAGCCCTAGAATCAGGAGTCCCTTACTATGCAGAACTTAAATCTGTTTCTCTCTTCATCTTCTGGAAAATTTGTAGCTGGAATAGGATGGCGCGTCAACAGTGTCAGTTGAGGCAGCTGGGAGCAGGAGCAGCCCTGTGCTATGGTCTCTCTTGCATCGAGCCATGGCCTCCTTATATGTGATCGTATCCTTCTTGATGGGGTCGGTCACGTTCTTCACAAAGGCGGAATCGTCTTGAAGTTTTTTGGCCACGGATGCGTCGATCAGTTTTGTATCGACGGCATTCTGCATTTCAATGCGACCTGCTCGTTTTGGGTCTACTAGTCCGCCAGTCAGCACCTGTGCCTCCATGAACCACATGGCACTGTCGTTGGGGATCCATCCCCTGCGGGCGGCTTCTCCCACTGACATTCGCTCTTTGGACACAGGGTCTTCAAAACCAGTAAAGGCTTTCTGAGCACTGAGGAGTTTGGGAAGCTGGCTTGAATCGATCAATCCACGTTCAGCTGCCTTGTGAATGGACAGCTTGTCCTTCTTGTTCAGGTCCACAATACCTCCGGTAGCGGCCTGGGCTTCCAGAAGCCTCATCGCTGTGTCTTGATCAATCAGTTTGCGTGTTAGAGCACTTCGTACGGACATGCGGCTGTCTGTGGTGACATCTAAGATACCAGAAATGGGGAAGAGGTCATCTCCACTGGTGGTTACCAACGAGTTCAAGTTGCTATTGCTGGAGTAGGATAAGCGGCCTGTCAATGTCGAGGAGTTTGTTGGAGCAATTGTCTGAACAGTTGTTGTTTGTGTAGTAGGAGGGAAGGACTTTGTTTTTGTGTCCCCTGCAACCAGAAGTGCAAACTCTGAAATGGACATTTTGCCCTCTCTGTAGCGCTGAAGGTCATACTGGGTCAGTCTGCCATTTTGCAGAGCCGTAGTGATGGAGTACTGCTTTCCGCTTTTACGATCCTGCAAAAGCGTGGTCTCACCTTCAGGACCAGTGGTTGTGATTTCCTCCCAGCTACACTCAAGTTCTTGAAGGTGGATGTACTGATTGCGATCAATCAGACCCTCAAGATAGGCATCATAGGGTGACATGTCTTTGCCAGTCTCTGGGTCCAGAATAGTGATTTTGGTGGAGACGTTGGTCTCTCTGGTGTTTGTCTCTGTATGTTGCGCTGCCTTTGCTTGTTTGTGGAGGTCCATGATAGTAATTTCCCGCTGGTTGATAAGCTCTTTGACTTCCAGGATTTCTCTCTCCAAACGCTGTATCTCAGACTCCATCTTGATGGTCTTTTGCCTGTTGACTTGGTTTCTCTCACTCAAGATTTTGGATTGATGTTGGAAAGTTATGGTGATCTCCTGCTTTTGAGACTCCAGTCTTCTCAACTCCTGGAGAAGTTCGTTTTGCTCTTTCTTGATTCTATCCCTGTAAACAATCAAGGTGGTCTCCTCTTGAGAGAAATTGGTTCTGGTTGTCTGAATTCGAGTGATTTTGTTGTTGAGTCGCAGAAGATCTTCTTCTTTGAGGGCTCTTGCATTCTTCAACTGGGTAAGTTGAGCTCTGAGGTTTTCTCTCTCTGTCTCCACCGCTTGGTCCTTCTCAACCCTGATGACTTCTTTGTGGATGACCCTCTCTACAGACTTCTCTTTGGTCAGGGACTCGATCCTGATTTTGAGGTTTCGAATATCTCTCTCCAGGCGAGTAAAGCTGGCACTCTCACTTTCTAGGGTAGTACGAAGGTCAGTGATTCGTTTGTCAACTGTAGGGTCTCTCTCAACTTTCAAAACCTCCTCTATAACAATCTTTTCCTCAACAGGCGTTGGGCAAGTTTCAAGTTCATAGATTCTAGCCTTGATTTGTCTCAGCTCTGTCTCTACGAGGATCTTCTTCTGCCGATCCACAAGCTCCAGCTTCTTCTCCAGCTCCAGAACTATAGATCTCATCTGCTGCACCTCCAGTTCAAGCTGCCTACGACCCTTGATGGTCTCTTCCAAGGTCCTGACTAACCTCTCGTGGGCGAGAATCTGACTGGGATCCGTCTGGAGGCGCACAATTTCTTGAACCACAACCCTTTCTTCTGGTTTCTGTCTCTCCAGCACAATATACTTGTTTTGAAGGTCAAACACATTCTCCTCAACAGTTCGACGACGCAGAACTTCCTCACGTACTTCCTTCCTGAGATGTTCGGCTTCCTTCTCCAGAAGAGGGTCATTTTCATACCTTATCAGTTCTTTGGTCACCACTTTGTTCTCCACCTTCGATCTTTCGGCCTTCCACTCATCTCTGTCCTTGCGTAGACGAATCACCCGATTCATAGTGGAGTCATAGTTGGTTCTCAAAATGGTAAGCTGCTCATTCAACCTCTTAATTTCTTTGACAATTTCAGGACTCCTCTCTTCTTTCACCAACTCTCGAGTCACCTCCTTCAGTTCAACCTTGGGCTTTTCGGCACGCAGAGTCTTTAGATCCACCATGATCACATTAATTTCATTCTCTATGCTAGTACGGCGTCTGCTTATTTCAAGAAGCTCATTTCTCAGCCGTCTCAGTTCCATTTCTGTCTCAGGGTCAATTCTAAATATCTCATGGATGATCTCATTAAACTCTACCTTTTGTTTGATGGTCTCCACTTGGCTGTAGCGGAGCTGAAGGCTGGAGAACTCTTTCATCAAAATACTGTATTCTTGGATGAGCTCTTGCAGGTGGACACGAAGAGTTTTGGACTCCTGTAGGAGATCGGCATCCTGCTCAATTTTTTTCACCTCTTTGATGATAGTTTTCGGTTGTATAGTTGGAATAATCCTCTCCAGATTATTGATCTGACTCCTAATCTGAAATATCTGATCGTTCAGGTTCTTGCATCTGATACCCTCATCTGAGATCTCGTTCTTCAAGATAATCACAGATTTCAGCATTTCAGGATCTTTTTCCAGCTTCACAACCTCTTTCAGGACCACTTTCTCTTTTATTACTGGCCTCTTGGTCTCCAAGACAGTAACTTCTGTTCTCATGTGTACCGTTTCACTCTCGTGTACTCGAATTTCCTCCTTTAATTTGAGTATGAGCTCCCTGATCCTCGCAGCTTCAATATCCAATTTGGGATCACGCTCAATTTCTGTAAAAATTTTTGTTACAAGCTTGGGCTTCACTTCGATAATCTCTCGCTCACGACTGACAATTTTTTGGTTGACAATCTCAATTTCAGTCTGCATTTGAGAGCGTTTGTATATCTCTTCGGTTATCCTACTCTTCAGCGTTTCCAAGTCGGCCTCCAGCTTCGCATCACGGTAGTAATGCACCGTTTCCTTTTCTTCCACTCGCTCCACGCCTCTCCGACTCTTCAGGGACACCATCCGTTTCCTGTAGGTGGATAAATCATTCTCGGCATGACTGCGGCGAGATATTTCCTCAGCTAGCTCTTGCTTCAGACCGTCAACTTCGTCCATGTCCCTCTGCTGACTTTGCATCTGCAGTTGCTGCCTCACCACCACATGGCTCACAATTTCATCATTCTGGAATACAAATAAAGATTTGTTTAGCTCAAGTTAAGACGTTTATGGTAGCTGTAGACCCTTCAACAAAATTTGGCGTTAACTTGTTATTTATTCCAATTCAGTACCTTGTTGATGAGGTCCTTGGCCAAGATCACTTGATTCAGTAGTTGATTATTCTCTGCTGATACTTCAGAGTAAAGGTTCACAACATCCTTTTCCTAAAAAGTAGCCAATTTTACAGATATTTGGAAATGTACACAAACAATAAGTCATTATTATTGTCTTATGGCAAAGCAACCTACCTTCTTTTGCACAGCTTCAGCCAGCGTGATGTAATCACTTCTTTTTTTGGTTATTTCTGGTTTTCCCAATGCACTGCGGTATTTGTTTGAATTCAGCTCATACTCCTGAAGACACAGAAGCAATAGAACATTTGCATTCATGCTAGCATTGACATGTGAATTGTGCAAATGTTCAAGAGGGCCATCATACGTTGAGAACATCCTGCAGTTCAAGAGAAAGTTTCACCACACGGTTTACATCATCCTGCTTTCTCTTGATGTCTTCAACTGCTCTCTGCAACCAAAAACAAACTTACATTGACTGTAAATTCAACGTATTAAAGTTGTTTAAATGTAATGCATGCAATTTCCATGCAACTAGTGGAACTAAACAGAATAGCAAAAAACAAACCGTAAATATCCTAATAGCTTATAGTTGTTTTCACATGAAAAATATTGAAGATTATATAATAATAATAATAATAATAAAGCAATGTAAACTGTTTCAAAACATGTTAATAAGACTTTATACTGACCTTCTGCGAGTTTTGCTTGGCATAGATTTGTGACACACTTTCACCAGGCCGAACTTTGTTATTGGGCATATTGATAAGGAAAGCAGTGAGCGACTGGATGGCACTGTTAAATTCCTGATTTTTACTGACAGCCTCTTGCAACAGAGTCGCCCTGTGAAGTCAAAAGTTTTTTTGAGTTTAAAATTCTGTAGCACTGTAAAAAAAAAAGCAGACTTGCCTCCGAAAACAAAAAAGATATCAACATAAACAAGAAAAGGCTTTTTATGACATTTCACCTTTGCTGCAGCTGACTGTTGATGTTAGAGTAGCGATTCCTCAAGCGCCTGACCTCGGTCTCTTGATGGCGGATGTCAGGGCAATACTCCTGGAAGCTCTTCTGCAGGGAGCTGCATGCCTGCTCTGTGACTTCCAGCTCACGGTTCAACTGCTGGATGTCATCCTTCTTGAATGCAACCTCTTTACTCATGATCTAAAGAAAAAACAATTACATGTATACAGAAACATTACTACATTGCTAACAAAGGGAATTTTTACCAAATTAAAAACCATTCATGCTTTTATTTCAACATAAAGGCACTGCATTTCATAAAAGATCTCCGTCCACACAACTGAAAATGCCACATGACCATTCATGCAGGTACAACAATAAGCATAATGTTAATGTATAAGTCTCCTTTTTGGTTTACACTGAAATGCAACCCTGGAGTGTTAATAACAAAGTATGGTCTGCATTTTTGAAAGTCTGTTCAGATGTTTGGAGTCAGTTTTTAAAAAACTCTTTTCTGCTCATCATGGCTGCATTAATTTGTTCCAAAAACACAGTAAAAACTGTATTACTGTGACATATTACTACATATTGAGTGTCACATGATCCTTCAGAAATCATTCTAATATGCTGATTTGAAATTAATATTTAATATGAAACATTTTTTATTATCATCAATATTGAAAACCGTTGTGCTGCTTTATATTTTGGTGAACAAATGTTTAATTCAGGATTTTGGATCCATTTAATTAACCCTTTTTAAAACAAATATAAATAAACTTTTTTTTTTTTATCATAGTGATTCTGACCACCTTTTAAGGTACTTTATTTTTTTAACTATTAAAAATAAATAAATGTATATTTAAGAACGTAAATGATGTCAGAATTTCTCATTGTCTGTTTTTGGCTGAAACATCCCTGTAATATTATAGATGAAGATTCATATCAACATTATGTTGGTTTAAAAAGTGTTTACCTGCAGCTGTTTGGAGTGGATGCGGATGGCGTTGGGCTCATCTAAGACGCCTGTGTCAGCAGCCAACTGATCCTCGAACTCCGTCAGCATGTTGTCCACCTTCTTGATCTGTTTCTCCAGGAACACGGAAGATGTGGCCCTAAGGAAATAATCCCATGTTTTTATCATAGTATGACCCACAGTACCACTGTACTTTATGAAGCCTTACTTGTATGAATTACTTACTTCTTGTTGTAGAGATCAGAGAGTGCGGTGATGTCATCGATCTTGTTACTAACTTTGCTCAGTTTTAGAGGCAGCGAGGATGTGGTGGGCCCCAGGGGTTTCTGGGATATCAGGGGCTCCATCTCCCTTTGAGCCGATGCTTTCTCAGCCTCCAGGTTCTTCAGAATCATGGCAAAACCCTGGAGAGATCAAACCAAAGTCACTGAGTGACTTAAATAATCACATTTAGACTCAAAAATCTTTTGGTTTTGTTTCCTGCTCTTACATTCTGGTCTTTGATTCTGGCAGATAGATCTCCGATGGGTGCAGTGCGATCTAACGGAGACCTCATTCGGTTCTGGATGTCCTTCTCTAACTTCAGCAGGTCTGAATAGAGCTGTTCCAGGCGACCATCGATGAGGCCGGCCTTCGCGCTGTCGGGAACGGTGGCCACAGCGACTACCAGGAGGAACAACATCATTTACAAATCAACTTTAATATGACATCTCAACCTCAGATCATTCAAGAGTTGGTTTCTTCGTCTGATTTGGAGGAATGTAGCATTGCATCACTGTCTCATCATTGGATGTTCTGCAGTGAATGGAGAGTCAATCAGTCCATCAGTTAATGTCTTGTGAAAATCTCCATGCTTGAGAGAAACACGTTATGGAGTCTAAAATTTGAGTCCATAATCCATAATAACACTTCTTCCAGTGATAAAGGTCATCTCACACTGAAATACACCCACATATTTTGAACAGTTTAAAAGATCTTCAAACATGCAGCTCATGGACTGATGGACTGGAGTGGTGTGGATTGTTGTGATGTTTTTATCAGTTGTTTGGACCATCACCCATTCACTGCAGATGATCTCTGGTGCACTTGCTAATGCTACATTTCTCCAAATGTGATGAAGAAACTTATCTACATCTTGGAATATATTTTCAGAGAATGATCTCTTTTGAGTCAAGTGTCTTTTAACTAAAACCCTAAAAAATACATTTTGTTGAAATAAAATAAACATCAATGTGAAAATGTGAAGTGCTGCCTCATATTGTTGTTTTAAGTTGATGTACTAAAATAACTGAAGCTAAACACATATAAACTAAAAATGAACAAATGTGCTGTCATATAAAAAAAAAATATATATAGATAATAATATATATCTAGCTGTGTAGATATATATATATATATATATATATAAAATAGTATTTGAGACCTTGTTTTACGAACGACATGACTTCCACGGTTGGTGTCTTGACCTGTGCCAGTAGAGCTGACCTTGTCTTCTTCACATTGGAGAAATCCCTGCTCAGACTGGATACAAGACAAAAACACAGGAATGTTAAAACAGGAACATCTAGGAGAACTACACCTGCACTCCTTGCGCCTCAGGAGCTTTCTTACCTCTCCACCTTGTTGATGGCAGCTGAATCGGGCGGAGGGATGAGGAAACACACTCCTGGGATGAGTTTGGTCTCTCCGGTGCTGGATTTCACCTCCCACACCTCCTCTCTGGGATCAGAGACCAGAGTGACCTTGTCATCTCTTTTCACCGATCCCTGCAGCAGAGAAACGTTTACATTTACATTTATGCATTTAGCAGACGCTTTCTCACCTCAGTCGTGGTATTGAAGGTGGAGAGAGCGCTGGTTATTCACTAACACCACCCACAATGCCTGCCAGACATGGGCCTCGAACCCACAACCTTTGGGTTACAAGCCCAACTCACTATCCATTAGGCCACGACTGCCCCACGTTAAGCACGCTACACTCTCCACTGATGGCCTTTACAAATCTTTAGCAACATCATATGGACGGTACCTTGTCAGTGCTCCAGTCACAAAGGGCGATGGCGCCGATGGAGTTGTTGGCGGTGCTCCGGCGCAGGTGTAGAGGAGCAATGCTGGTGCAAAGCTCTCTCAGATCCGCCAGGCGCTGCTCGTTCCTCATGATGGACCTCTCCTCGCCCTGAACACAAACACACACTCATTAATCACACCGTATTATTAATATATTGCGATGTGTGTGTGAGTGTGTGTGTGTGTATCTGACCTCCAGAGTCAGCAGGATCTCAGGGTTGCTCATGTTGTTCAGTGCTGATGGTTCGGTCGAGGATTTGATTCTCTTCAGCGACTCAGTGAACGTCTCCAAATCCAGCTGATACTGAGATCAAAGAACACATTGCTTCAGTAAACGCTCGGCTGAATTTCTCATGATGTGTGCGTGTGTGTTTGCATACTTTCTTGTATGCCTCCACGTTGTCCAGGTGTGTGTCCTGACACAGACACAGATTCAGGAATCGCTGCCACTCTCTGGACACGTCTGCGCTGTACGACTGAAACACACGAGAATCACATTCATTCAGTGAATCAGTGACAGCGAGACAGAGCCAGTCGGGATTCGAATAAATCAAGAAGTTAAGAAATGAACGAGTAAGTGAATAAACAAATACATCAATTAGTGTGTGTGAATGAACAAATGATCCAACCAATGATCAAGTGAAAAAACAAATGGAGATTCAAAAATAAAATATGCAGGGAATGAGCAAAAAAAAAAAAGAACAAGCCAGCAATGAATGAATAAATGAATGAACTGACAAATGCATGAACGCATGATTAAATCATCAACTGACAAAAAAATAAACAATCTAATTAATGAACAAACAAATGAACAAAACAAAATTACGGTTAGTAAGGGAATTAATAAATGAACTGAAAATATAATAATAAATGAAAATGCAATTGATTCAAAGATTAGATGAACTTGTAAGCAAGCTAACGAATGAATGAATCACTGACTGAGTGAAGGAACAAACAAATAAACGAATGAATGATTGAATACCTTAACAGCGGATGACCCGGGGTGTTTGTCCTCAATCAGCACGCTGGCGTCCTCCTGTAGTTTGCTCACTTCCTTCTCGTGTGACAACAGACCGTTGTTCTTAAACCTCTGAAACACATTCATGAAAGTCCTTCATATGATAACTGAAGTAAAAAACATCAAGAAGATATTCTGAGGAATGACCAGAAATCGTTTGGTTGCCAACATTCTTCAAAGTATCTTCTTTTGCGTTGAATCACGTAACTGCTACAGGTTTGAATGATGGCAGGAGTGTGATTTTTGGGTGAGCTGTCTCTTTAAACGCAGGCTCTCACCTCGTAGTCCATGCGCACCCCGGCGCTGTCCATCAGACGCTCGCTCCAGTCTCTGCTGATGATCTTGTGCTGCTGCTCGCTCAGATACAGCAGCTCTCTACTGCAGCTGTGCATGAACTCATAGAGAGACGCCAGATGCTGCCGGCGCTGCTTGCTCGCCTCCTGCACACACACACACTCACTGCAGTGCCCTTTCACATGGCTTTATAAAAGCATTTAAGGAAGACTTCAGAAAGTCTTACCTGTAGATCTGCAAACTGCTTCTGAAGAGCGGAGGAGTTATCCTGTGAGGAAAGGAAAATGTCAACACTGAAGTCCACTCTACAAGCATTAATAGTATTAACACTAAAACACTGTAATATAACTATAAGACAGTTGTACTTGTCAAAAAATAGCAATAATGCATTTAACATTGGTTACCAGTAATAATAAACCACACTTCTACAGCACTCTAAAATTAATGTGAGGATAAAGAGATTAAAGAGTTAAATCATTTACTAATGCATTATTAAAATCTGTAAAAACATGTGAAAATTATCATTTTTTTATTCCAAAATTATTCTACTAGCTCTCAACTGAAAGGAAAAAATGAATGAAAATGAATGAAATGAGTGTCATGCTAAAGGCATTCTCTGAAATCAGTCAAATGAATCTGATGTTCACAGAGCTGTGTGTGTGTGTGAGACTCACTCCGCTGCTCTCCAGGGCCGAGCGATACACCTCGATCTGTTTATGCAGGATGTTATGGGCTGCGATCTGTTTCTCCACATCAGACAGAGTGGGACCGTAAACATCTCCCTGAATCAGCTTCTGAAACACACACACACACACACACACTAGGCTATAAAGTTGTTTGGAGATGAAGAGAGCTCTTGGTGTTTCATGAAAGCTTCTTCAGATCGGTGTTTTGGTTCCGGTGCTTTAAAGCAGTTTTTCATCTGTTAGAATCCACCAGCTCCCAAACATGAGGCAGCTGTATTATCTCTCAACTCCATAAATGTTTGAAAAACATGAAATTACATGTCTAAAATATTATAGTTTCTATTCTGTTATATATATATATATTCCTATTGTAGAACTGTGTAGTTATAGTGACATTTATTTAACTTTTAAAATAAATTATTAAATATTTATTAATGTATTTTTTATTTATTAATGTCTTCATTAATTCTTTCATTGTTTTTGTTTGACTTTAATTTGGTTGTTTTTGCCTTACTCTAATATTTATTTATTTATCAGTATTTATACGTCAAAGATATTTTGCAGAAAATATCTTTTTTATGATCATACTGTACTGTTATAGCACTGTATATATTTATTATATTTGTTGTATTCATATTTATGTCAGTATTTCTTTCAAACAATTATTTATTATTCATTTGTTTCTATTGTTTTTATCTAATTTATAATTTTAATATTATATTTTATATTATATGTTTTAATATAATTTTATATTATATTTTAATCATATATTTATTATTACTTTATTACCTATTATTTATTCATTTGAATATTTTTTTATGTTTTTTAATTTTATTTTATTGTTATTATTATTATTATTATATATATATATATATATATATATATATTTATTTTATTTTATTTTTTAATTATTTTATACTTCTCCATGTCACTTGCTATAGTTTGTCTTGATCTGGGTTTGAAAAGCCTGTTTTAAATCACAGATGTCAGCAGGGTCTCGCGTCACATCACGTTTGAACCTCGTTTAACAGTATTTTTCCTCTCTCTTCTCTCTGTCACTCGTACACAGTCCTGTACACAGTCAGCAGTAGTGTGCATTACCTGTTTGTCTGACAGCAGCTTGCTCCAGTCGACTCCGGGCGGCAGGTAGAGCTCGTGCAGCTGGCCGTACAGATCTCTGTAGGTGCTGCAGTACTTGGACCAGCGCTCGTGCAGGTTACTCACACTACACATACACACACACGGGGGAAAGAGTTAGTGCTGAGCGCTCACTCGAGGGTACAGTGTGTGTTTGTGTTTGTGACTCACTCCTGCTCGATCATGCTGGCCTGAGGGTGCTGCAGTTTTTTGGCTTTGCTGATGTCCATGAAGAGGTCCTTCAGTAAGATCTCAGCCTGAGACAGGTTCTCCGCGGCCGGACCCTGCTGTTTGAGAGGAGAGCCAGCACGCTTGTTCTCCAGATCCTGATCGCACAAACAAAACACACACACACACATCTTAGACATGCTGGCTTAACGGTTTGGATAATATTTCATTCATGTTTTGATGTGATTAATGTCATCTTTATTATAATCTAAATAGCTACTAATTAAATAAATAATCATTTGATTTAATAACAATAAATACAAATTAGGTAATGTCCATAATACTTCGATTGTGTTTCTGTCAGAAGAGCTGATGTCTCTCTGATTTTATGAAAAATATCTTCATTTTTGTTCTGAAGATGTTCTGAAGAAAGGTATTACGGGTTTGGAACAACATTTTTGGGTGAACTAACCCTTCAATAGCCATCAGCCTGCACCATCTAGAGTTTAATGACTGAACTGTACTTCTATATATATATATATATATATATGTGTGTGTGTGTGTGTTCTTGCCTCCAGCAGCAGTTTGTCGGCCAGCAGGACATTCTTCTCCACCTGGTCGGCGTTCTGCTGCAGGCGTGCGCTCAACACCAGCATGTCATTGGCCTGTGACCTGAACAGATGAAAACATGAGAGAGACGTTCAGCACCACTGCGGCTCCATAAACACCTCATTCACATCTGCTCACGCTCCACCTGCTGCAGAAACACTCGCATCTACAGCTCAAGTGTGTGTTTAACACTCAGAGTCATTTCATCAAAGTTCAGTTTCTACTTTCTCCGTCGCCCACGTTAATCTACATCTGTCAGTCACTCGTCCTGTGAGCTCATCTGTGTGTTTATAGTTCTGACTTTCCTGCAGGCGTTTACGCAACGGCGTCACACCCTTCGGAGAGAGAGAGAACGAGAGTGATTGACAGGTGTGTGGGCGTGTCTGTGGAATGTTGAGGTGGAACTCTGGGAATTCCTGCTCTGTTCTTGAGGAATCTCCGCTGCTGCTGTATAAAGTCACAGCCTGAATCGCTGTCTTTACACAATCAAGCATGCGGCTGATTACAGGTCAAAGGTCAGACACTTCTGAGAAGGGATACAAAGTTCCTGCGGGTCTTTCTGCTCTCCTCTGTGCCATTCAACAACACTGCCATTACTAGTTATACTGAGAGACCGCATGAAGTATTTGTAATAAAACTTCATCAGTCAAACGTCATGCAATGGTCTTATTCACAATTTATATTCATAAAGATCATATTTGCCACTTTTTTACCACATTTACCACCAAACACACACACACAAAATATATATATATACATACACACATAAAATAAACACTGTTGACTGAGAGTGTATTAATAAGGAGAGGAAAGTGAAATATTAGTGACTGTTTGGTGAAACTGACACGCCGCACACACCTGAGCTTATTCTTATGTTACTGCTCGAGCTTAAACAAAGGCAGATTTTTCTCTTTCGGACAAAACAATTAGCCATCAGTCAATTACAACAATCACTGACGCATCAGCATGAGGAAGAGAATAACTCACACTGATTAACACACAATTACATTCTGGGTTAAACACACACATCCTAATACACACACAGAGAGAAGAACCGGTGCTTTAAACAACACACCCATCTTTATACGGGCTGATCATGAACACAAGAGCGGCTCACAAACAGCACAAACACGATCGCTTCAGTGTCAAATAATAGACGTGACTCACTTAACACACACTGTACAACAGCTCCCTGTTCTCCCACCTATAGTTAACTGCCTCAGGTTCACAGGGAAAATATGGGACAGCACTAACGGTATATATAAAAGATTATAATATCAATACAATTAAATGTAAAATATAAATTATAAAATAAAAATAAAAAAGCAATAAATTATTTAACACTAAATTAAATTATTAAATATGAAATTGCATGTAAAAATTAAATATACAATATTATAAATATAATATAAATAAAATAAAATGCTAAATATAATTTGAAATATCTCAAATAAAAAACTATATAAATGATAAAATATAAATATATGATTAAATAAATTAATAAATGTATTAATAATATAATGAAAACTGACTAAAAACAATATAAAATTAAAAGTAAAATATAATCAAATAAAAAGGGAAAAAAAAGAAATAAGAAAATAAAATATAAAAAGTGCCATGTAAATTAAACTATTATTATTATTATTATTAAAATATAAAATAAAATAAAATGCGCTTCACTGACTTGAATTGTTCTGTTCAGTTTCGCTGAGTATGTCTTAAGATAACACGAGATGCCATCAGACTAAACATGAACTTGTTTTATTCAGCAGGTTAAAATTTATGTAATAGTGTGTAAGATTTATATGAATAAAAAATTATATTCCACCATTTTTAAATCTCCTAGTCCATAATTAATAATGTCATTCAACCTGCATGCATGTGTAAAATGAGGCGTGTCTGATAACTCTTCTACAGCATCTTTGTCTCTCCGGTCGGTTTGTATATGACACATGAACTCATTTACTGAGAATACACTGTAGTTAATGTCCCATCCCACACAGTACACACGACACACCATTAAACGGTCAGACAAGTCACTCACTGTCATAACTAGTTCCCCTCACTATCTGTCAGCTGCATGTCAGAATCCTGCGCTCTGATTGGCCGACACCTTCACTCCAGGGTCAAATATCTGCATCCGCTTTCAGTAACACTTTATAACAAAGGCCATAGGCAATAGTCGGGAAATACATTTGTAGCTGTATTGCACGTTGATAATATTAGTTAGTACATAAATATAATAACTTAAATTAAAGCTTAATTGATTTTGAAAAAAAAATATGAATAACATTTGTATATTTGTATATAATATATATAACAGTTCTATAGCATTACATATGGAACAGTATTTATTCATCTGTGCTAATATAAGTTTCAAATAAAACTTCTAACATGACAGAAAAATGTATTTTATAATAAGATGCCATCAGTTGAGCAATACATTTGTAAATGTATTTAGCAAATACAATTGTTCATTGTTAGTTGATGCCAGCTCAGGTACATTAAGTAAATGAACAGAACTTTTGATGCATTAGTAAATATTGAAATGACTGTCAACTAAGATTATTACATGCTTTTCTTCATTGTCAGATCATGTCAACTAATGCAATGCTAAAAATTCCAATCTTATTGTCAAGAACTACTGGTTTTTCTAGTTACAAAATAAATTAATTTCAGTTTTTCACGCTCTATTTGTTGAATTCTGTGTTAATTAGTCACGTAACGAGCAGGATAATCAGGTACAATCATTATCGCCCAAAGACACGGATCAGCCCGTCATGCATTATTTTGCAATAACGCCAGTTTTACGGTACATTATCTCCAATGAAACGTCCAGATTACTCAATGACCCGAGTGTGTGAGATACAGCCCTGCCCTGCCATAAAGATAAATCACACACTCCACATTATCACACAAATCCAGTCAACTCACAGCTATAGCAGTCTGTTTCTACCTTACACGCCTTTAGGCAGATCTGTCATTCATTCGGGTGTGTGTCCGTGATCTAATGACCCGTAATGTCCTTGTCACAGGTATAAACATCTTATGAGAGAAACAAGAACTGAAGGAAACTCACTGCTCGGCCTTGGCAAGACTGTATGATTCCTTCTTCTTAAACATCCCTCGTGCTGTGTCTGCGATCCGTCTCGGTGTCTGTGCGTTTCTGAGCTGTCGAGGTCTTGTGTTATGGTTGTCTGTCATCTGCTGTGGCTCCGCCCCTGAAATAGGTGTGTCAGACTGGACGTACCTGTTCCTGCCCTCTGAATTCCTCCAGCAAACTCTTCCTCTTCTGCACTTTCACCATCCTCTGAAAAACCTGATTGACTGACCTGCTGAACATCACTAGGAAGAGCAATCATGTGTCGCGGAGGACATAGAAATGCAGATTTTAATGCAGAAATAGATTATTACTGTTCAAAAGCCCCTGTTTCGAACGGACTAAATACTTTTATTCAACAAGGAGGAATTCAATCGATTAAAAGTGACAGTAAAGACAAAATAAAAACTGTTTTCAACATCAGTAATGTTTCTTGAGCAACAAATCATCATATTTTAAAGGATCGTGTGACACTGAAGACTGGAGTAATGATGCTGAAAATTCAGCTGCGTATCACAGAAATCATTTACATTTTACAATATATTTATATGGAAAGCTGTTATTTGAAATTGTTAAAAAGAAATTAAATTTCTAAATTTTTACTGTTTTTACTGTATTTTTCAACAACCAAAAGCAGAAGACACTGAAGACTGGAGTTACAATGCTGAAAATTCAGCTTTGCATCACAAGAATACATTTCTTTTTTTTCTTTTTTCTTTTTACAATATATTCACATTAAAAAAACTGTTATTTAAAAATTGTTAAAACATTTATTTTACAATTTTTACTGTATTTCTAAACCAAAATAGTATAGATATACAGTAGATAAGGTATCCATCCACAACATCTATTGAGGTGCCTCAGGGCTCAGTTGTTGGACCACTTCTCTTCTCTTTCTTGTTCTATTTTATTTGTCTGTCTTCTTTTTATTTATAAATAAATTATTTCTGAAACACACCTTTTTACTATATTCGATCTACTTGTATTCTTAGAATTTTTTTTTTATTGTGTTAGGCTAACTTGCAAAAGCATCTGCTAAATTACTAATAATAATAATCATAATTATAATGCAGCCTTGGTAGAGAGCAGAAGAGACTTATTTCAAAACCATAAAAAATACTATTATTCCAAACATTTCAACCTTTATTCAAAAACTTTTCAGTGCAAGTTAATGCATTAATGCGCTTTGGATAAAAGTGCCTGCCTTTGCATGAATGTATGCTTGATCGAAATGCTAAAAAATGCAGGTATCCAGTAAGTATTGTTTGTTTGTTTGTGTGAACATTATTCATACATCAACTAAAATTCATCGGAACGCCATTCGATTCAAAAACATAATGAAGACAGGAACATGCAGTGTCTGAGATCTCTATATAAATATTCATCTGCTCTTGCACCTGTATAACAGGTGTGTAAATGCATGAGTGTTTGGTGTGTGGTGGAGCAGGAATGCTGTCAGTCCAGTCAGAACTCTCTCTGTCGCTGCTCCTTTATCATCACAACTCAAAAGCCAAGGCATTTAACCACCCACTAACGACATACTTACAGTCTGTAATTAAGCCAATCGAGTCTCAGGACAGTAACTGAATGCACAGTCACCTCTGACCCCTGACAGAAGAAACTCTATGTCCCAGCGCCCTACAGACAGAGGAAACACCTGAGGCACACATTAGAGCTCAACCTGCTCCGGCACGCATGCGGCGACGTGTTAGCATGCCGTTCTCAGCATTAGCACTGATCTCTGGAGTGTGTTTAGACCGCAGGGCATCTCAAATGACTGTGTAGAGCCAAATTAACTATTTTGTCTTCATATTCACATTTTTATTACTGCCAAAACATCTTGTTTTTAAGTACAAACATCTAAGCATTTCTTATATCAAAACGCATTTATTTCAAGAACATTTACAGTACAACAGGGTTTAAAGAAATAGTGTTTTTCCTTTTAACTACAGTTCACCCAATTTTACTGTAAAATTTTAGAAAATTTTAAAAGTTGTAGACGAGTTTGTTTCTTCATCAGATTCTGAAAAATGCTCTTCAGTGAATGGGTGCCTTCAGAATAAAATCCAAACAGCAGCTAAAAACATCACAATAATCCACAAGTAATCCATAATTTAAGGTGTTTAATACTTCAAACCTTTGGTAAAATATGATTCCATTATCCATAATTTTGTGTTCTCCTGTGAAAAAGTTGTCCAATTTGAATCAGGAGAGAAATATGCACAAATCAAGCACCGTTGTGGAGTTTTTCACTGGAGGAAGTGTTAGTATTGATTATGGAGTTGGAAGCAGTGCTTTGAAGTTAAAACACACAAACATTTTTTTTTTAACATCCACTACGAACTTCAAGAACATCTGTACAGAAGCACTGTTAAAAGCCCTCGAAAGGCTCAACGGAAGTAAGAATCATCACAACATCACCTATATGAATAAACATGTCAGTGTAACTGTACAGTGGACTGTTTATGGTTGCCAAGCAACATAGCAACTCACCGCATCACTTTAGAATCTACTGAACATTCCAAACAGCTTGTCCAATCAGAGTTTAGAACTTTGGACTATTATTTGAATTTGCTTTAAGATTATTCATTGGAATATAACTTCACCGTTTAAACGGCGACTTGCGTATAATAACACGCACATCTGTGAGGTTTTCAATATGGAAGAAGAGGATTATCCTAGACAGAATTACTAAATATTTATTCTCACTCAATGCATTATAAATGGTATTTGTTTTTGAACACTGAATTACCAGTCACGCATCCACCCTACAAGCAAACACAGATGGATAACACACACACCGGCTCTCACATTAAGAGAGAGAGACTGTGCAAATTAGACGGCAGTTATGATAACGTACTTAATGTCATTACATCATAATTGTACCCTGACCGACACGGACCTCAAAAGCGTTTCAGTCACACTTAAACTGTATTAGATCATTCAATCCCATCTCATGGCAATTCGTACATATTTTACGAGGTAGCTAATTAGTATGAATTCGCCCCAACCTCAATCATAAAAATTCGTATGATTTAGATTTTTGCATGACCTACCCCTAACCCCACCCCTAAACTTACCCAAATGAGGTCATAGCCACCTCATAAATCATGCACGAATTGATTGTGAGACAGAGTTGGATAATGCGACAATAAACCAAACTTTGTTGTCTGAAGTAAGTTGTTTCATAACTATTGAACAGCACATTAATCAGAGCAGAATGAGCTTTATTGCCAGGTATGTTTACTTTTTTTTTTTATGAAAGAGCTTTACAGTGAAGCAGAATGACAAGACAAGACACAAATAATAAAAAGAATATACAAATATACATAATAGTGTACAAAATAGCAACAACACTATATATAATATAGACATTCAAGTAAGAAGAAGTGTTTGTACATGTGTGATGATATGTGGAAAAATTACATTGTTATGTGTTCATGACATGGACTGCCTGGGGGAAGAAACTGTTCCTGTGTCTGGTTGTTTTGGTGCTAAGTGCTCTGTAGCGTCGACCAGACGGCAACAGATTAAAGAGGGAGTGTGCTGGGTGTGAGGGGTCCAGAGTGATTTTCTTTCTTTCCCTTTTTCTCACTCTGGATAAGTACAGTTCTTGGAGAGTGGGGAGAGATGTTCCAGTGATTCTCTCAGCAGTCCTGACTACCCTCTGCAGTCGTCTGAGGTCAGATTTGGTAGCTGAGCCGAA
>JAUCMU010000063.1:730187-747585 GCA_032275025.1 Enteromius treurensis | reverse complement strand
GCTGGCTTCCATGTGCTTTTATACTTCCTGGCCGGTGACGTCACCCGCCGTTGACGTCCCAATTCACGATTGGCTGAATTAACACACATTTCAGTGCGGTCACGCTGGAGGGCGTTCCCAAAGGGTCGTACTCGACGCAGCATTTCGTTCCTTCAGGGAACAGGGTTATATTCATAACCTTGAGACGATTTATATAAGAAGTAGGAAACAATGGTGTTTGAGACTCACAGTATGTTATTTCCATGTACTGAACTGTTATTATTTAACCATGCCAAGGTAAATTCAGTTTTCCAGTCTAGGGCACCTTTAACAATTTATTTGGGAATTACTGTGTCAAATAAGTATTTGATCACTCGAGTCAAAAAATGTTAATATTTGGTACAGAAGCCTTTGTTAACAATTACAGAGATCAAACGGTTCCTGTAGTTCTTCACCAGGTTTGCACTCCCTGCAGGAGGGATTTTGGCCCACTCCTCCATACAGATCTACTCTGGATCTGTCAGGTTTTGGGGTTGTCACTGAGCAACACAAAGTTTCAGCTTCCTCCAAAGATTTTCTATTGGATTTAGGTCTGGAGACTGGCTGGGCCACTTGAGGACCTTAATATGCTTCTTACGGAGCCACTCCTTTGTTTTCTTGGCTGTGTGCTTTAGGTCATTGTCATGTTGGAAGACCCAAGCATGACCCATCTTTAATGCTCTGACTGAGGGAAAGAGGTTTTTGCCCAAAATGTCATGGGCTGATTTAAGCAGGGGAACCTTCCGTTCGATGCAAGATTTTAAACCATGACATCTTAGTGGATTACTGATAGTAGCCTTGGAAACGATGGTCTCAACTCTCTTCAGAGCATTGACCAGCTCCTCCCGTGTAGTTCTGGGCTGATTCTTCACCATTCTTAGCATCATTGATACAACACGAGGAGAGATATTCCGTTCCCCAGTCCGAGAGACATTGACAGTCATCATTATCCTCTTCCATTTTCTGACAATTGCTCCAACAGTTGCTCTTTTTTCACCAAGCTGCTTGTCAATTGCCCCGTAGCCCTTTCCAGCTTTGTGAAGGTCTATAATTTTGTTTCTTGTGTCTTTTGACAGCTCTTTGGTTTTGGCCATGTTGCTACTTAGACTTTGGCTGATTGTGGGGTGCACAGGTGTCTTTATGACAGCTAATGACCTCAAAAACGTGCTACTAATCTAGAATCATGAGCAGAATGTAGCTGGACTATTTAAAAGCAAAACAGGTCTTTAAGGGTGAGAAATCTGGCTGATAAGCGAGTGATCAAATACCTATTTGACACAGTAATTCCCAAATCAATTGTTAAAAAATCATACAATGTGATTTCTGGATTGTTCTTTTTAGATTCTGTCTCTCACAGTGGAAATGCACCTCTGCTGAAAATTGTAGACCCCTCCATGATTTCTAAGAGAACTTGCAAAACACGTGATCAAATACTTATTGATCTCACTGTAATTGTAATATGGACATACATACTTAAAACGACATTATGGTTTACGTAACCTTTTTATTTTATTTTATTTTTTGTATTATTATGGATGAAATGCAAACAAATTAATTCTGCTTTGAATTTATGCATTAAATACACGCAACTTTAAACCTTAGTATAAACATCATTTGACCCTAATTGTACCATAACTAACCATTATTTATTTTATCATTTAATCATTTATCTACAAACATGTGCAAAAGGACCGGCAATAAAAAAACAAATGATCAGCTTTATTATTACTGCACTTTATTGTTATTTTTTAATTTTTTAAATTGCATTAGTTTATAACATTGCCTGAAGTGGGAAATTATAAAAAACTGTAAACAAACAATGATGTAAGGTGTAAATATACAAAACAATTCACAGGTAAAACAGTTTGAGGAAGATTTATGCAAAGCAGCACGGTTTTTAATGATCAAACAGGGTGAAAATCTTTCAAATAAAGTTATAAACAAGTAAATACAAAGAGATAAATCAATAAAGTGCATTCTGTAACATTGCTTGTACTCATTATGTGAGTAACGGTGTCTCAGGCAAATGCTATGCCTACATAATCTAAACACAGATGGAAAACTGACACGGTCTATCCTACGTACAAACTTCACAGCACAAATCAATCGCAGAACACAATAAGGACATATACACCCTACCCAAATATTATTAAAAGATGACATCCTCACAAAGAGTACTGTGGTTCAATAATGGTACCTGATAAAATAGATAATAGATACCGCATGTATATTCATGGTGCATGTCCAAAACAATGGTATTATCAAGGTACAATGTCTAAAAACCATGGTAATACCAAAGAAAATAAATATCTGGTTCAATATATTTGGGTAAAGTGTAAAGTCCTATATTGGCAGAAGACAGTCAATCAGGGATCAAGGATCAGCTGATTTGGAAGAAAATCACTGCATTAATGTGGTACCACACACTCCTAAGACATCGCTAGATTCACTACACACAGAGTCTCCAAAGGACATTCACACAAACGTGAGAGTGAGCGTGTGATTGGATCAGTTCCACACGTAACATGAAGTCACTTCCAGAACATCGTTTCATCTCTTGCAGAGCACTAGACAATGTCAACCTACTACGCAACAAAATCCTATAAAAATCGGACACAATGTAGCAAAAGTGAATTAAAAGCCCTGAATGGATTAAAATGAAACACATCTACACATGGACCACCTCATACTTCACAAACTCTTCTGCATATACTAAAGAATAATCAGGCTTCTTCAGATTTGTAAGAATTCAAGTGTATAAACCACAGTGCATTTACTGGCCTACAATATATATAATCTAACAAGATGACATCATATTGACCCACTTTCTTCATAGAGTTCATCTAATAATCTCAATATTATTTCTTAACGATGCCATTCTTAAGGTTTTCCCTCCAGTCTCAGAGTGGCTAATTAACTATTATACTACTAATTAACTATATACACTCTTTCCTACTTCTTTCCAAAGATATTTAAATTCATCCACATAAAAGTCAACATGAAATGACATCTGCAACCCAATTTACTTCATGCTTATTTTTCAATTAACTGGTTGGTAAAAAGGCTGCATTTTCCTACAAAGTAGCTCTTTTACTACAGATCTTAGTCACGGTGGATGCAGATTAAATAACACAGAAATCCATTAAGAAGGTACAAGTGAATTGTTTTCATGTTGACCTTTACTGGGCATTTCCAGTGCAAATGTAATTAAGACAGCAGAAACAAGCACTTATACACATGGTTCTGTCATTGTGCAACAATCATTTCCCTTTTCTACCAGTGTAACCACCTAAACCTCTAGTTAGGGCTTCTGACACCTCTGTTCCTGTTAAACTGTTGGCAGTTTAACCGTATAGCTGAGGTACTGGATAGAGATCTATGGTGTCGGTCACTAGGTAAACACTACCTCTCATTTCTAAATCTGACAAACTGTCTGGTCGATATGGTGATAACATAATAACATGTCATGCCCTCTACAGGCCGGGCAGGAATGATTGGATGTGCAGTGTTCACTAGCATTAGGTCTTTCATTTTTCTTGTTTTTTTTTTACTCTTCTATTCACAATATACATGTAACATGCATCTAGAGAGACATACTGGCTTATTCTATATCCGCATATGATGGTGAATATATTCTTACAGCATATGCACAAACAAACATTTTTGACAAGTCATTTTGAAGCACCTTTACTTGTTAACGTTTTTTTTTTCTCCGTTATATATCTTGGTTTGATGGCTGTAGAGTTTTTTGAATAGTCTGCATTTGGGCAAATATTGGGAACGCATTGCATTTAAAATTCCAAACAGAATATTCCTGTTAAGAATATTATGAATGCTTGGAAGAGCTCTTGGATGCCTTATCAGGCTTTGATGATCCAGGACCGGGCCATGTTCCCGTCAACCCACGGCGACTCCCAGATGAGGCCTCAGACTTTCCCAACGTGGCGGCTCGTTTGTCCTCGTTGGTTTTGGAGCTGTCCTTCGCCTTCCCACCATCTTGAGATCCCAACTTCATCGGCCCGAGCACGGTTTTCGCCACACTGGTGAGCTGCATCACAAAGCTGGACCTATCACCAGGAGATATGGCACGTGATTTGCTTGTGCAAGGTGACCTGGCGGTTGGGGATGGAGAGGCTGGGGACACTTCAGCCGCTTCCAGGCGACATCTTTCCTCTTGGGGGCCTCTGGCTGACCCCAGTGGGGTTTGAACCTGTTCTTCAACGGTTTTGGACTGGGCAGGGACTGCGTCTGAGACTTTCATTGTACCAACAGAACTAGGTCCAGTCCCCTCAGTTTTCAGAGGTCCTTTACTTGACTTGCTTGCATCAAGAACCATTGTCTGTGCAGTTTTCTCCTTCACTGGGATCTTTCCCATTTCTTTACTATTTTCCAGTCCTTTAGGACCATCGGTTTGAAGGCTATGGGGTTTGAGTTCCTGTGCTCCAGAGCTCTGGACAACTGGCACTCGTTCTGAAACCTTGGGACCGGATCCCATTGCATGAAGTGATTCGCTCTTTCCCGTATCCCTAGCTGGCTCCTTCCCTGCCGAAACGACTTGAGAAGACTCAGATTTGTAGGCTACTTTCTCCTTCTGAGGTGAATCACCAAACTGTGTTGAGGATTTAGAATCCAAGGTGGTTGCTACTGCTTGGGTTTTTGGCGCAGTCCTTAAAACAGCTTCATTTGAGTCATGCTGCCTCGCTTTACCCTCGGACTCTCGTCCCGCTATCGAGTCCTGTCTTCTGAGCTGCCTCCCTGGACTCATTTTGAGCTGAGCGGGTGTGTGTGTTGGAGTCTGGTCGGGTGGAGATGGCGGAGCCCCAGGCGTGTTCTCGCCCTCAATCTCCATCAGGCTCTGGAGGGCATGTTCACAGTGGAAGGACTCCCGGCGGTATTCGGCATGCACAACCTCCAAACCATGCTTCCTCATGGACACGCAAAGCCCTCCTTTTCTGTCCGAGCCCACGGAAGATGTGGAGGATGGAAATGAAGGCGAAGGGGGCGGCCCAAGCTTCTCGGCTGACTGCACCCTTTGGAGGAGAGGCGAACGGGGCGGTTCTGCGCTCTTGGGCCGGGGGCGTGTGATTGGAGGAGAGGCGTGGAGCTTGGCGGGGAAGGCCTGGGTGGTGTTGGAGCTGCCGACAGTGTGTCCAGTGATGTGCGGTGGGGAAGACGAAGTAGGGGATGGAGTGTGGGCCAGCGGAGACAGAGGAATGTTCCCGGCGGATTTGCAGCGAGCAGAGCGGTACTGCCGGTGGAGTTTCGGCGAGAGACCATAAAGAGAGCTTGGCCGCATGTGCTGCGATGTTGCAGGCGAGTTTGGCGTGCTGGACGCGGGTGAGCTGCTCTGGGACGAGGTGCCTGAGAGGATAAGGACAGAACGAGTCAGAACATCAAAGAAACATGAAAAGGGCACATAATCAGTCAAAAAAAACAACAACACTGACTGAAGCCAAATATCAAAGGCTAATTCAGGTTACTTCAATATGTGTCTTCTGGGAAGGAAAGAGGGACCACACGTGACAGAAATGCTATTCTCAGTAAGTCGAATGTCACTCAAGTATAATTTAAAACTCAATGTTACACATATCTTTTTGTTCTCTACAAAGGTGTTTTTGTAAGAAGATATTTGTGCATATATAAAACTATTTGAATTGTTCAGCTACTTGAAGACTTAGACTTTAGAACTTAGAATCATACCTTCATGTCATGCATTATATGTATATGAACATATACATGAACAAATGCTTCTAGCAACATACTTGGTCTTCAGAGACACTGGATTCTGTGAGGCACTTAATGAGTGATATTTATGTAAGCTTGTAATTCTCAGAACTGTTGCAAGAGCTGCTAATATTTACAAACATTAAGCAGCCACCTTGAGTACTGTAATGCTATGATGCATTAAAAATAAACAAAACAAGACTATACACTGTTTTGCACCAGCATCAGCATACTTGCATAATCTTATTAATATTGTTGCATTAATTTAGCACTGGCAATTGACTGGAAAATGCTGGTCTAGAAAACTAATTTAATAAATATGTGTCAAATGACCCCACCAAATCAGCCAATGAGATTCCACATATGACAGGCATTTTTACTAAATCATGAAGCAGTGGGAGGAGCTCTGACCGAGGTAGGCGGAGTCTGGAGGAGAGCGGTAGGTCTGCGTGGGTGAGCGAGCAGACAGGTTGTGTGTCGGCGATCCAGGCAGACTGTCTCCAGACGAGAGCGAGCGATTCAGAGAGGACAGACTACGACTGGTATGAAGCAGGTTGGACTGTTTCGTGATCTTGCGAAAGAGAGAGCTGCGCTTCTTACTGCAGACAGAGAAAGAATAAAGCAAACAATTAAATCATCCACATGATATGTATATTTATATGAAGGCATTCACTCTTTCTGACCTCTCTTGTCCTTCTTTTGGAGCTGACTTCTTGTTGCGTCTGGCCATCTTGGCTTTGTAGCTAAGCTTCCTTGCTGGTCCCATCTTTATGGACGTGTTTTCGAATGGAGTGGTCGTTACTGTCACTTTGCTGTCACTCTGAAAATTCAGTGCATTGTGTTCTAAATATGAATAACATCTCTACATAGTAACAGTCAGATGTGTTAGTGATGCCTATACCTTCAGAATGAGCTCCACCACCTCTGTGTGCACCAATCCGTGAACAGACTCCCCGTTCACATGGGTGATGAGGTCGCCAGCACAAAGCCCCGCCTCCTGGGCCGGCCCACCACACTCGACATGCTGTGATTGGATAAAAGCGACATCAATCATCACATGTAACACAATCTGTAGCTAGAAATGAGAAGAATGTTCCAGAATGCGTCCGTACCCAGACCATGTGATGTACGCTGTAGACGTTACTGTCGCCCATGTAGACTCTGATGGCGCGCAAGGTGAAGCCGTACTTCTTTCCAGAGCGATGGATGGTGATTGGTGAGCACAGGACATTGACAGTAGGTGAGTAGTCACGACTCGGAGACGAGTCACGAGATGAGGGATTGGACGAAATGGAGCGAGGAGACATGGGACTGGCTAGTGGTGATGTGCCATGCTGCTCAACTATGAAACCAAACATCATAATATAACAAAAGCTCATGTCAATGCCACGTACATTGAAAAGCTAGAAATAAGCAGTTAATGTAGAAATTATGTACAATTAATGTTTTTATTATACAAGATCATGTAAATTGTGATTTTATGGAGTGTAAACATACTATTTTCTTGTCGGCACTCTTTAAAATATTAAATATTTAGTTGATTTTTTTTCAAGTGTATTTAAGCTTTTAAGTGTACAGTAAGTGTACTTTTAGTTTAAGAATGTCAGCAGCTTACACAATTACAATGCTACTTTTCATACACTACAGTATATAAACACTATTAATAATCACGAAATAGGCCTCACCTGCAGGTATGATGACAGACAGGGCCGTGGCAGAGGCTGACTTTATGACTTTGGTTCCAGAGCGAGTTGCACTGCATTTCTCGCTGTCGGTCGGAATCTGATGATGCCGTGCTCTTCGTAAGACGAGGTCACTTCCAACGCGAGGCCCAAATGACTCTGGCATGTGTAGAGGAGCGGCGGGAGGGGCAGCGGAGGGATCAGCAGGCCGCAGGAGTTTATCTGAGAAGCAGAAGGATAAAACAAAAAATGTGAGACATCAGTGGGCGAGTGACACCCAAAAACACAACATCTAGTGTGAAAACCTGATCACCTCCGGGATGTCCCATGGATGCTGCAGAGCTGGACTCCACCAGTCCTGAGCAGACAGGCACACTGGCGCCCTCTAGTGATAAGCCCCTGGTTTTGATGAGTGTTTGTCGTGTGTGACCGTCACCCTCTCCCTCTAGTGGAGAAGCGAAGCGGTGCGTGTCCATCAGTGCTGAGAAACGCCGGCGTGCACCGGGAGGACTGGAGTCTGATTCAGTGAAGGACGACTCTGAACACGACAAACGCTTCCTACAGAGACAGCAGGACAAACGGACGGTGTTAGTGAAAGTTATGTCTCTCCGACAATCATTATTATAGATAATTAAATGTTCTAATAATGATCAATATTATATGTGTATATTTTCTTAAGACATTGTGAGGTTCTTACAATGGTCTGACTGGTTCCCAGGTTGTTGCTAGATGGTTTCTAAGGGTGTTTTCAGGTTTTAGTGTATGATTTAGTGTTTTGAGCATTTCTAGGGTATTTTAATGCATGCTATGCAGCGGTTAAGCAGATTTAAGATGTTAAATATGGAATACCATGTGGTTGCCAGAGCAGGGTATATTACTTAAAAAATTGTAGTCTGTTACAGATTCCATATTACATCACAAAAATTTTACTTAGTTTATGTAATATATTACATTACAATTACTTTGTTGATTACTTTTGACCTAACTCATTATCACATTGATTTAAATAGGGTAATCCTGTACCTTATTTATATTGAAAAAAAAACAAACAAAAAAAACAATTTATTATAATTAACAATTACATTACACATATACATACACAATAAACTGCAGGGGGCTTGTGAGTTTAATGATAAGCTAAATATGAAGTCATGTAACGTAATCATAATGCAAATTTGTGCATTTTGGAAAACAATAGCCTTCCAAAACTATACACATGGTTAAATAACCTATAGAGTGATAAATCATATACACAATGGTGTTGTTCATCAGTAGATGATGCGTTTTTTTCAAACACTTCTTAAACCTGAATTTTTTTTTTGTAAATCCAGTTTTGAAAGTGGAATAACTTACTGCTATTGTGTGAATAATACATTATCATGTAATCAAGTAACTGTAATCTGATTACATATATATATTTTAAAACGTAATTATTTACATCTCAGGGGACCCGGTTCTCCAGCTCTTGTCTCGGAGGGTCAGGCTGCCCAGACTTTCTCTTTTACTGCGATCTTCTCTGTGAGCTTTGTGCTCTCGGCGGGTCACCACAGGTTTGTGCTCCAGTTGCGACAGATGCTCCATGCTGCTGTACACCTGTCATTCACACGCACTAGATCAGTCCTGGAATGGCCTACATTACCCATAATCCTGTGTGTTGTGTAAAGAGCAGAATCTGGGGCTAACCTTGCTGAAGCGTGGCGAGCAGGAGGAGAAGCGGTGAATCTCCACTGGCTCGTCGTCATTAGTGTCGTCCTCATCATACGACTGAACATGATGATATCGCTCTGAACGCGCTGAAACAGACCAACGAGTTACTTGCTCACTCACACCATCAGACGACAGCTCAAACACACACACACCATATATCCATCACTCACTGTCGAAGTAGCTGGTGTCCTCCTCCGACTCCAGATGAGGGATGAACTCGGCTTTCTGTCGGAGCAAGCTGCTCCAGTCCAGATCACAGAAGAACGAATGCTGTTTCACCTCGAACGCTCCACCTGTGTTCAACGACAGTCCATGATCAATAATCAAATGAACCGCTAATAACAGTTAAACAGATATTTCTTTACTTTCTGGGCTAGTCAAAGCACCTACGTTACTATAAGTGAATAAATAAGTGAATAAATACGCTGAGTAAGAAGATGTTTAAATTATTTAGCAACAAACTAGTGTTTGAATCCATGTTGCAAAGATGAATTTCCTGACTTGCCATCTCAAGTGGTAATTAAAAGCTTTCTACAGATTGTTGCTCCTGTTCAAGACGTATAATACAGCTCTAAGCTAAGTCTAAAGCTGTAACAGTTGTGTATTTAGTGACAGTGGGTCACATGACTGGAGGTGTGACGTCACCTGTGCCCAGTCTGAGCAGCGGGTTGGTCTGCAGGAGAGATGAGATCAAGTGCTGCGCATCAGCGGGGAGAGCGTCATCATCCTCAGGCCACACAATGTCATCTACAAACACACAGTATTTTACATTCTTTTTTATTTCGATTCATGAGATGAAATATTTGATTGCTTATTGTAGGCGTGTCTTTACCTGTGATCACCTGACCAAACAGCTCCTCGGGTGTGTCGCCAAAGAACGGCACGCAGCCCACCAGGAACTCGTAGAGGATGATGCCCATGGCCCACCAGTCCACCGGCTTGCCGTAACCCTGCCGCAGGATCACCTCTGGGGCGATGTACTCTGGGGTGCCACAAACCTGGGGTCAAAGGTCAAAGAACGTTACTATGCAGTATCAGCCCATTTTTATACAATTGTTAAGGAGTCTTTGCGTTGCTATGCGGTTGCTAAGAAACATTCTTAGCACGTTGTTTTGCAGTTTCAGGTGTTGAAAGTGTTTGGAATAATTCTATCAGAAACAAGGAAGTGGAAATTACATTTGTTTATAATAAATAAATAAATAAATAACTAGGTACACAATGACATTTGTGGTACCTGTTTATCCACGAACTCCCTGGTGTCCTTCTCGATGTGTCCCTCATACAGGTTTGTGGTGAGACTCATGAGACCCATTTTAGACAAACCGAAATCAGTGAGTTTAATGTGACCCATAGACGTGATCAGCAGACTGACGGACAGAGAGAGACAGATAGGAGAAGATGTGAGACGTTCTCAAGCCGAGTGGCACTTCTGACATGTGTTTAATTATATAACACAATCTGTCCAAATGACAGATTTCAACAATTTCATTAATCTCTCACAGGAAGCGCAGTATGTCATCGCCCAACAGATGGCAAATGAATCCCAGCAATCATTTAAGTGACTGTGCACGGCGACTTAGTAAATGACATGCTCCCTGCCATCATCATTACATGTAATGCAGAATTATTCGAACTGTTAGTGGGGTATTACTTGTCCGGTTTGAGATCTCGGTGCACAATTCCGTAGTTGTGTATGTATTCGAGAGCCAGGACGGTTTCAGCGAAGTACATGCGCGCCATTTCCACGGGCAGTGCTCCAATACTCTTCAGCAGTGTCGCGCAGTCTCCTCCTGAAATGAAACAAACAGAAGAGATCTCGTTAGGATTTCTCATAAGCCTCCAGCTTCTCAGATGTTTCTCCTGAGAAAAAGTCTCCACACGCATCTCCTCAGATGTTTCACAAGAGATCTGCTTTAAGCTGCTTTCCACATTCATTTACAGTAAGAGCTTTAGACTATATATTAGACTACAGTGACTCATCCAGGTCTGTTTTATTTCTCAGGCACATTACAAGAGCTTTAAAAGGGCAATACAAGAATATTGTGCGTCTCACCCTCCACGTACTCCATGACCATACACAGGTGTCTTCTGGTCTCAAAGGAGCAGAACATGCTGACCACGAACGGGTTCTCGGCAAAGGTCAGGATGTCTCGCTCCACAAACGCCTGCTGGATCTGGTTCCTCAGAATCAGGTTCTGTTTGTTGATCTTCTTCATAGCGAAGCGCTGTCGCGTCTCCAGATGGCGGACCAGATACACCGCGCTGAGAAACACACAGTATCTTCTATCAGTGTCTCAGCTCCTCTGTGTGCGTTTGGTTATTTTGATAGGTGTGTTTGTGTGCACAGTGACGGAATAATAATACCAAATCTTCTGTAAGAAATTGATGCTGTTCTTTTAAACCTTCTATACCCATTTATATATTCAGAAAAATGTGTGTGTGTGCTGTTGTACCCGTAGGCTCCATTGCTGATAAGTTTGATGGTCTGGAAATCTGCCTCTCCAGGTGGCTTCATGGGTTTTATCTTTCCCTGGAAAAGAGAAAAATCCCCTCAAACTCTTGCACAAGATGTTATCATCATCGTGTAACAGACGCTTTACTGACAAACAATCGTTATCAGATGTCATGGGGCTGTGTGTGTGTTCAGACCTCTGCGGAGTCGTCTGTCTCTGGTGTGACCGGCCCCTCGCTGTCGTAATGCTCTCGACTGACCATGTCTGAAACACAGATGTGACAGTTTCTCAGTGATCAGCTGTGCTGGGATCAGTGCTGTGTGACTGAGAACTCACCCTCCAGAGGGTCTCTGGTCAGACCCAGTTGACTGATGATGTATCGCGGGATGTCGGTCTTCATCAGGTGTCCTTCTTTAGCGTGATCTTCAGCCGCCTCCAGCAGATGATAGAACTCTGCAGGGTTAAACTCCTGGAAAACGTGTGAGAGCCACATCAGTTAGTGCTGCTACTGTATGTGGCTGTTCAGGTGTCTGGTTTAGTGTTTAGTATGTTGCTATGAGGTTGCTAGGGTGTTTGGAATGGTTGCATTGTGTTGCTATGTGGTTGCTGAGGTGGTTGGTTTAGTTTTTCGAATGTTGCTATGCGGTCGCTGCAGAGTTTAGAACAGATTTCACTGTGTTGCTATGCGGTTGCTAGCGTGTTTGGATTAGTTTTCAGCATGTTGCTACGTGGTTGCTAAGGTCTTTAGTTTTCATTGTGTTGCTAAGCAGTTGCTGAGGTGTTTCGATTAATTTTTTGAATGTTGCTATGCGGTTGCTGAGGTGTTAGGAACAGATTTCACTGAGTTGCTATGCGGTTGCTAGCGTGTTTGGATTAGCTTTCAGCACGTTGCTATGTGGTTGCTGAGGAGTTTGGAACAAATTTCAGAGTATTGCTATGCAGTTGCTAAGGTCTTTGGATTAGTTTTCAGCATGTTGCTATGCAGTTGCTGAGGTGTTTTGGTTCATTTTTAGAATGTTGCTATGCGGCTGCTAGGGTGTTTGGATTAGTTTTCATTGTGTTGCTATGCGGTTGCTAGGGTGTTTCGATTCATCTTTAGAATGTTGCTATGCAGTTGCTAGCGTGTTTGGATTAGTTTTCAGCACGTTGCTATGTGGTTGCTGAGGAGTTTGGAACAAATTGCAATGTGTTGCTATGTGGTTTGCTGAGGCGTTTGGTTTAGTTTTTAGAATGTTGCTATGATGTTACTAGGTGTTTGGAATGGTTGTCATCGTGTTGCTATGCGTTTGTTTGGAACATATTTTAGTGTGTTGCTATGCAGTTGCTAGGGTGTTTGCATTAGTTTTCAATGTGTTGCTATGCAGCTGCTGAGGTGTTTTGTTTAGTTTTTTTGTATGTTGCTATGCGGTTGCTGAGGAGTTTGGATTTGCAATACAAGTTGAGTTGGGTTCAGGCGGCATTATTGTTTGGCTGAGGTTCAGCACTAGGGTTCAGTTTCTGTGGCAGTCTACATCTAAAGTTAAATTAAACTGAACATTTGTAATTTGCTGAAGTACATGAACACACTCTCATTTTGGGAGCATCTCTGTTTAACAGGGATAATGAACGGTTCATGCATTTAATCCTGGAGCAGCACAGAAACATTTCCAAATGAGTTTTTCAGGCAGGGAATCACAGAAGGTCAATGATAACAGCAGCACGCTCACAGCTCCCAATCTAAATGCTAATGCAGACGCAGATTGGACTCACTCTCGCTCTTTTGTGTGTTTTGCAGTGATTCTTGTTCAAAATACTTTTCTGAAGTAGGAGTGAAAATTGGAAAGCATTAGGCTTGTGTTGTTGGTGTCCAGAGGGGTTTGAAGCATCATGTTATCGGATGAAAGGATAATAGAACAAGCAAAGGAAAGCTTTTTCTTACCAAACACTCCAAAAGCCGAGCAGGTCGAGCGATGATGAAGAGGAGTTTCTTCACCAGCTCAGTGACGAAGGTCAACTCTGAACTCTCTGACCGCTTATAAGCCTGAGAGACAAAGATTTCATCACTTCTTCACATTACAGTAACTTTTTTTTAATTTGGTGGGTTTAATGAGATCACGATGAACTCACGTCATCCAGAAGTTTCTCCAGGTTCTCCTGCAGCTCAAAGAAGTAGATGGACGTGATGAGACCCTCCTTAGACTTGGTCAGGCAGTCTCTGGACAGCTCGATGATCTGGTGGTGGATAAAGCTCAGGACCCCGTCGGCCAGCGGCAGAACGCTCTCAGGGCAATATGAGTGCATGAAATCACACAACCTGCCCTCCATCTGCGCTGTGGCCTGACAAGAACAAATTATTTATTATTTTTTAATAATTCGCTGATTTCTGTATATTAAAACTGCTACTAATAATAGCTAATTATAATGTTATTATTATCATATTAATGTAATACATACATTTACAATTACTATTACTAGTAGTAGTATTTCTAGATTATTAATTTATTACAAAATACTTTATAGGTAATGATAATAATGATAAAGCATTTTAGGTATTCTAGAAATGTATAAAAACAAAAATACAATTATTATAATGATAATATTAGTACATTTTATATAATTATAATTATAAGTTATTACTATTATTAAGTATTTTTAAATACTATAATTATTTCATTATATTTCTAGATTATTTTAATTTCAGAATTGAATATAAGTATATATTACAGTATATTTTTTCATAAAAAAAATGCACACACTTGATGTTGATATAAGCAAGATTGTATAATTTTTATTTCTTAGAAAGTGATTTCTTGTATTTCTTTTCTCTGCTCTGTCGATTACTCCAGTCGTCCTCAGTTAACCTGATGCAGTCCTGACCAAATAAATGTGTTTATCTTACAGCGAACTGAGAGACAGACACCAGACACCAGTGGGAGCCTCTGCATGTGTGTGTGTGTGTAGAAATCAATACAGTCTCCCATAAGATGGCTAATGTTAGAGAAGAGCATCACGTGACGAGGTTCATGAAGCACACTCACTGCAAAGCGTTACTGCTCAGATGCTGATTTAAACTTAACTTAACATCAGCTAAGGTTAATAAATGCTATTAATATTGCACTTCTATAGCTAACTAATGCTTGCAAAGGAAACCTCATTGTAAAATTTTACTACAGATAATATTCACTAAAGTTAATATTAACATATATTTATATAAATATTATTCTAGAATCTGTTTTTGTGTGCTCACAGGTGGACAGGTGTGAGATGCAGGTAGACAGGTGTGTGTGTGTGTGTGTATGTTACCTTAGGGAAACGCTCCCTGTAAACATGATTCATCATGATGATCTCATTGTCGTAGCAGGAGTGAGAGCGTCCTGGACTGAACACACAACAGAGACAGAGAGTTACACACAACTACTGTAACACACACACCTGAGCGTGAGTGCATGTGTGTGTGAGAGAGAGTGTTAGCAGACCTCAGGCTGCGGGAGCGGGGTCTTATGTGGGGTGAACAGCGTCCCCCGTCATCATCAGTGATGCTCTCTGTGCTGCCGAAGTGTTTGGACAGGAAGTGGAGCTCGTCCATGGTGGGCTGAGACGGGAGCTGATGCAGACGTTCCTGAGACGAGCTGGAGGACTGAAGAAGACACACACACTCAACACAGAGCCAGCAGTCCCTACACTGTCGCCTAGACATAAGACAGGATAGATGCAGAACTTCTTTATAATTCTTTTTCTTTATTATTATTACAAGAGAAACCAACAAAACAAAAAAACAATTTATTATAGCAATAACATGCCAATAAGAGTAAAAGCCGTTTTTTTTTTTAAAGAAGAAAAGAAGCATACCTTGATTAATCTTCAAAAACTTTACTAATTTTGACCATTTAAAACAAGCTTCTTTTTAAATTTAAGCTAATTTTTTTCCAAACAAAAATAATGTTTCAGATATGATTTAAATACACCTAAACTGAAATGACTGACCTCAAAGTATGTTATATACAAATAAATTACTTAATTAAATACAAATAAAACAAAAAGTGAAGAAATCTGTTTAAAAGAAACTTTAAAAATAAAATTGAATAACCAAATAAATATAAATAATAATTAATGAAAGAAATAAAGAATGAAACACATAAAAATCTATAAAACTCAAATTATGACAAAAAAACACACGAAAAAACAAATATGACTAAATTAATTTAAAATAAATAAATAAAAATACTAACAAAAATTAGTAAATAAACTGAAGTAATGAAATAAACTGGAAAAATAAACACAAATACAAAAAATAAAAAGAAAGAAACTTCAAATCACTGAAATTGATTGTAAAAAATATGTTAATAATAATCTGAAATATGTGCTGCGTAATGAATATAACATTTATATTTACAATATAAAATAATATAATGAGAATTTATATATAAATATACTATTATTAATTATAAAGCACTTTTTATAATATAATATTAAATAATTTAAGAACTATTATTTTTTTAATTCTAAACTATTTATTCCAAAATATTTTCTGAATAATATAACTATTATTTCTTATAATATATTCCTTTATATGATAAAATATTAAATTATATTATTTAGACATTTAAAAAATGTAAAACTAATACAGACAAAATTAGTAAATAAATTATAACAGAAAAATTAAAATGTAAGCTATAAAAATTTTAATATTTCTAAAAACTATAATAGCACATAACAAATACTAAGCTAACACTGCTCTGACTCTCTTCATCTGCTCATAAATACACCACAAACCCGTCACAAATGTTATGAACATGTGTTCACACGGGAAACTCTCTCACCGTTGAGCTAGGAGTGTTTGTCCCATATCCAGAGGACGGAAGAGATGCCAGCGACCACCGCCTCCCATCCCTGCAGACAATAGCATAGAAGCTAAATGAACAACATCTGAAGGTTTACGTAACACTTCCAATCTGAGCTGTGTGTGTGTGTGTGTGTTTACCGTCTTGATGAAGCGAAGGAGAAGTGTGCCGGAGCGCTGGGAGAGAAGTTTCGAGGGCTGTCCAGAGGACTACTTCCTGTGTGGACAGGAACAACAAACGATGATTAGTTACGAACAAAACTCAGTCACGTAAGAAAAGCGTATCATCAACATCTGTAACAGTGTTTCATCAAGCAGGGGGCGTGGCTTCTCACCGATGTGTCCCGGTAATGGGGAATGTGGGCGGGGTAGAGTCGGGGAGGTGGAGGTCAGAATCAAACTCTTCCGGTTACTTCGGCAACTGCATACAAAAACAAACAGAGAAATCAACCGTTTAATGATATTAATAAAGCACCTAGAAATGTATCAAATGTGAGACAGTCAGAGGAACATGTCAAAATAACATTTAAAAAGAATGAATGAATGAACGGACAAAAAAAATTAAAACACATTTAAAAAAGGAAAAAGAATGAAAAATAAACTAAATAATTAAATACATTTTAAAATTAAGCAAATTAATAAACATAAAGAAATGAAGAATGAAAGATGCATAAAAATAAATAAATCTCAATAAAGAAATTAATAAAAATAAAGAAACTAAAATGAAACAATAAAGCAATGAACAAATAAATAGAATTAAAGATGCATTAAAAATAAATAAAACTCAATAATAAAATAAAAATAAAAATAAATGAAACAAAAAACTATTTATATATAAATAAACAAACTACTAGAAACTAGATAAATAGTAATAAAAATTTAAAATTAATCTATAAAAATAGATTAGTTAATGTAAATAAATGAATAAACAAAATTAAATACAAAAAAAAGTTAGAAGAAAAACCTGTAATAAAAACTGCATCTCTGCCCAAATC
>JAUCMU010000063.1:701867-724250 GCA_032275025.1 Enteromius treurensis | reverse complement strand
ACGTAACAGTCTGTGTTGTGTTGGAATTTGACCGTTTTTCAGTCGTCTTTTGCAAACACTTGATTTCTATAAGAAGTGGGAAACAATGGTGTTTGAGACTCACAGTATGTTATGTCCATGGACTGAACTGTTATTATTCAACCATGCCAAGGTCAAATCAGTTTCCCATTCTATGGCACCTTTAATGTTTAAGATACTCGATTACTTCCTCTGCCTCTTTTGACTGTAGGTGACTTATAAGAATCATTATAGCTACATTTTTATTCACACAGTGTTTTACGCTGAACTGCTGGCACATATTTTTAAGACTTTGCCACTTTCTTTCTGCTGTTTGAGGGCTTTTAGAAACTGTGAAGATTATGTGTGTGAGCAGTGAAAAATAATGGCAAATTTAAGCGAATTTTTCAAATTCTGTTGTTGGCTTTTTGCATCTTTTTTTGTGGTTTGTGGTATGTTGTGTTCTTATGAATTTGAAAAGGCACAAAAATATGTTCGCATAATATGCCTACTGTGTTAGTCAAATGGCAACAGGTGTACCTTCTAATCTAAATGATGATAATCAAAGGCACTTTATATGCTACCACGCCAAACCTTTAATTGTCGTGATTAATATGGATACATTATGTATCTAAGGTATTTTAGGGCAAGACATGGCGGTCTCAGTGAAAACCTCGTCCAATTGGTCTGTCTGAGTGAAACCAGCTCTGAACGGTGGAACGAATGCGGTGCAATTAGCGGTGGTCCTGTCGTGGAAATGTGAGTGACCTCTCCAAAACGAACACAGCAGCTCATCCATGAATAGCTTTGACACAAAGGATTATTATTCCAGCTCAGATGACCAAAGGCTAATAGCTTCTGTCTGCTGTCCTCAGACCCAAAATAAAACAGACCGGAGACCCGCGGCCCCTGCTTATGAAACCGTCTGTATCATGGTGAATCGCTCTGACAGGCCTCGAATACATAAAACAGCTGATGACATGAGCACAAACATATACGTGACTTGATAACCCATTCAAACGGCATCCGGAGACGTCCTGCAGCGCTGTGTGTGTTTCAGGCTGAATCCTCTCAGCTCTCTAACTAGGGCACAGTGTTTGCGTTTGGGGCCAAAAACGTCTTAAAGCAGCGCACGGAGGTGGGATTATTCCAGAAGGAAGATTAGAGACGGAATAACCGGCAAAACAAGCCTTCAGCGTCTGCTGAGGGAAATACCACCTCTCATGATTAGTGTCTGTTTACTGCAAGTAGCTCTTTTTACTATTATAAATATGTCATTATATAGCTCAGACAAACTGATTAACTGGCTTTTGACATATTATTAAGCCATTATATAATATACAAGACACAGCATGTGTTATTTTAGTAAAAGTAAGACGCTATTATAATTTGTTTTTAAATATTTAGTGTTTTTCTACACCAATATTCTAAGTGTTGCTAATTCTTTGTGAAATTTACTAGCACTTTCTAAGTGATATACCATATCTTTATGTCTGTTTTGTTTCATTTTTCAATTCATTTTTTATATTTATTTTATTTTACTGTATTTGATACCAAATAATATTTAGTAGCACTTTATACTTTCTACAGTCCTGTTCCTCATGTACAAGCAAAGTACTTATTGTAGTCAATAACTAGGTAACCGTTAACCTACCTCTAAACCTAACCCTACCCCAAGTGGTTACCTTAGATTAGTAGTGTAGTGGCAAGTCTCTACTACACATACTGTAAAATAAAGTGCAACCAAATGCTTTTATTATTTATAGTTTTAATGTCATAACCCCGTAAAGTGTATGCATAATGTTGTTTTTTGTGAACTTATATCATAATATTCATTTAACTTAAATTTTACGTACACTTACAACTCATTCCAACAGATTAGACGAACAAATGCGACTTTAAACCAGCTAGAATACGCTCATGTTGACATGCTTGTAATGGGACAAGAAGCTTAGGTGTCCCAATTTACCCGCTGTCCCAGATTATCCTAATACCCCCTAGATTCACCTCCAGTAACTGTCATCGACTGTACCGGGACAGGTTTTTGGAAGATGTCAGAAAACACAGACGGCAGGTGCAGAGAGTGACTCAGTAGCACGTAATGAGATGCATTTAGAAACAAGGTCACATGAAATAAAGCCTCTGTGTTGTTGTTGTTGTTATCATTCGAATGCATTATCAAGGTGTCTATGATTCTGTTTATATTAGGATGTTATTGCATTTATTGTGTTCCTTTGATAATTGCACTCACTTAGATCTAACTGATCATAAATGTGTGTGTGTGTGTGTGTGTGTGTGTGTGTGTGTGTCTGTGTGTGTGAGAGAGAGAGAGAGAGAGAGAGAGAGAGAGAAAAGAGAGCGAGAGAGGGAGGGGCGTTGTCATCGAGATGTCCTTCGTCTACAGCTCCGGGAAAAGAGTGTGTGTAGATCAGAGCGAGAGCATCCGACACTCACAGAAGCTACTGCACGCCTCCAGTATCAGGTATGTAGCTGTTTTATGGACATACAGTCATGTTTTGCTTTAGAAGAGCAGGTTCTGATATGAGCTGTTTATTGTGTGTGGTGGAGCAAATCTGTGACTGTCATCCTCTTAGGATGGACACTGAAACAGTTAAGCACAGGAAGACTCAGCTAGAAACTTCCTTTTCATTATAATGATGCTTTCTGTTAGGACTCATTTAACTTCTCAAACTTTACGTGTTGAACTGAACCTCTTCGTTACCGTAATGGTGATTAAAACTCAATTGAAAGTTTCTGTAGGTCATGATGTGACGTCTTTTTCTGAGCAAATAAAACAGCTAGATTTAAACTGAGCCTGAGCTGAAACTCGTGCGCCGTGTTTATGGACTGTGTTTCTATTTATTTGAATTCTTCATGAAGGAACATCAAAGCTTCTAAGAAACAACAACAAAAATCAAACTAATTATTACTAATCACTCCATATTTTCAGAATTTTAACTTATTTTAGTTTTCATGCTTAGTAATCCTAAAAAACCATCACGCTGGAATTAAATTTTTACTCTATATTTCCAACAATTCCATTTATCCAGCAATATTCATGTGATTAGTGGAAGATTCCCATAAGATTCCATTAGAACTGATTCCTAATCATGACTGTATTATGACAGAAATTCTGTTCTAAAATTCTGTGAGGATTTCAGACAGAGATAAACACATCAAATAAGCTCAGCTCCCCTTGTTTGACTCCTCTGATCTGTTTACTTAAACTCAGTTTCATGAGGCAGAATATAAATGCAACGCACATGTCCTGAAGTGTTAAATACTCTCATAACGTTTGTTGATGGAATTTAAAGTGTTTGTCACCCCGGATTATTTCTTGCAGCCTAAAGATAAACGCAGGTGAAGATGGGCGTGTCTAAGGTTCTGCTCGGCCTCGCCCACCTGGCGAGTCTATTGGTCGCCGCTGTGATGAGTCACGAAGGGGCGTGTCTGCGGGACGGGAGACACAAAGCCATGCCCAGCTCAGAGCCTCATCTCAAGCAGTGTTCGCTCTACATGGAGAGTGTGTGCTCACTTTACAGTCGTCTTACAAACACGCAGTCAAGAGCATTTAGTATCACATTTAAAAAGAGCCCAGTAGAATTGGGCCTCTGTAGACTGTTTTGTCCCAGTTTGTGAATGCTTGTATCTCTGTCCAGACTCGTGTTGTTCAGAGAAGGATGTCCAGGATCTGTCCGGCTCTGTGTCTGCCGTGGACAACTCTCACTGGGATAAGTGTGGTGTCCTCAGCCCTCTGTAAGCACCCGCTGATTATATATAATACGCATGATTCATTATTCATTACTGAGGTATAAATCCAAAACAAAGCATGGAAATTGATTGATTTAATCACATATAATTGATAGAGATACTGCTGAGAATGACTTTAACTGTTCATTAATATATTTAGTTTTTAGTTTTTTAATATGTCTCCTTTAAAAAAAAAATTTTTTTTATGATAACATTATTTTTATTTCAAGTCTTTCAAATCAGGTTTATTTATTTTATAATAATTTATTTAAAAATAGTTTTTCATGTTTCCTTATTAATTAATTTATTTATGTTTTTCTTTATATATTTGTTGGTTTGTTTTTACTCACATTTGGGTGTAGTTTTTGCTTCTGTGAAGTTTTGTATATATATATATATATATATCCGCTAAAAATCTCATTTTGTCAACTTTCAGAAGTGCACTATATGCCAACATGATCTGAACTCTTGTTTACCATTCTCTCTCTCTCTCTGTAGCTGTGAGTCCTTCTTGAAGCGTGTTGTCTGTTTTTACCGCTGTTCTCCTGATGCCGCTCGCTGGCCACACCCGCATCGTGACTCCTCTCTGAAGGCGGTGCCTCTGTGTCACAGCTTCTGCAGAGACTGGTGAGGCCACAGCCCCTCATCTTATGGTCATAATCTTGTGTGATAAACAGCTTATGAGTAATGAGCTGAATGCATCAGAAAGTTCTTCATCAGTGATCAGTCTAATGGTTGGTAAAGTTGGAAGATGACTGTGCTGACGTGTGTCACTGTTGCAGGTACGAGGCCTGTAAAATGGACATGACATGTGCTCGGGACTGGAGCACTGACCCACGTGGACAGAACTGCAGCGGCAGCTGTGTGCCGTACCAGCAGGTAACATGCCAGACATCAGATAAACACACTTACTACTGGAGCTTTACGTGTCTGAAGTGAGTGATATCTGTGCAAAACCCTTTCTCACAGTGGAGTCGTCCAGGGTGTTGCTGTGCAGTTGCTAAGGTGTTCTGAATGTTGATATGTGGTTGCTAAGATGTTCTAAGGAGTATTTGCCACTGTATTGTTAGGGTTTTATGGGTGGTTACCAGGGTGTTGCTATGCAGTAGCAAAAGTTTATGTTTGTTGCTAAGCGGTAACTAAGGTGTTTTAAGTATTATTTTGGCACATTACTTTGTGTTGGGTGTTTGCCAGGTGTGGTGATGCTCTTAAGAAGGTGCTCAGAATGTTGCTAAGCAGTTGCCAAGGTGTTCTGGTTGTTGATAAGTGGTTGCTAAGGTGTTCTGGTTGTTGATAAGCGGTTGCCGAAGTGTTGTGGTTGTTGACGAGTGGTTGTTAAGGTGTTTAGATGCGTTTTAGCCACACTGCTGTGTTACCAGGGTGTTGTGGGTGGTTGCTTTGCAGTTGTTAAGGTGTTCTGGTTGTTGATAAGTGGTTGCTAAGGTGTTCTGGTTGTTGATAAGTGTTTTCTAAGGTGATCTGAGTAGCTTTTTTGCTATTGCTGTTGTGTTGTGGGTGGTTGCCAATGTGTTATAAGGAGCTTTCAATACACTGTGATGTATTGCAAGGGTGTTGCAGGGGTGCCAAGGTGTTGTGGGTGGTCCCCAGCATGTTGTTATGCAGTTACTTCTGTGTTTTTAAATGTTTTTAGGTTTTTGTTAAGGTGTTTTGAGTAGTTTTTGGCATTTCTTTGCTTTGCAAGAGTGTCGTGGGTGGCTATGCTATGCAGTTGCTAAGGTGTTGTATATATTATGATTTGTTTTCAGTATGTTGACAAGTGGTTAATAGGTTGCTTTAATTGGTTTTGAAGGTATTGATACACGGTTAATATGATGTTTTGAGTTGTTTTGACACTTTGCCGTGTTGCTAGGGTGTTGTTTGGAGAGTGCTAAGGTGTTGCCAGTGATAACCAGGGTGTTGCTATGCAGTTGCTACAGTGTTTTGGATTGATTTAGAGTGAGAAAGTGTATTTATTAGTGGTTGATAGTGAGCATTCTTCTTAGTATTTCTGGCACATTGTGTTCCTAGAATTTTGTGGATTATTGCCAGAGTGTTGCCATGCAGTAAAGTGTGTCGAGTATTTTTTAGTGTGTTTCTAAAGAGTTCAGATTTTGTTTTTTTGTTGCTGTCTTGCTAGTAGCTGCAGTAGCTGCTTTGCTATGAGTTGCTAGGGTGTGGGTGGTTGCCAGGGTGTTGCTATACAGGAATTATTTATGTCTGGAGCACAAATGCTACAGGACGATGGTCAGACTAAAGCTTAACAATGCGTGTTTGAGTTCTGATAAGCATAGAGCTGGTTAGATTACTTACACATTGTTATCTGTTACTGATTACATGACAAATGTAGTTAATAGTGTAATCTAGGTTACTCATTTTAAGTAATGTAATTTTAGGTTACTTGTAAGATTACATTACATTAACCAAACCTGTTTTAAACTTAACATTAAACATGCACTATTGATATTAAAAAGAAAGAAAGAAAAACATTCAGTTTTTCGATATTAGCATCATTAAAATGTATCAAACATTACATTACAAACTGGACTTATTATAAGACCTGGAGTGACTTTGTGAGTTGATAAACAGCTAATAATTAATTAAATTAAAACAATGTTAAATAAATATAATTGAAAAAATATTCATATATTATCTGTTTACCTGCATCTCAGTGCAAACTCCAGAGAACATGTAAATGTATTTCAAGAGTTCACGCTTTCCTCGTAATGAATAATAAGCAAATTTGTCGTGCTGTCTGGGGAGCGAGCCGGGAGAACGGCGAACTTCGAACCCTAATAGATAGAACCCTAGCTTGGGCAAGAGTTCGGCATTCGGCTCGTTCACCGTCTGCCCCCCCGGAAAGTCTAGCATTAAATGGAAAACTGCGTAGAAGGGGCGGAGGAGGGATGCACAAAACCAAGATGCAGGGAAATGAAAGCTGGGAGAATTTATAGTGAAGGGGAAATGATTTGATTGGGTGTGAATGAACGAGGGATGATTAGGTAACAGGCTGCCAGCCGTGTGTGATTACTCGTTCCGCGATCCTCTCGAAACAATGTTATTGCCAGAACGTCTATTAATGTATCTTGCGCAGTTATTTTCATACAATATCTCAAATTCAAAAGCATTTATTTATACAATATTTGCTAATATAGTAGCTAAATAGCTAAATGGTAATCCACGTAGGATGATTTTCCTATGGATGAGCACTAGCATTAGCGATGCTAACATCAATGAAAAGAGGATAGAGTGTGTGAAGAGACGCTGTGACTCCAGGCCTGGACACAGCTGGAACCTCACAAACACAGAGAGTGAAGATGTCAGTTCATGTCACTCTTTCTCACCACTGACAGGCTGAACATGTGAAAAGAGAGTGTGTGAATCAGTGTGACCTGCCTCGCAGTGTGACAGTTTCAACACGGACAAGCGCTTGAGAGAATGCTGTTTGTTGTTTCAACATTGAAAAAACATTGCAGCAGTGTTTAATGTAATATTAATGGTTGTAAAATGTTAAACTACTTGCTGATAAATCAATGCATAAATCAACTTGAAAAGGACACTTTTACAATAACAACGTTCGAACTAAACAAAATGCAACCGTGCGCTGGAATCTTTAATCTGTGAATGATCTTGTAAAATCATAACAAGATAAAGCAAGAAGAATTTGGCTGGTCATGTGATCCTTATTATTATGATGAAGTTATGATTTTGTTGAAGGATCATGAAGTTTCTTCAGAATGATTCAGTGTGCTACATGAATTGAGAAAGTAATTAGAGATTTGAGATCACTGTCTCTATGGAAACGCTGCTGACAGTTAGAAATCATAATCAACATAATCATCACATGTGCACAAGCGTGAGTGACAGAAACACACACACACACACACACACACTTCACATGTTCTGAGGGGTGAAAATCGCAGCCAGTAATGAGAGAAAGTGTGTGTATGTGTGTTTCTACATTCAAGGAGCATTAATATGCGTGAATCGCTGATGTGTGAATATAATGATTAACAAAATTAGCAGAAGATCTAAGATGTTTTATCATCATTAAACAATAAAAACAATTGTGACTAAAGGTGAACACTGGCTGATATAATCATATTTTTACATGTACATATTTTACATTTAGTAAATTCAAAATAAATAACTAAAATTAGATAAATAAACAGTCTTTTGCGGTCTGAAGAGCTTGATTTGGTTTGCTTATTGTTCTAATGTTTATGTTCAGCATTTGTTTCTCTTTTTATTCTCTTAAATTTTTATTTTATGTCTTCAGAATGCTTAATAGAAATCAATTACGCCCTGCATTCTCAGCATTGCCACGAGAGGCCACTGTAGCAGCATTAGCATGAGCTGTTATCTTCTACTGTCAGGGTTCATCTAGAAGAACTGTGCGCTCACATGCATCTGTGTTTTGTTGGTCAGATGTACCAGCACGGCCGAGACCTCTGCGAGAGTCTTTGGGGAGACGCTTTTACGATGGTGGAAGACGACCCCGGGGAGGAAGACGGTGTTGAAGGCAGTAGCTGTGGCTGTCTGACCCTCAGCCCGTCTGATCGAGAGGTGATCGCCGCTCTGAGGGTTCAGGAAGGAGAACCCGAAGAGCTGGACACCACCAAGAGCGGCCTGCCGCAGTACAGGGCTCCCTGCCCTCCCGCGGGGCCCCTGAAGCGCAGCGCCACAGCGCCACCAAAGGCCCGGAAGAGCAGTGTCAACTCCATCCTGCGCAAGCGCTCCGTACTCGCCAGCGACATGGAAGGCAGCGGGAGCGGCTTCTAGGAGAGCCATGTCCTTGATCTGACGGATGTGTGTTAATGAGTGTTTTTCAGTAATGAGTGTAATCAGTGAGGTTTCTACAGCAACGCAGTCCTCTGTAGACTAAAGCTACTTCTGTAACATCAAATTCTGCTTATTTTAACCAGTTTGAGGTAACATCTAAAGTTGAATTTCGTTCTGAATAACACTTTACAATAAGGTTCCTAAGGTTTCTATTGTTAATTTAAATGAATGTGTATTTAAACATTTAAAAAAAAAAAATCTGTTAACATTATTGCTCCGTGAACAGACATTAACATAAACACAGATTAATTGTTGTAATAAAAGTTAGTTCATGCTGAAAAGTGTGCTTATATTTACCGCATTGAAAAAAAGGAATAGGCTATACACAAACACACAGAGGTGGTAACAAGATAAATAAAAATTTTATGATGTCGTTTCTATTGAAATCCACAAGATTAGGAAAGTCAAGTGAGGACGAAAGATTTCCACACGCAGATTTTAATTTCTACATGCACTGACCAGTGTTGCAAAAGTCTGAATTTTCCCTGATATTTTTCTCACTGTTGTTAGAGGATGTGTTAGGAGCGATAATAGCCAACTACAGAACAGAACAAACTCACAGATTTTAACACAGCGTTGCTAGTTTGGGTGGTGATTGGGCTAGTTTTAGCAACTGGACTTGTTTTGTTACGCAGACCTGGCAACCATGGCATGACTAATTAAATAAATCGTGCTTTTGAGGATTCTCACACCTTAATGTATTCATCTTATTGTAAAGTGTTAATCTACCGAATTTTCCCTTTTCACTCGGAAATGCATTACGTCAATAAAATGGGTTTGAACTGTTTCTTCAGCGTAGTTGCGCACAACATTAGAGCACATCGTAACATTCTTATGGGATTTTTTTGTTCACTTTAAAGTTAAATGCTGCTGTCGTCAATTGTTTCTATAACTGTGGTGTATATGGTAATCTATCTCATAATCTGTAACGTCACAATCATCTATTACACAGTTGTGTGCGTCATTATCGGTACATGGTGTTAATATTTTGCGTATTTTGAAAACATATGATCCAACATTTACACTGATATACATTTCAAAATAATGCTGTAAAGAAAAAAAATGGGAGAATATTGTACAACGTGTTTAAATATAGAATAAGTGTAGGCCTGTTTTGGCGGGTTGCGCGAGGACATGTTTTGTTTGTATGTAAATGACGTCACTGTGAGCGATCTGGGGCCTGTTCCATAAAAAAAGTTTACCAAAAAAGCCCGGCTTATGGCAGATAGTCTGATTTATTTTAATACAAATTAACGGGCAATAAGTCAGACTAACTGAAATAAGCCTGGCTTATACTCTTATCTTGGTTTATGGAACAGGCCCCGGATGTTCTGCTAATATGTGGCTGCAGCGAGTAAACAAATGTGTATCTATTCTGATCTTACATGTCTCTAATTCATAAATAAATAAAATTGGAATTTGTTATTTTAAATGCTTGGTTTTATAAAATACCTCTTATTTGCTGTTAACTGCCAAATTTACCATGAATGATTGAACTTAAATTAGGCTGTAGGCTAGCTATCTAATCAGCATAACATTAAAACAGTACTCATAATACATTAAATACATAAATCTAGGCCTATTTGTAGAACTGTATGTATTACTTACTGTCATACTGCTTAATGAGTACTATCAATTCTCCGGTTAACATCTTAGCCTCGTTTCTTCAAGGCCATGTTCAGTGGTTTTATGGCACTTGTAGCCTACCACTAGATGCCGCTATGAATCCATTATTAAGTGAAGTTTTTTTTTTTTAATGCTGAAGTCACCTTTAACATATTTTGACCCACAGATATAACTACAAAAACTCCCACACGAGATTTAAATGAACTGAAACTGTTGATGTAGCCTATTTATAGTGACAGTTGTTAATTATAAACCATTTGTATCAATATTTAAACTGAGCTTTTATTTTTAGATTGATAAGTTAATTTTGTCGTGTTATGTTGTCTGTTATTCATTTTGTTTTTAATAACATTTCTTAGTTATAATCGCCTTAATTTACGTTTTTTTTTCTTCAGTTTAGTTTTAGTAAAATTTCATAACTTGTTTTATTTGAGTCAGTTGCTAACCTTTTTTTACTTGGATTTTTATTAAGTTACTGAAATGATAACTAATCATGTTAGCTTTAATGATGTCGACTCATTAATCTAGATGAAAATCAGAAAAATTGAAAAAAAAACAACAACAATACGTTACATTTAAATCATGGTAATATGTTTTGACCAATCAAAAAATAATAATGTGTACTGAATATCAACACAGCTGTGATTGAGCCGTATTTTAGTATTATATTACAGTTATATAGACCATTGAAGCAAGATTGATTTTCTGTAATTGCTGGAACACATTTAACTGTTGCATGATTTAATGTTCATTTTCATGAAATGCTTCTGTCTTACCCCGGCTTTGACTCACAGGTTAGTTAAATAAACTCGTCTGAGGCATCGATGAGGGTCAGAGAGCATGATGTAACAGCCGTGTTGATCTGAAGCAGCCGTGTCGGTGGGTGTTTGATGGAAAGTGTCACAATTTGAGCCTCGGCATTCATCTTTCGGTTTTGGAAAAGGACAAGAAGGAATATTCATGAGATTACAGGAGAGATTTACAGTATGTGAGTGGGAGAGAGAGATGAAATGTGCAAAACTGTGCGTGATGGAGGAGATGAGCCCACATTTTGTCGTCATAAGTCACTGATGTTTCTCCTGTGTGTGTGTGTGTGTGTGTGTGTGTATAGAAGACGCTCCTGGCAGTCTGTCAGGCGTTGAAAAGCCTCTCTTGTCCATTGCACATAAAATAGAGGAAGTAAGAAGAATAATTGTTCCATCAAGCTCTGAAACTCTTCAGGCTCATCACAAAGGGAGGATAAAAATAACACACAGGTCCTGTTGTGAAACTTTGCTGAATGAGATTTGACTCATTCATGAGCACTGCACTTTTACAGGCCTGTGAGCCCCTTTCTCATATCAATTAAACTGAAAAGGGGAAATTAGAGCTCACCTTCAATACGAAAAAAAGAAACCGTTTCAGGTTAAAAATAAATAGTTAAAAATAAACAGCCATAAGAGAGTCTTTAGAAACGTGTATGTAGTTTACTGGTGAAGCCAAAGCACTGAACTGAAAAAGCTATAACTTTATGTAATTTGAATAATTCACAACAAACTCTGTTTGTGCTTACTTTTAAGGTAAGAGTAATGGCATATTTCCCTTATTTAACATTAACCATGATTACTATGATGACCACAAAATAATCATAGTTTTGCTAGACTAACATGGTATTTGATGGAAAACTGTGGTTATAAAAAAGTTTAATAAATATGCAAATAAAAATTAATTATTAAAAAATAATCAAAAACAAGCAAACAAAAAAACTAGGCCCACTATTACTTCAATAAAACTATGGTTAATTGGTTGTAAAGGGTCGTTCCTGTCTTGTATACGCTACGCGAAGGGATTGTGGCTGGATGCGTATCATATGCACGTGAAAAAATGCGTGTTATATGCACGCCAAACGCATTTTTGCGTAGACTATCAATACCATTTTTTGTTTTTATTTGGCTTGCTATTCATACGCATTTTCATGAGGCCAGGCTGGATATATTATTTTATTACACCCTGGTTAGTGCAAATAGTTTTATCGTATACTTCCCATTGCTATTCTTAGTTATTTACTAGCGTCTCGCATATTTGGCGAAAATAACTTACTCCGTTAGTAGTAAGTAGATAAACAGGGTTATTTGCTGAACCTCATGTTAACAGTAAACATTGGAACGGAACAAGCCAATTTAAATGACAGAGGAGGTGGGAATGTTCCATAAGAAAGACTCACGAAATTCTGTTGATGTGTCAGATGAAACGATTAACGGTGAGGTGCACCTTTAAAATCTCCAAAACAAGCCAAGGGCGTGTGTGCGCGCGCGCCTGCCTCTAGCGCTTTGAAGTGGCTTCCTTCCATTTCCACCTCGAGAGCGAGCAGAAAAACAAGCAGGTGGGTCACTGACGTCAGTGACAGGTGGACCCGAGTGGGCTTTTCTCACCGTGTAAAAAACCCCGCTCCCACTTTCCAGCGAGCTGCACAAAAAACAAACGTCCCACACGTTTCAGAGCCTGCTTCGGGTTTGGCCCGTTGAAACTATAGTGGCCTATTTTTATGACCATAAAGTATCTAAAACTATCACAGCACGTCATAAAACATAGCATTTTTAGGGTTGTAATAAATTAATCGGTTATTGAGGCAATTAATTCAGAAAGTTCAGGGTCGCATGCTTTCATGCTAATGCTCTACATTTCAGCGCCAGACTGGCTCTCTTTATAAATTGCACGCGCGTCCGCCACCTACGCGCGCCCCTGCCGTGCGCGCCTCCAGTCCTGTCATTCCAGAGGTCACAGTCACTTCCCAAAAGAATCATTCAGCTCCTGAAGACACCCAAAGCACCAATCCACACAGTAATACCATTGTAACACATCTCTGCTGAATTAATAAACATTGAATTAATGAATGGATTTTAACCAGCATGTAACGATTTGTCAACGATTTTGTCTATGTGACCAATCTGAGCAGTTTGTTTCCAAGGCCTGTTCATATTTACAGATGCATTGAAATTCAGGCTTACTGAATCTGATCTCTTTACATATAATTTAGCCTAACTAAATATAAAACTCATATCTGATGTTGGCAGTGTATTTTTTTCCCTGACCTCTTTTTGACCTGTTATATCTCTGCAAAAGGCAAACTGTTTTGTTTGTGCATGATAATAAGACACAATTTATACTAAGTAATAGTCATTATTATAAATAGTCAAATATGATCAAATTTCAGTAGGCCTACTATAAATTATACACAATTGTATATAGGCATATTACTTACTGTGTGTGTCTGTGTACACACACATATATATATATATATATATATGTGTGTGTGTGTGTGTGTGTGTGTGTATATACAGTCAAACCCTTATTTATTTAGAAACACTAGAAAATTGTGTCACAACAAATTCAATTTGATGTCAGATAACTTTGAAATAAAGGTATGTAATGAAATCAGTTGAATATCTGCCAGCTAAATTCAATTAAAATTACATTTAAGCAGCCTGCACAATTACATTAAAGTTATTGGGGTAAACCAATTACCAAGCAATACCTTTTTTATTTATTTATTTATTTTTTGCTGTGTAAAAAGATCACATTAGCAAATAAAGAAGAAGTGTCTAAATAATTTTTGGTCCCAGATTTTTATCAGTTAGTCCACTGCATGAATTTTTTTTGAGTATAATATGTTATTTTGTTATTCTCACCAACATAAATTAACTTGTTTTGACTGTATATATAAGCACCATGTGTATATTTGTAGCAATAAACAACAATACATTGTATGGATCAAAATTATAAAATAATGTATGACAAATAATATATGACAAAAATCATTAGGATATTAAGTAAAGACCATGTTCCATGAAGATATTTTGTACATTTTGTATGGTAAATATAATTGTCTGAATAATTTTTATTTGACTTATATATATATATATATCTATATATATATATATATATATGTGTGTGTGTGTGTGTGTATATATATATATACACACATATATGTATACTCTATATGTTATATAAAAGGTTTTTGGATATATTCTGAAAGATAGGTTTCGATTATTGGCAGTAGCATCATTGTAACCGTTCAACCCACTAAGTTCTGTGGAAACACACGCGCGCACACACCCCATCCCACATGCTCACAGTGGTCTTGTCCAACTTCGGAAAGCCCCTCTCAGCTCTCCAGCCCCGCTGCTCCTGGAGCAATAAAACCACTCCGCAAGGGCTTGTGGGCGGAGAGTGACGTACGAGGCCCAAAAACCGACCATATATGGATGTGCTTGACGTCAGCAGGAGAGGCCTAGAGTCCCTTGTGTGAACGCGTAAACGCAGGAAGCGCAAATACTCAACCCCATTCAAAACAGCTGATAAGTCTACAAGCAGTGCATATTAGCATTATGATATTTATTCATTCGTTATTCGTTCGGTCTCTTTTCTTTCCAGAACGTTTTGTGGGTGAGCTACTTCGAGGAACGGTCAGCATAAGAGTTACATAACTGCTTGAACCCGAAATATAAACAGCGCAAATGAACAAGCCATACACTCGAAAGTTATATTTCAAAATCTTTACTTAAATAAACATCGCACACATAAAAAAAAAGACATTGTAAACATGTGACATCGTTAACATATAGCGTCAGGATCAACCTGATTAGTAGGTACAATAAGTTATGAGTTCTGGGACAGCACGACAATATCAGATGCGTTCACATGATCAAATACATAGTTGATCATGATGAAAAACACCACATGATTGATACCGAGGCGGCGACTGGCCTTTCCACTTTGCTCTTGACTCTCATCTGTCTCTAGGGGCTCAGAGCCCGTTCCATCCGGCTCCGTTTCGCGGGTTCGCTCGTTTTTTTCGGAAACCAGAACGTGTCCAAAGCGCCTCGTCTGAGGTCTTTTGAGTTCCGTTCAGTCGTAGAACATAAACGATTTCCAGTGTTATATCTGCGTAAAAGTCCAACCGCGTTTAAAACGCTTCCATCTTGCTGGTCAACATCAGCTGACAGCCGCTGTTCATGTGCCTCAGGACCTTCTGTTTGAGTTGGGCCACCTGGTCCCGCAGAACGGAGGCTGTGTTGGACAGCCCGGCGTTGTCGGACTTGAGCACCTTCACCTTCTCCTCCAGCCGCGCGATGCGTTCCAGTTTGCGCCGGCGGCATTTGGTGGCCGCCAGTCGGTTCCGGAGCTTCTTCCGTTCCGCCTTGATGCGCTCCTGATTCTCCATGTCGATCGGAGACATGGGTGGCGAGCCGTCGCTGCTGTGCATGTCGGGAACGGTCTGGGGCTCCTCTTTCAAGTTCACGAAGCGCTGCGGGAGGACGCCGGGGTGCTGGAACGCCTGCGCGGTTTCCGGGTGTTGGCTCTGCTGGACGTGCGGCGGCAGGTAGCTGATGGTGGTGGACGGGTGGCTGGGCGCTGCTGGGCAGTACGCGTTCAGCGTCGTGTAAATGGGAGGCTCAGACTGCAGGGAGGAGCCAAAAACAGACGCGGTCGTCAAGCACGTCGTCACGCCGCCGGCTCCAATCGACACGTTGGGCGGGGGCATCTGGTTCATCTTGTGAAGATCATCCAGAGCCTTGACGAAGCCCTCCGCGAAGCCCTCCTGCTCGTCGGTGATTCCCCGGCCGTAGAGATACTGGCCCGGGGTGGGCGTCGTCAGCACCCCGTTGCTGTTCTGGCTGATGAGCCTCTCCAGCTCCGGCGAGGCCAGTTTGAGCGAGCCCAAATCGGCGCTGCTGGTCTGATACAGATCCGATTTGAGGTTCCGATAAGGCTCGGTCAGGTTCAAGTTCATGTTCTGTTTCTGGAGTTTATAGTCGTGTAGTGCCGCGTCGTTGTGACCGTAACCCAACAGAAACGAGTCGTCGTGATAAAACGGCTGCTCCATTTTCGTACTCATAGAGTTTTTCTGAGGAAAAAGGCAAAAAATAGGCTTCTCACCTAATGTGGCTGACAGCTCAATGTCCACTTTATTTCAAGTGTAAAAGCCTTCAAAAACAGCGCGAAGGACGATGACAGTCACTAAAACGGCGTTCCGTCCCGTTCCACTCTGTGTCGATGCTCCTCTTGAATGAACCGAAGTCCCAAAGATGTAAAGAATAACGCGACAGCAGCGAGCAATAGCGCGAATAGTTCTAAGAGCCCGTCTGGTGAAAGTAGGGAACGATGTTCGTTTGATTTGCTCTGTTGCGCTTGTTCGTGTGGATCGGAATCCCGATTCGTTTTTATAAGCGACTCCCGCACTGACAGCTGAACACGCCCCCCAACGGCGTCCACGTCACGCGCGTCAGTACGTCATTTTCGGGAACTGTTGGGACCGTAAACAAGCCCGAGGGCGAAGCGAGCACCAATGCAGAGCGAAAATTATTAAATAAACGGTGTACGAATATATTCTGATCTATAGTTTGACACCCTCTAACATTGGATTACTCAGGTAGGCGTATAGCTGGACGTCTGTTGGTGTGTTACTGTTGTTTTAGGGGTTAATGCGATTTAGATGGGCGGACGAGTTAGCATGAACACAAGATGTAAACATTTAAAATTACATTACATTATTAAGATTTGTTTTTCATGTCAGAGTACATTTAGTCTACTAGCTACTCTATTCGATGTTTATCTGTCTACGAGAATGTGTAGAAAACTAAACGTCAGGTTACGTAACTGATGTGAAGATCACAATCTAGCCGTTAATTCTCAACTTGCTGAATGTGCAAGTTAGTAAAAGAGACAGACTGCAGACATTCACTGCCGCTGTAAATCTCTGCTCGTCGGGGACCCTCAGACACCGGCTTCCTGTAGGAAGTTTACAGTCCAAACATGGGCATCGTGACGTGAGGTTCCTCTCGGAGGGAGCGTGAGTTGCCCCGCCCAGTTTATCTGGACTGCAGCGCTGAGGCACGAGAAGCACCTGCTAAACAAGCGAAGAGTACCGAAACCCACACACAATGACAAAATAACATATACCGAATCCCAAATAGAAGTAAAGACGCTCACAAAATGCTTTTTAATAGTGCAGTAATAGTCAATAATTAGTTTAAACGACGCTCTGCTAAACCAGGTCAATAGGTTATTCATCGTTTGGATATTTAGACTCAAAATTCTGGTTTTTCAGTCAAATTAGTGGCTTTGTTTCACAAACCAACGGCTCTAGAGCTTTACAAATATAGAATAGTGATGCTGTATATAATGATAATATAGCTATATAATGATGTTCCCTAATTGTACATTTAATTAATGATTCCTAAATGTAAAGATCACCTAAGTCAGTAATTTTAGCAGCAAGTTGTTTGTATTCTAGACACTTTGAGGGAATATCATGTTTTTCACTGACAGAAATGGAGCCAGAGTCAGTCGCTTTAAGGCCTTTTGAGTTTGTTTGATGTAGGAAAGTCATATTAAACAGCAAGGGCAGTGCATTGACATGAATCAGAGTGTCATTTGATCGGTTTGGTCTTCTCAGGTAGTTAAGAGACGTTCGGCTGACGTCCCGCTCCGCACCTGTGCTGCTGTGTGTTGTTCAGTATACGCCAGGTTTTTATTTCCACCCACCTGAACTCAGCTCGAGAGTCAATGTAACCTGTCCCATCTGTCCTGAGAGCTTCATGAGATCAGGTTAAACTGATACAGATGCTTTATTTAAGCAGTTTTACTTTGGAGTGGCCAGCTGCCTTTTTTAATGATCACGCACAGGTTTATCAGAAGGAAATTCTGCATTTGTTTAATTACTGTTGTAATAAATTATTACATTTAGCATTGCATTTTGTAGTCTATTTAATTAATACATGTATTTGTAGTATTTATTAATGGTAATAAGGATCACACACAGCATGGCATTTATTTATTATCATGTAATAATGATGAAATATAACAATAGATTTTTTAAAGAGTATTTATGTAAAACACTGATAATATATGTCAATCTAAATAAATATTTATTATTAAGAAACATTATTAACAAAAGTTTTTGTCACCACACAGATGGACCACCATGTTATTAATATTTACGATTGTTAAATAAATATGCCTTTAGTAATAATAATTTACAAATATGTTCAATAATTTAAAAAATAATTTGTTAAAAAAGGATTTAGTATTAATAATTAGTATCATGAATATTTTAAAATAATTTATTAATATAAATTCATATAAACATTATTATTATTACAGTCATTATTAATGATGTTTTTGTTAAATATTAATTAACATATTGTAAACTGTATATTTTTCACTTTTATATTGCGTATAAAACAACATTTAAAATGTATTTATACATTTTACAAAATATTTTGGTAATACTTTATTAATTTATGTTTTATATAAATGTAGATTTTGTGTTGCTGAACCAGAGCGTTTTGTAAAACCCTCTGCAGATTTCTTTTTAAAGAGCTGTTGTAAATCCACAGACTGATTTCTGCGTTCGCTGTTGCTGTGTTTAATTTGAGTGCGTTTCTGAAGAACTGTGTGACTTTGTCAGGCTCTTGTGACATTGAGGTAAATTGTGGTACTTTTGCAGGGGCGGTCGGTAACACTTATGGAGCGGGCAGCATGTGTATGTGTGTGTGTGGCACTGTGCCATGAGGACGCTGGCACAGCAGAGGCAGAAGCATCATGAAAAATCCCACACAGATGGATAAACCTGAGTGTGTGTGAGAGTTATGAGGCCAAGGTCATTGGTCAGTGTTGTTGTTTACCGGGATCGCGGGTGGTTGGTACATGCAGTTCTCTGGCTGAATGTTTGTTTTATTCAGATGAAGGGCAGAAGGTCTTAGTAAAGCCTCCTTTGGCCCTGATTTCCATCATTTTACACAAAAACATATGTTCTGTTATACTTTATAAATGCATTTTATTACCGTTGATTACAGTCAGTAAAAAACACTATCACTCGTATGTGTGTGTGTGTGTGTGTTCAGGTTGACATGGATACGTGCCAGTAAAAATAATGTAAGCTGATCCTCCGTGTGAGAGAGATCTGCCTGAGGCCAGATCACATTTACGGTAAGAGAGTGAGACAGAGACACTGTATAATATGTGTGTGCGTGAGCCGATGCAAAATGATGTTGAATACATGCTGACAATACTCTCATCATTTAATACCCTTTCCTAAACATCTAAATATATACGCATCCCCACTTTTAATTTCCTAAATGTAAATATTGAAACACACAAAGTCTGATAACAGAAAAGAAAATTGTGTAAGTTGTTAGCTGTAAATTTCATGTTTCTGAAGGTGCCAGTGACTTCATCTGCAAACAGATGCTGTATTGTGTCTGTGTCCATAAGGGGAGCAGGCGTCTGATTGGTCACGTGATGACCGTGACTCACGTTCACCGCTGGTGTCAGGGCCAATCAGAGGTCAGCGAGCGCAGACAATCGCAGCTCTGGCCTCAGACTCGACCGTGTCTCCGTGTCAGCAGAAAAACACAAGATGTTTGCTGGAGAGGCACTGAAGAGCGCTGGACGCCGAACCAGAAGTCAGCAGAAAACAAGGGCCGGCGGCCAAGCAGGCAGACGGAGGGTTAGAGAGGGCCAAAGCTTCACTGAAACTCACACACAGAAGAGCGTTTGTATGATTGTGAGGACAGAAATACACTGACCTGCAGTGACCACACAAATGAAGCAATTGACAGCCTGATAATGATGAGTAATGGCCATCTCACCAGCTATTTCTGTGCAAAATAACCTCAACGATCTATTTTTCACCAATAAAATGTATTTATAATTAACCTTTTCAATTGTCCTTACAAAGCTCATTTTATTGGAGATTTGAAGCATATTTGTAAGACACAGCGCAGTAGAATATTTTGTCTTTTAAATGAAGGCATATGGACACATGTGCCAGATGCTAAAAAAGACATGCGTAAGTAATATTTTTTGTGTTCCTGCTTTCCCACTTTTTTTTCTGTGTAAGCACTCGCTAGATGGATGCTATTATGGACGTCTTGTTTTCTCTACAGTAATAAATCATAATAATAATAATAATAATAACTTTTTAAATTATTTTTAGGCATAATTGCCGGATTATTTCTCACAATCCTGAGAAAAAACTCTGAATTGTAAGATACAAGCTTGCAATTTTCTGGGCAATCCTGACTTCTTCGAGAGCAAAAAGTAAGAATTGTGAAATTCACATATAACTGCGAGAAGAAAGACATAGACTCACAATTGCGAGAAAAAAGTGAGATAAAAACTCACAATTCATTTGTGATATTTGACCATTGGGCTCGCATCTCAGGCTTCATTTATAAAACGTTGAGCAGAAACTCTCCTAAATTTGGTCTGATGATTATCTCTCGAATATGCGTATGTGTGATTCATAAAATGCACACAGAAAACACAAACATGCCACTTCATCTTGCGCATCTGTTTGCCACATCTATGCGTGCCAAAAACGCAGCACTCAAGTACACTGCTCAAAAAAAAACAACAACAACTTAAACTTAAAAAGACAAGGTTGTGGACTTCTGGCATTTTTTCTTTCCACTGCGCTGCTGCTCCACTTGTTTCAAAACAGTGCGAGACTTATGTCTTTGACGCATGATCACACGTCTTTCACAGCTTCGCTCATGACAACCCACTCAAAAAATGCAGCAGCTAAGATGAAAAAAAGTTCTCACGTTTCCAGACCTTGTTTTTCCCCCGTTTACTCGCGACACACGTTATGTGGGAACACATCTCCCAAAGGTTGGAGTAATCTGTCTGTCTGAGTGCAGCATTAAGTATAATCGATCATCCTGAGATCTGTGTTTGTCAGCTTATCATTCCAGTCTGAGGAATCATCCGTTCATTCCAGTAAGTGTCATCAGAAGGTGTCTGAACTAGATTTATGGCCATTCAAAAAGCATCAGTTTGAAGTTTAATGTCATAAACTGCTGCAAATCAAAGACAAACAGGCCACATGACGTGTGAATAATAGGGTGTAGTTATATGAGGATTGCATTAGTTATAATAATGCTAAAGGCAAGAACTTCTTATTATGAAACATGTTGTGTGGTTCTGAAGTTTGTAGCTCCACACAATTGTGTTCTTCTAAATCCCAATGTGTTGGCGGGAATGAGGGGTCATGACCTTCATGCAGAGGATGATGTCATGGTTCATCTAGAAGGCGAGATAATTAGCAATGATGAAGAGCTGATAACGGGCAAGAGATAAATATGAAGATGAAGCGCCAGATAGTAAACTCACTCACATGCACATCCTGCTGTCGATCAGCATCATGCGTGTGTTTTTATCAGTCTGCTGTCATGGAGAGATCTTCCATACTTTGCCGATACACTTTTCCCAAGTTCTTTGGAAGTCACCTACGATCTGGTGCTGATCTGAAGAACCAAGGACATTATTTATTTCCAAACATCCATATCAGAGCCAAAAATCGTTCTTGATGTGAAGAAGGTTCTGTTGAACCTGAGGAACAATAGACTATAGCGTTATTTTAGGAGTCTGTGTGTGCTTTCCAGACCAAAGAATGAAGGCATTTCGTAACGTGTTTAGACACAGATCTGCTCTCCGTGAAACAGTTTACATGAGCAACACCTCTGCCCAGAGCACAGCGCGCACAATAAATGTCCTGCATTCATCTGTCTGTGTCTGTTCGGATAGTCTGTGGTGTTAGTTTAATATTTGGGGTCGCTATAAATCATTCACTGGTTGTTTAAGCCTTGTGACGTCAATTGACAATTCATGAAGAGTAGCTAAATCCTGCTTGAAAAGTCACTTGATGATGTCATGTGCTAATTAGCATATTCATGGCACCATCATGTCGAGTCATCCCTTTTGCTTTCATAATCCTTTTATATAGCCTTTATCTTACAGCTGAATTGCCAATGAAACAGGTCTTATTTACATATTTGTATTTTTTTGTAATCAGACCGGATCTGTTAGGAGCTCTTCACACAGAACACGTCTTTGCGTCTAAAAGTGTTCAAGTGCAGCTCAGGAATGGTTCAGTGCAGAATGCCTCCTCCACCATGTTGCTTTTAGATAAAATGGTAGCCATCCCAACTTGCTTCCGTAAACAAACGCTTGCCCCGCCTCTGGGGTCTTCTGATTGGTCTACTGGATGTCTCTTTTTAGATGTCAAAAAAAATGTCTATTAGATGTCTTTAAGATGTTTATGATTTATACCCCCAGTTTCGCAGACAAGGCTTAAGCTAGTCCCAGACTAAATTGCATGTTTGAGCTGTCTCAGATGAAAAT
>JAUCMU010000063.1:687925-701641 GCA_032275025.1 Enteromius treurensis | reverse complement strand
TCACAAACGGGGCTTAGCTTAAGCCAGGACTAGGCATTAGTTCAATTAAGATATTTAAGCAACTTTTACAAAAATGCTTTATAAGAAAATATTACAGGTGTGCAGCTTCAGACAGAACAATGACACTGACATGTTTTAAGATATGCCAGAGCAAGATATTTTCCTCTGAAACAGCTCAAACGTGCAATTTAGTCTGCATGGGACTAGATTAAGCCTTGTCTGTGAAACTGTGGGCATAATTGTAAACTTTTATACTATTTAAACCAGACATTGAACAGTGAACTGGAACCCAAAATCAGTCCATGAGCTGGTTCGAGTTCAGAAGAACCTGTTGAGCGCCTTCCTAACTCTGATTGTCATTACTTAACTGTTGCGTTTCTTTATGAACTTAGGTTAAGTTCAATCTGAGTTTAATGAGATTTCCGAAGGCTTAAAGTCTTAAATCCAGCATGATAATAAGCAAATGATCTTGGGTAATGTTTAGTAATTATGCAGGAAGTGGATCACTTGTTACACAAGGATCATTCGTTCTACCTGAAATATCTGTCTGTAGATGTGCTCTACTTACTGAAAGAGTTATATAGAAAACAGACTTTAAAGTATAGTGCATAAGTCATGTAATAAGTAACCATTCATTGATGTTCTACAAAACATTTTCTTTGTTTTCCACAGAATAAAGATTTGGAACAACATGAGGTGATTAAATGATTGAATTGTGTCTTTTAGATACACATGTCAAAACCACCTACTCAATTTTTTATGGGTGACCCATGATCCCTTTTTGGTTCCTAGTGGTTCTTTTGTCTTAAAAGCGACCAGATTTGAGGAAAGTGATTCGAGCCTCTCTGAGCGAAGCCGTCTGAATGTGTGCCAGCTCTTTGAGACGGCAGCAGAACAGAAATAGTCGATCAATGAATCGCACATCTGCGGTGACCCGTGCTCAGACTTTGAAGATTCATTTTTTTGGTGGCAAGAAGGTGAAGGAAACTCTCACATAAACGCACACACACAAAGCTCTTTTTATCTCTGTCCAACATGATCTCATTAGTTTTCATATGTATTAAAGCATAAAGTGTAGTTCAAGCACACAAAGATGTCTTATGCTTGTACACTCAAGGAATTAATGATTTATACATCCTTTTATATACTTCAGAGTGTATGCAGACAGAAAAATGTATGTGCACACATGAACACATACGGGTGAGATCGCACTGCTCTGATTACGATTCCAGTGAACTCAAGCGGCTTATTTCAGTTGATTTTGATCTAATCTGAGACATACACACTCACACTTTTTGTGAGTTTGTACAGTCATTCGTAAACTCCTTTCATTAATGAGCGAATCTCTTTTCAAACCACTGAGTGATCAGATCGTTTTCACCTGGACACTTGTGTGTATAGCAGCCATTCAGAAATACCACTTGTACACTTTAGCAACAACCTAGAGGCCACCCAGCCTGCCCTATCAACAGTTAGAGTTATTATAAAATAATACTGGGATGTGAGTTTTAAAAAAGAGAAACGCATAAACATTGAATGTTTGATAATGTCTTAAAGCAAAACTGGGTTCAATTTCAATAGAAATTGCTGCAAAAATATTGAACCTGTTGTTTCTCTACTTAAACCCAGTCAAACATGACAGCGCGGAGTTGTTTGGAACAATTGAGAGCTCCGTGAACCACGTGACCTCGCGGCAGCATCAAAGAGTGTCGCAACTCTGATTCTCATCGCCTTGTCAACCACCTAGCAACTACATAGCAACATTACAACGCCTCAGCAACCATTAAGAAGCCACCAACTAAAATGTCTTAGCAACTGCATAATAACATGATAAAACCACCATGGCACCTTAGCAACCATCAAGCAACCGCCCAGTATGTTGAAAAAACTGCATAACAACATGCTAGGCTACTTTGGACATGTCATTAACCACCTAGCAACCACCCAGTAACCGCACCTACTGTAGCAAGCTCAACAACTGCCTAGCAATCACTTAATTAACAGCATAACAAGAAGCTAAAAACCCTGAAACACCTTAGTAACCACTTAGCGACCAGCTGAAACACCCCAGCAACTGCATAATAACATGCTAAAACCACTTCTACACTTTAGAAATTGCATAGCAACCACCAAAGCAGCTGCATAGCAACAACCTAAAAACCTTAGAAACACCATAGCAACCACCTACCGACCAGCCAAAAACACCCTAGCAACTGCATAGCAACAACCTAAACACATTTAGCAACACCTTAGCAACCACCTAGCGACCAGCCAAAAACACCCTAGCAACTGCATAACAACATGCTAAAACCCCTTCAACACTTTATAAACTGCCTAGCAACCACCAAAGCATCTGCATAGCAACAACCTAAAAACCTTAGAAACACCTTAGCAACCACCTACCAACCAGCCAGCCAAAAACACCCTAGCAACTGCATAGCAACAACCTAAACACCTTAGCAACCACCTAGCGACCAGCCAAAAACAGCCTAGCAACTACATAACAACATGCTAAAACCACTTCAACACTTAATAAACTGCCTAGCAACCACCAAAGCAGCTGCATAGCAACAACCTAAAAACCTTAGAAACACCTTAGCAACCACCTACCGACCAGCCAAAAACACCCTAGCAACTGCATAGCAACATGATAAGTTCTGTGAGACACCTCAGCAACTGCCTAACAACCACATAAAATATCCAAGGAAGTGGGTGGCAACAAGCTAAAAATAGTTTAAACGCCTTAGCAACCACTTAGCGCCCTTTCAAAAACACCCTAGCAACTGTAGACCAGCATAAATATTCTAAAGAAGAGGAAAAGTGGTTTTATTTAATTAATTTTATTTTTGACCAAATGACCCATTATGAATGTACGTCTACAAAAAATTAAATAAATAAAATAAAAAGGTTATCTTTTCACTCTTGGTATTTATTTTTGTTTCATGTCCTTTTTTTCAGTTTTATTTTATGCATGCATAATTGCATAATATTTAATATCTGAATTTGAGTGACTGTGCATTTATAGAAATAAGAAAACCTGCAGTGTGGCATTTAGTTTCACTCAGGCACGTTATTGTTCGTTTCACAGACACTTTCTTCAAAACAGCATCCACAGGAGCACACTTTCTTGAGAAGCATCGGTTTGCTTTCAGCCATTGACTCTCTCAGCGGGCAGCCGTCCAGTTCCCAGGCGCTGACTCTGAATCTGCCATCCAACCGCACCCTTAATCCAGAGACCTACAAAGACGGCCGCCCACTGATGCCTGCTGGGCCGTAATGGACACCCACAATGCACCAGTCTCTCTGGAATGCTTTTGTAATTGAAGAATAAGGTCGTTTTTCTGGTTAAATAAAAGAACTGGTTGGGCTGTAGAAAATCCCAAGGCATTCTTCATAATTGTGCTTGATAGCAGGTCAGAACGTAGGCGACACTCTACAAACGCACCACAGAAGGACCCAGCCCTGAACATCTAAACATGCACAAACTTTGTCTTTTTTAAACAATTTCGCAAGCAGTGGTTAACAATAACAAAGCATTTATGTTTTTATAAATACATTTTTCAACCTCACTACATTCTGAAGTAAAATATTGTACTTTGTTCCACTGTGTTCCTTAAAAGGAAATTAAGAATTGCATGAAAACATATTATCACTCCCTATTGAAACAAGCAGCATATGCCTTGTCTTGAAGCTGGTCCTGTGCTGGGTTTTGAGCTGGTCAGACCAGCTTTAGACCAGCAAATGACTAGCTTAAACCAGCAACGGACCACCACAAACCAGCATCCTAGCTTCAAATCATATGCTGTTTTTTCAACAGGGAGTGATGAAATGTTTTCATGCAATTCTCAATTTCATTTAAGAAAATATCTCACCATTCAGTTCAGGCCGCGCTTGCTTATAATTGTGCCTGATCTAAAACGTTTTGCTGCAAACAGCAATCATGAGTACATTCACATTTAACATTGCTGCCGTTTCAGTGTGGATGAAAAGCTTTGGCATTTTCAAATGTATCCAGATTAATGTCCAGATTAAAACTATTCATTCGGCTTCTCAAATCAACAAATAACTGATTCAAACCCTGATAGCACACATACATCTCAGAGACGTCTATCTGACGTCTGCATTTACATCTGCAAGACGTATTATTTAGGTTCTTGTCTCATCTGCAGTACGTCTACAATAAATTTAATTTTAGAAGTCAAGTAGACGTCTATTAGATGTCTTGAAGATGTTTGTGATTTAGAATGTATGTAAAACTGATATCTGTAAGACGCCTGGCAGACGTTTGTAGACAGCAGATGCTTTCCAGATCAAGAGATCTTTAACATACATCTTGCAGACGTACCTGTGCTATCTGGGAATGATCAAAAACGCTGTTTAACATATACCAGGCCAATAGTTGACGCTAGTAAGCAGTACCTGTAGGAAAGTTATCGTTAGTTGTTTAGCATGTTGATTAGCGTTAGACAGTTGCTCTACTTCTCATTCATAGCTAGCAGGTTGCATACAGTACTGCGCATGTCTAGGCTACATACCTACTATGCACGGGCATGATGTCACTGTTTTCAAAGCTTCCCGTATTGGGTCGGGTGTTTCTACACCGAGTCGGTGGCGTTCCCAAATAGCGGTGACGTTATCAAATAGTTGCGTTCAGCACTGAAAACGCCGTTGTCGAGTACAACGTCAAAACACATGAAAAGTCTCCAGTTTTTGCCTGAAAACGTTGTCATGGGGACTCAAAATGAGCGGGAGATCCTCAAAGCTTGAGTTAGCGTGTGACTGGTGTCTCAAAGGGTTATTTCTGATGAATTTTAGGATTGATTAAAGTAAAGGGAAATCATATTTAGGTCACGATTTGTCAGTTGTTTGTGAGCTAAATCTGCTGTAATAGGGTGAGCCATTCGAGCTCACTGTATGAAATGCGTGAACACGAATATGTCCACAATTGTGTAATCATAAAAATGCTAAATAAACATGTAATACTTAAAGGTGCAGTAACAAACACATTCTGGCTAATATTAGAACTGGTTATAGCATTATTTTTCAGACCTGTTTCCTAAATATCTAAAAATATAATGTTATTTTTTGGCTTTAGAAGAGTCAAAAAACTACGTAGGCCTATATCACCTTTAAGTATGCTAAAAATCAGATACCTTTGTACCTTTACTAGAGTAAGATTGGATAGATGCAGTTTATACTTTCAGTGGAGTGATATTTTATTACAATATCTGTACTTTCACTCAAGCACTCAATTTAGTGTGACTACATGTAACTTTCTGAAGTTGTACTTTCTTTGTGTTGTTCTGCAGCTCATGACTAATATGCGAAGTGTGGACTCATTTCAGTCTGAGGCCGACGCTCCCTTTCTGATCTTCTGGATGAAGGTGTGACTGTTGCTTAGTATCAGGCGTCGAGGAGCTGCGGGACAGGAGCGTTTTTAAGCAACGCCCTGAGAAACAGAGCGATCGAAGCTCAGGTCTGAACAGAACAAACGGTTCATTTCAGCCATCGCCACCCATCGTCTGCGTTTGCTTATTAAAAGTGTGTTTCTGGGTTATCTCGCTAGTGGCCGTTTAAAACACTAAACAGTCAGAATCAGAGCACTTTCAGAATTTCACCTTCAGAATTTCCCAGAATGCACAGCAGCTGTGTTAAATTATTTGGAGTTATGGTGGATTAGTCATATCAGAAAGATCGTATTTACAGCTTGAACATTACCAAAATGTCACAATTTGAGTCCAGCATCTGCAATGACTTTAATAGTAAAGCCTCTAATATACAAGTAGCTAAGTTGCATGTACAAAATAGCAGAAGTTTGTACATGCACCTTTATGAATTGAATAAAAATGTATAAAACAACAACAACAACAAAAAACACCTGCTGATGCACATTCTTTATTTGTCATTTAGTAGAAGTACACTCAAAAAGAAAGGTACAAAAGCTGTCACTGGTGCGGTCCCTTTTTTAAAAGGTACACTTTTCTACCTATTAGGTTCAAATATGTACATTTTAAGTACTATTATGTACTTTTAAGGTACCAAAATGGACCCTTTCGGTACAAACATGTACCTTTTTCTGAAAAATTGTATATTGAGAGAAAGTACATCTTCAATCAAAGAGGTTTGAACGAACTAGTAAATTCCTGTCATTCAAATTCAACGCCCAATTTAATCAAAACTCACATGCTACTGTTTGAAATGTTGTTAAACGAGCAATATTCTCTATGTAGTGTGCAGCAGAGTAGTATTTAATCTTAAACGCAGTCTTTGCACGCTTGTCTCGTTAAAGAGCAGCGGGACTGTATAGGGACTATCAAGAGCAACTAACTAACCATAACAGAACTGTAATGAGTTTTAACAAGCACTGGTAATTAGTCAGCTCTCTGTCTGTTCACCTCGTCTGCTTTTCCCCTACATCTGTCTCTTCCTCTGATCTTTTGAAAGTTAAAGTCATCACTTCTTCAGATACCTGTTAATGTTCTCGGGGAGCTTGGAGATTCAGACCTAATAACTTTAGCATGTTTAAAAAAACAAAAATCACACCACATTTTGTGGCCTTTGATATTTCAGTTGTCTTTTTGTGATAAGTAAGGCCTGAATCATTTAAATTTACTCACTGCCAGGCCGTCCAAGTAATAGATGAGCTTGTTTCTTCAACCGATTTGGAGAAATGTAGCGTTACATTACTTGCTCAGCAATGGGTGCTCTACAGTAAATGTGTGCCTTCACCCATTCACGGCAGAGCATCCATTGTAGAGCAAGTAATGTAGCGCACCATTTCTCCAAATCTGACGAAAAAACAAACTCATCTACATCTTGGACGGCCTGAGGGTAAGCAAATTTAAATGATTCAGGTCTTGCTAATCACAAAAAGACAACTGAAATATCAGCGGCCACAAAATGTGGTGTGATGTTAACTGTTGGTTAGCATTCGTCTTGACGACCGTCCCTCAGGAATCCTGGAAAATTAAAACTTTGAGTCCAAATGAGTCAGACTCGGTCTGGCTGGATCCCCCCAGTCGACCTTAAACTCTCAGTCGATGCGCCGATACAGACGCGGCTTCCTGACGTACAGGACTTTCAGCAGGATGTTGTGGTGGCGGTGGAAGTGAGATCGTCGATACGAAGCCTACGGTCTGTCTCCGGAAGACGTTTGTGCTCTTCAATGAATCTCAGAGGCGTGTGTTTGTGAGACTTGATGGTTAAACCGATAGACGAACATGTGTCGCTTTTGACGTCCTGTCGAAATTCTGGTCTCCGTCAAAGCGGTTGGGACACCAGTGCTCACCACTGGCATATGAGCTCACTGAGACTCAGTCAGTAAACTTTCATGCTTTACGTGGAGATAACAACACCCGTCTTGGCTTTAGCACGTTAACCTATAGACGTGCTTTGATCTCGCCACAACACTGAGGGACGGACCTGATTGGCCTCCGTGATGGAACACAAAAGCACCTAAAGGAAACCGCCATGTGTTGCTTGTCTGCTTGACCTTTGCCTGCACAGGAAGCCGAGAGCAGGTTCTTTTGACCTGGGCATCTCTGATGTTTCATTTATGTTGGCAGATCTTTAGTTTCAGTGATGTCAACCACAAAACAGTGCCGTTTTTGTGTAACTGATTTAACTGACTTTCCACGCACATTCTCAGGGTCCAGAATAAAGTTTTTGACACACTAGATAAAACCGGCTGAATTGCAACTTTGTTTTGCACTTTTGTTCCTGCCATGTCTGGTATCCTGCACCACTGTTTCTGTGTTTTGCGTTCCGCCTGTGCCGATCGTGGACTCCCATGCTTCCCATAACGCTGTGTTCTCATTAGCGCCGATCAGGTTCAACTGTGTTCCAGTTCCTGTTTGGTCGTTTGTTCGTGTATATCAACCCCTGGACCGCTATAGTCGGGGGAGTTGTTGAAAATGTTATCTCAAATGTTTCTTGATTTTGTGATGAATTTTGGAATTGTATCTCTATGGATTAATATTAAAATATCTTAAACTTCATTTGGACCCCCTGTCTGTTGCCTACCAATCATAACAGTTCCTATGACAATGGAATTATTCAGTTGGTTTTTTATCTTGTTGTGACAACACATTGTAAGATATGAGATGAATAGTTTATCTTGTATATCTTGTCGCTTATAACAGTGGTTTTCAATCCTGGTCCTTGGGACCCACTGCTCTGCACATTTAGCATGTCTCTCTTATCTGACACATTTAAGTGAGTTCATGGAGCTCTTTCCTAATGAGCTGATGATCTAAATCAGATGTGTAAATTAGGGAGACATGCAAAATGTGCAGAGCTGTGGGTCCCCAGGAACGAGTTTGAAAACCACTGGTGTATAAGATGAGTCTGTCTCTGTGTTCTGGTGAAACCGCCTTTTAAAAGTACTCATTTCAGTTTCTCGAAATTTTGTTTGGTGGTTTAATGAGAGGTATATTTAATGTATCATCACCAGTGGTGTTAACTGAAACGTAAAACTATTAAAAACCTTTCTGTTAATTATAATCAAGCTGAAATAAAAAATAAAAAACGGGAAGTTGAAATGCTAAAATTTGAAAAAACTAAAATTTAAATAAACAGGAATTTTATTTAAAAACTAATAAAAAATTTAAAATACAACAAAATTAAAATTTAAATATAAAAACTAAAAGAAAATTGAATAAATAGTATAGTAGTAATACAGAAACTAAATTAAATTCTTAACTATTTTGTTTGGTGGTTTAATATGAGAAATATTTATGTTACTGGTATCAAAAAATATGATATGCTATAATATGACAAAAAGACAACATTTTAAATGAAATCATATGTAAAATTGAATTGAATGTCAAAATAAGCTAATTCACAATATGGAAAAAAAAACTATGTAAATAACAGTAAAACAGTTAGTCAGTTCTAGAATAGATGACCTTGAAGCATATGATTTAAAGTAAAGCAAATGTACGTCAGGTCATGTTCATCTGTATAGAGCTATTTACAACATGCGTGTTTCAATATCAGTAGTTTTCCGGTAAGTCATCGTGACAAATGCATTTTTAGTAGCTGGTTTGTATTTTTCGAGTTGTATCTCTCTCTTACTGTAACTCACATCAGGAAAGGCTTGATTATTCTCACTAACGGGGGAGTGTGTTAATGTTTCCATCCAGCTGTTTTATTTACTCACAAGTGTTTAATTGCGTTTGGAACCTGTTGAGTGTTCATTTTAGACTCAGCTTGCATGTTTATTTCTTTTTATTGAAATTCATTTCTACCTTTCTTTTACACAATTTTTTTTTGCATCCTGTGTTTGATGTCCATCTGAAGCAGGCGGAGGAAACATCAGTGGGCCCGCGGCACTTCACTCCTCCGTGTGCGTGTGTAACATCACTTACTCAAGCTGTGTGTATGTGTGTGTGTGTTCTTGTTTTAATGGTCCACCTGGACCCAGTGGGTCGGTACCAGCCGCCTGCTCACTCACTCAGTCCACCCGCAGTTAATGTTGGGCACGATACACGCTCACACACTCATGTCATTTGATGTGGTTTCTCAAGAATCAGCTTACATACTTGGTTTGCTTTGAAGGCTGAACTCCCAACCACACACACACACACTCTCCACTTTCTCTCCCACTTCATCCCTCTTTTATCCTCCGCTTTGTTGTTGGAATGTGATCTGATAGCATTTATATCACTGCTCCCATCTCACTGGAAATAGATTTTGATCTGCTGTGATGCTGAGAAAATCTGAACCTAGTGGCCACACCCTCATATTATGATTGACACTTGAAGCCAGCGGCCATGGGCCACGCCTCTTTTATGATTGACACCTGAGTTTAGTGGCCACGCCTCTCTTATGATTGACACCAGAGGTTAGTGGCCACGCCTCTTTTATGATTGACATCTGAAGTTAGACAGACATATAAATAGAGGAAAAGGTTTCTAAAGAATTGTTAACAGTATTGATTTTGCATTTTGCTGACCTAATGACAAAGTATTTCTTAAATGTAATTACTAAAAAATCAACAGTCAACTCAATTCACAGATTTTTTGAAGGCACTTGATCGATTGCTGTTTTGAAGCTTGGGGGTGTATTTTAGTATTATCTTTAGTTTTCATGCAAAATAATACAGGCCCAGATTTCACTTGTCATCATCCAGTAGGGGTTTAGAGCTATAGATTCAAATGAATGTTGAGAGCACCTCCGATCGCTGGATGAGAAATGCTTGTTCATATTGATATCTCTGGATTTTGTGTCTCAGAGAAACCACTGAGGGAAAAAACAGATCTTCTTTGTGATGTTTCTTTCCTATGGCTCTCTCTCTCTCTTTTTCTCTCCATCAGCGTGTCTACATTAGCAGCTCACTCTCCTGGAAAGACAGACCAGACGGACAAACAGGAAGCAGCTGTTGCCAGGGAAACAGGCTGCGGAGCGTGGGAGAGATTGTGAGGTAAGAAAGGAGAACAAATGGAGGAAAAAATAGATAGAGGGAATGAAGCCGAGCTGGAGAGATCTAATTAAATTCTGACAGCGAGGGAAAAAGGCCGCGTGTGTGTGTGTGTGTGTACCTGCGTCTGTAGCTGGGAATAGATGGAATGACGCAAGGTGTGACAACATAATCCAAACCCTGGCAACTAGACATTTATAGGATCTATCTATCTATCTATCTATCTATCTATCTATCTATCTATCTATCTATCTATCTATCTATCTATCTATCTATCTATCTTCTGTCTGTCCATCTGTGATTTTTACCTGTCTGTCTATATGTTAAAGTAATATTCACTACATTTTCAGAAACAATGAGTTATTCATAGTGGACTGGAGCAACGGAACATTTCTGACAGACAACATGGAAATATTTCAGTAGGTAAAAGTGGAATTAGGAACTACACTCCTCCACAAGCACACACAATATAACACACACATGCATACACCCAAACAGACACGTACACACACACACACACTCACGTTTTTGAGAAACAGTAGTCACTCAGTTCGAATCCTACGTCAATGAAGCTCGATGTTGCTCAATCCTCCTCCCAAACCACAGGAAATTGCATCATAGCTTCTCTGGGCCTCCCAATTGGCCAATTATCATCAGCGGAAAGATCTTATAGATTTATATGGAGGAGAAGATGGAAAAAAATATCACATGAAGACACACACTGAAGTTTCCACACAGGAGGCAGTTAAGGGAAGTAGATGTCGTATTGTGTGTTTACTCATGTTGAGCTGGCCAGAGGATTTGACAGCACCATCTTTCCATCTCTGATGGATAGAACAGAAATTAATACCTTCTGACCCAGTTATAGTATGTCTGTTAAGTTTGCTTTTACTAGTCAAGTCATTAAAAAAGGGTTATCTGGCATTAATTTGCATTTAAAAACAGTTCAGAGACTTTCATACCAACTGACTGAAACGCTTTAATATCACAAACTTACAAGACTACAACCCCTTAAGACATAGGCTACACTGTTCAAGCGGGGAAAATAACATTGTTTCGTGTTTGTTTAAAGACGTCTCTTTGCTGACTGAGGCTGCGTTTCATTTATGAAAAATTTAATTGTGAAACAATATTACAATTTTCTATGAATAAATTGTGCAATCTAATGTGTAAAAACACGCAAAGCTGAATTTTCAGCAGTCCTAATATCTAGATTCACTCATCTGTTGAATACAGTAGATCAGAATCTTTTTATTCTATTATGGATTTCTTGATGTGTATTTGAAGCGTATGCGAATTTCACATAACTACTGGTAGACGACAAGATCCTGGAACTAACTACGTGTATTTGTGTAGGGAAGTCTAATGTGTATGTGTGTCTATTCAATACTGTGGGGGTTTTCCTTTGCTTCTTACTCACCACTATGGTAAAAATTTAAAACGCGCACATTGTCCTACTGGACCACCGTGAAAGCAGGTCAGACCTCTTTGATGGAGAGACCACATAGAATCTCTTTGTGTCAAACACAAACACAGTTAACCAAGAGCATACCACAGATTTATAGGGTTTTATGTAAGATTAATTATAATGACATTAGAGTTAACCTTATGTTTCCTAATATAAAAGTTGCGTCTGCACATACTGTAAAGAACGGAAAGTAAAGGAATTGCGGGATAGATTAGGCCTGCTATGGTTATTTGAATGCTTTAAATATTATTTAACCCGTACGTGTTTGATCGTGTGTCTGGAAAACTGGTAATAAATCAGGAATGTAAATGAGGTTCAGATCCGGACTCTTCCTTTCATGATAGAAAGACACAGGAGTGTTTAAGTGTTTATAATTGTCGCGGGCAGTGAACTGAATTCCTTTCCTCTTACGCGCGCCTGGACCTCCTTCCCGCGCTCCCGTCAATCAAAGCGGAGATAGACGGCACCCCGGTTTGATGTCGTCCTGTTTCTAGCGGAGCGTTTGAGTGTGTGCGGGTGTTTCGGCATGTGTCTCCATCTGTCAAACGCGGTGTTTATCCGAGGCTTCTGTGTCTTTGTGAGTCGACCGCAGCACGTGTGATTCAGATCCGTGAGTCATGTAAGAGCATCGCTGCGGTCCCCTCAGCAATCTGTCCTCCGGAGAAAGAAAGAGAGAGAGAGTTTTGCTCCACAAACAGACACTTTTGGGGGTCTGAGATGGGCGGAGGGGGCTGAATTTTTCTCTTATTTCAGATTGGTCAGCTTTGAGTCAGCGAGGCGTTCTGCGCTCCAAGTGGGGGACATAACAGTTCTGATTCATGAAGCTGTTTATAGCATTACATTTATGAGGAAAATTAGCATAGGCTATATAAACATTTTCTTTCTAGCCATAACCTAAACATACCTTTGATAGATATACGTTCACTGTAAAATCCAATAGTGTACCTATGTATACTTAGTTACTTAGTATAACTTAATTGTTATACTAACTAGGATTCATTAAGTTACAGTTAATTTTTGGCAGTAAAATTCTTGCTGCTATGAGTAAGCTTTACTATGAATATTCAGGTAGCCACAAAAAAATTAATAATAAATGACATTATAACCGTGTGCTAATCTGTTGATAATGTGCAACAAAACAACAGAAGTAGTAACAGAGAAGCGCATGAGAGCAAGCAACATTAGAATTTTCCCGCTGACATGACTGAAACCGGAAGAAGGAGAATGCCTCTGGATAAAGACTGATTTCTGCACAAAAATAATAAGGTAAGCTTAAAAATCTGTGTGTGTAGTATATCCAAAGTATATTTCAAGAACATGCTTTCAGCAGGTTTTAAAGCCGATGTTTAGGTGCCACTGATATATTTTTATTTACTAAGAGTTAATTGTTTAGAGTAGACCAACAGTAATCTGTGTTCCCGTTATAATTTCATAACAATGTGATGCTTTAATCACTTTTTGTGTTCAAGTGTTTTTTTATTTATTTAAAATGTTATATATTTTTCATACATAACAATATATATTTTAATACATACAAATCATGTACATTTCGTGATTATACTTTTAAGATTAATTAGCTCTTTGTCTTTCAGTAATTGGAAATAGACAAAAATATAAAATGCTGCCTTTAAGTTGGTTTTATGGCTAAGACCTCAAATAGATGTGTATAGAAATGCCCTTTTTCTTTCTTTATTTCTGTAAAGCATGCAGATATTCAGAAATAAATATTGTCACAACACTTGTGGAGCTTGCTTTTAACTGAAGAATTATTTTTCATATTTAGGACGATGGCCTTCTCTGAACAGCGTCTCATCACACAGGCCTCAGT
>JAUCMU010000063.1:632142-648128 GCA_032275025.1 Enteromius treurensis | reverse complement strand
GCCTTATGGGCGGGCCTTGCCAAAGAAAGCGGCTATGAATTCCAGACCTTCAGCCGTCAGTCTGAAGGTCTGGCTACCCGAGACTAATACAGGGTTAACATGGTCATGACTTACATGAAAGTAAAGAACAAAATCTCTAACCTCAAAGACACTTAAAAAAAAACCCCAGAAACAAACAGATATAGAAACAAGTTTTTGTCTGATCAAATCTATAGTGTAATAAAATGTTGAACATACTTTAGTTGAAGTATATACTTCAGTAAAATAGAATAAAAACTGCTCTGAGATGAAACCATCACAGACACAGAGTTTTCACTAAGGCTTCTGCATTTTTATTTTGCTCGTGTCCTGAAACGCAAGTAAACAAATCCTGAAAGTTCAAGTATATTACAATGGCCGCCATCCCGCCCTTGGTCATTTGGTTTGAACAATTTAAAGCGGCGTTTCGATGGTGAACAGCACCGGAGACACCGACCCACACCAGAGAGGGAGGAACACTCACTCATCCACACATTAAAAAACACCCTCATTTACAGAAGCTGCGTGCTAATCGACATGCAAACACACACACGCACGCGTGATTCCCTCCTCGTCACAGTGATCAGGTCTGTGTAAACATTGATACATATGTACAACACACGGATCATCATTCAAACAATAACATTAATCATCAGCATCAATAATCAAATGCGTATAAAAAGGGCTCCGTTTCATTCGACGGCCAGCGCATCATGCATAAAAGTGGGCGGAGTTAGTCCTGGATCAGCGTTCTGCGATGTCATAAGGTCTTCCTCTTCAAGTCTCCGCCCTGCGCTTGATTGACATCTGCACAGAGACACACAGAGAGAGAGTCAGTAATGAAGCTCTGCGACTCGTCCCGGCTGAAGATGATGAAGGAGGCGGCAAAACGCACACATGCAGGCAGCGGGAGCGTCACGCGCTCAGCGTTTACCTGAGAAAGCCAGCTGCAAGTGTGGCGGCAGAGCGGCCTGAGCACCTGACATGAGACCCTTTAACACATCTGAGGAGAGACGGGACAGAGAGACATACACACCACGCATGAGACGCCACACACAGATTCAATGAGAGGAAGCAGATTCATGATGAGGGGATGAAGAGCGGAAGATGAACAACACGCACACGCGGCTGCCACGTCTTCAGAACTCAGTACGATGTCATTAATCTAAAAACAGCTGTGGCGGCTTGAGGAATGTTCCACTCTATGATGTAATAGTGTGGATAAGCCCCGCCCCCACAGACGATCATCAACGCCTGCTTCTACTTCGCTGTCTGTTTAGCCCCACCCACCGATTCTACATCACTGTCAGATTCGTTTACAAGCAAGGCACAACTCTAGCAGTATTCTCAGAGCGGTTGAAGCTAAAGGGCCGTGCTTTGCTGGCTATATTGGATCAGATAGTAATGTCGCAACACAAATGTGAAGAACTTTTCATTAGGTGGTCCCTATTGTCGTTACACATCGTTTAACATGTACTCAGTAATTTATGTTTCTCTGACCTAAATCCATGCAGTGCCCATCTGTTAGCCAACATACACAGCTGTTAGCCAATCACAGCAGTGGGGGTTTACTTCCGAGTATACGATCTGTCGCGCCTTATCAGACCGTTCTGATGAGAGGGGTTAAAAACAGGTTAATATATACGCGTTTCAGAATGCTATCTGTTGAATGCTGTTTTTTTATGTGTCTATATATGACATTTCTGAGTAATATCAATTAAAGCAGAACAGTCCAATAAATACACACATGAACACATTCACTAATGGAGGCTCATGAAGCACATGTGATGGAGATGATGGGTCATTTGAAAAGGGAAACAGAATGGACCTTTCTTAACTAATAATACTAAACTAGCCCTGCTGACTCACTCGGGGGAAGGTTGAACCCTGAGCTGCTGGGATTGGTCGAGCCACCGCTGGTCGCCGTGGAAACCACAGAGGAAGGAAGATTCAGCAGGTTTGGAAACTGGAACGGGAGAGAGACGGGAACCAGGCCTCCCAGCATCCCGAAGCCCAGCGGCAGAGACGGACCGGCCGAGCCCAGCAGAGCGCTGGAGGAGGACACCTGAAAAACACCATCATCATCATCATCATCATCGTGTTCGGTTATTCCAACACTTTAGCAGTGGCTTGTATTTTGATGAATACTTCAAGGTACGCTCTGTTCCGAAATATTTTGCATAATTTATTACTCACAAAAAGAAATAATTTATAAAACTAAAATAATTATAGTGGAGATAACAGAATTCTATTCCTTAAAGGAGAAAAACAGCTGATAAAATATTTTTTAATATAATTGTTACACAATTAAAAAAATAGAATACTAAGCTATACTCATTCTAATAAAATCCACATTTTTTTATTTGTTTTTATATAAATTTTTATACAAATTATTTCTTCATATTTCCACTAAACATGAAAACTAACTTAATTTCATGAAAATGTTTAATTCATTTGAAAATTAAACAATTTTTTAAATTCAAATTTTTTTTCGAATTATGATTTGCATACAATAAAAAATGTAAAAAATTATAATTCCTGAGAAAGAGACACCCTTACATTTCCCGAGGTGAAGAGATTTGGTGCTACAACTAGGCCCTTGAGTTTGAAATGAGTAAATACGAATTAATGTTTAATTAAAATGTATACAATTTAAAAATAGTAATGAAAAATGCATATAATTATTATTTAAAATATTTAATAAAAAATTCAAAAGCCCAAAACAGGCCTGAATCATGAGCAGACAGACCTGTGAGAGCGGAGACGCCGTGGCTGTAGACACAGACGTGATTGTCTTCACTCCCTGATTAGCTCCACCCACTTGTCTGTGTCGCTGACTGTGATTGGCCGTCCCCACCACTGGCGATGCACTGGTGGCCGGTTGCTTGGCGACAGACGCGGTTGTCGTGGCGAGTCCAGAGATGCTGTTGCTCTGAGATGAACTCTTCTGCACCACGGGGGCGCTGTAACCTCCGGCGACGAACCCAGTGTGGAAGCCCGGGCTCTTGGAGGCGTGCTGGTGCATGCTGGGTATTGTTGGCGTTCTGGAGACGACGGGCGAGGCGGTGGGCGTGAGCTTGATGATGGGCGAGCTGGGGTTGTGGGGCGACTTGGTGAGGGTGGCCTGCATGGGCGTGATGAAGCCGGGTTTGGGCGACTCATGGTTTTTGGCTTGCGGCGTCACGTGGAAAGGCTGCGCCGACTTGACGTTTAAAAGCGACGACGAGGAAGTGGCGGGAAGCGTGCGCGCAGAGCTGTTATTGCTGGTTTTGATGAGGCTTGTCGGCATGGCGACCACTGTTTTTCCCGCCATAATCTTCTGAGGGGCGTGAAGAGGTGACGCCGTTGGAGGTGGGCGGGGCTTTGCTGGAGACACGCCCATCTTTGTGGGTGGAGTCACAGAGGGTCTCTGAGCTGGAATAACCGAATGTCTCTGAACCGGCGACAGGACGCTCACACTTTTAACGACTGTAGCTGAGGGAGTCGAGGTGAGGACGCTGGGCGGGGCAGCGTTCCCACTCTTTTTGACCAGGTGTGGAGACGTGAGAAGCGACTGGGGCGCTTTGGGCGGCTCGGCACACGGCGGGCTGTTGGACTGAGCCAGGTCTTTGGCGACACTGCTCAGCATGGCCAGAGCGTGAGAGATGGAGTCCAGCGATGGGGCCGCCAGGTCCTCGTCCAGAGAGTCCGACAGGCAGATGGGCTCTGAAGGGGACAGCACTCGCTGGACGCCAGCAGGAGGAGCGGAGTCCACTAAAACCCCCGGGCGCTGGACGGCCGAAGGAGGGGCGGAGTCCACAGACACGGGCGGCCGCTGGAGTACACCGCTGTCCTGAGACTTGGGCTTGGCTTTCGGAGCCGGTAACACCCTTTTCTTTACTCTGAAAACAGAGCGGAGCAGCTTCCAGTTACTCTTTCAATCAGACCATCAACGATATACAAGCTGTGACCAGTGTCAGTCTAGCACATAGTAAGTTTATTTTAAATATAAATTAGTCTGAATAGAATAGAACAGAACAAAAAATTAGAGTAGAACAGGGCTGGGACGGTGAATCCGTTACCAATGCATCATGATTTTTCTGAAATCGATTCTATGCTTAGTTTTGAACAGCAGCTGAAAACAATGAATAAACTTATATTCTTATTCTTCAATATAAAGGGATAGTTCACTTTACAGTTAATTTACTCACCTTCATGCCATTTAGTATATATAGGTGACTATCAGTAGCAGCTACATATTTTTAGCTGAATAATTTGATTCATGTCTCTAAAAGCTGAATAAATAATCTTTCCACTGATGTACGGTTTGAAAAACTGTTTGAAAATCTGGAATTTGAGGGTGCACAAAAAAAAGAAAGAAGAGAAGAGTTTTCAGCATATTAATGATGAAAAACTAAGTTTTGACATTAACGGTAGGAACTTTACTAAATCTCTTTTTGGAACATGATTTTTATTTAATATCTCTACTTTATACTAATACTTGTACAATGATTTTTACCCATGAGGTATATTCTTGGCTATTGCTAAAAATATACCAGTGCTACATGACAGTCACACATCGAGTTACGAAGCGAACTGAACCACTTGACCAGATCTGACAGATATATACACTGATATGTGCATGTGTGAACTGAACACTTGAATAAAAGGGCCAAACGAGTGTTACAAATGTTATGTTAAAAAGATGATCTGATGAAGACTAATGCAGTAATCATTATTGTGTGAATTGTGAACTGAACCAGCTCATTAAACCAATCGTCTGAAAGAAAAAATAAGTGAAAGATGATCAGTTTGTCTGAGGCTTTTCTCTCTTGGTGTTGCCTGTGAATGTTTCTTTTTGAATCACCAAGCAGCAGTTTTAACTTAAAATCTTCTTTACTTGTGCTGCTGAAGAAACAAAGCCAAATATATCTTGATGACAAAAGGGTGAGAAAAACCACAGTCTGTTCTCATTTCTGTGTGAACTATCCGTTTCCATGGCACGGCACAAAGTCAACGGGTCAAAACAGCTTGTTTGTGTTTAAAAAGAACCGAGTACTAATACTCACGTGTTCCCCGTGAGGTGACTGTGAGCCACACGACTCTCTTTAAACAACATCCTGAGAAACAGAGAGAGAGAGAGAGTCAGTCACACTCCAGCACCATTCACCAGACGTGCTGTGCTGCAGAAGCCCACCTGGCCTGCATCCATCCTTTGGGCCAGAGTGGCTTGACCTCCGTCTCCATGAAGACCTTCAGGTAATCTTCAGGTGAGAGTGAACTCTGACCCTCCAGCTCGTAACAGCCCAGCTTCACCTGCACCAGATTACACAGCAGAGACCTACACACACACACACACACACTTACTCAAGCACTAGATGACTCAAATAAGACTCATCAAGCTTTAAAATCAGTTAAAATAAAGATCCCATCAAGTCACAAACCTGGACACATTTAAATGTAATTTCTTGATTTCTAGAATAAAATCTTCAAACTATAAAAGCATATTCGATTGTATTTAATCCGATACATTTTATATTATTTTGAATTGTCTTGGGGTCAGAACTCTTTGAGCTGCAGGTTTGTCTGAAGAAGCTCCCCGAGTACTGACTGATCCTGACCTGTGTGTGATCTCCGAGTCTCACCTGAGTTTGTCGTCCCACAAGAACTTCTTCCTGGGGCCCATCACTCTCTTCCCTGGCTTCTCTTCATCGTCATCCTCCGAGCCGTTTCGCTCCCCATCCTCGGTGTGCTGCCTGAGAAACAAGCCTTCACATGAGCCAAAAATCACCTGATCTCACGTCAACTCTTTCCTTTTTTTGTCATCTTTGAAAAACTAGGACTTCCAGGGTCTTGGAAACCTTAGATACATGAAGACGCCCCATTTTAAAAATAAGATTTATACATTTCATGCAAATTCATAACTGAATGGGCATTTTAATAATTCATATGAATTTCCTAATTTATATTATATTTAATATAATAATTAAATATTTAATAAATTAGTTTATACTGTATTTTTCTAGTTACTAATAATGAAGTAGTAAAAATAAACTCTTTTTTAATTCATTTCTCCCCTTTTCTATATTGCTTCCTGATCTACTCGTCTAACACAAATGGGATAGTATTTATTCTTTGACTAGTTGCTTTTGTTTCTTTTTTGTAAGTCTCTTTGGATAAAAGCACATGCACAGAAATATATTATGTCAATCCCAAACACCTGGATTAAAATCCGATCTCTGGCAGGAACTGTGCATAAAAGAAAGAAGGAAACAGCAAGAAATAAATAAATAAATAAAAGCATTAGGTTGTTTGACTGATTGCTAAAGCTATTAAAAAAACTTAAAAAGGCATAAATAAAATGTAGTGTCATTTTAAAAATATGAATTCTAAACATTGAAAAGTCATGCAAATTTATAAAACTGTAAAACCAAATGGGCATTTTTATAAATGATAATGCAAAAAAAAATGCTTTTGTTGGTCTTTTGTAAGTGGAAATGTAAATGTGTTTGACATACAAGCAGAAAAGTCAAGTTACAAGGGGTCAAATCTCTAAAAACTCACTTTAGCGATCCTGAAAACCGAGCTATTTTAGTGAAACGAGCGCAGGTTCTTACTTGGCGACTTTGGCCATGCAGTCCATGTTGTACCGGGCGATCTGCTCGGGCATGACGCTGCAGACGGCCAGCTTCAGCTTGTGCAGCGGTGTGCGCAGACGGTCGTCCTGGATGTTCAGGCTCAGCTTCTTCAGACGCTTCAGCAGAGCTTCTTTATTGCAGGGCACGAAGGCCTCCAGGTGAGAGTAGACGGAGGAGCGCACCAACACGGGCTGCTCCTGAACCTGCAGCTCGATGCTGTCGAGAGAGAGAGCGTGAGCACCAGAGGGAGACACCGGTCACAAAACTACAGCCGACTCCACTCACTCCAGCAGGATGTTGTTCATGTCCAGCGTGAAGAACTTCTTCCTGCCCTCCATGTCAAACTGACGAGACGCCTGCGACCAAAACAAACCCTTAACAGCAGCTCAAACGCAGTTCAACTCTATGCTAGCTATCATAGCTGTTAGCATTGTGCTCCTATTGCATTTCAAACCCGTCTGCTGAAACGAACACTGTGTTAACAGACAGCGTACTAGAGCGGCATCTTCTGAACGACTGACACTATATGAACCTGTTTCCTCTCCCTCCTCCTGCTCTGACTCTTTCCTGTCTATTTCTCTCTCTCTGCTCCTCCTACACCTCCCTGTACCTCGCTTCCTCTCTCTCTCTCCTTCACAATCTGTCTGGAAAGAGAAGACCGCACACACACACACACACAGACTGTACATTCGTAAAGTTACTGAAGATCTGTTAAACTACATAAACCTGCAGACGAATGAGAAAACAAGTCCTCCGCTGGATCACGCTCCTGCTCCAGGAAGTGTCCCGTGTGAGCGTGGCTCATGTTTATCTGGAGGTAAGCTCAGAGTGAGGTCTGTGTGTGCAGAGGTGAACACTCACGGCGCGCAGGTCCTCGATGCGCTTCAGCAGCGGAGCAGGGAGGCTGCTGGGAAGAGGCGGGGGCGGCATCAGCCCGGTCTTCTGCACGCGCCCCACGCCTCCCGCCTTCTGTACGTTCTCGCCCTGCCCCGGACTGGACGGCCCCGGAGAGTCCAGCAGCCCGAAGTCAAGGTCGCCCATCAGCTCCTGCAGCACGTCGTTCTCCGTGGCGCCGCCCAGCAGCGACATCACCGCCGGGTCAGAGGTCAGGTCGGCCATGGACAGGTCGTTGCCGGGGGCAACTGTGACAGCGGCAGCGTTGGGCGGGGCGCGGACGAGTTTAACCACAGCCGCCGGGGTCTTCTTACGGATCTCCTCCTTCTCGCGGTTGAAGCGGCGGATCATGGCCGCCAGAGACAGAGAGTCCTTCATCAGCTTCTTCCTCTTCTTCTTCTCCGGCCGGTTCAGAGCCGAAACACTAACAGGCACACAAACAAACGAGTTATCGTCCACACAACCACCTGTTCTTTTAACCTTTCTGTTCATCAGAGAATGCTGAAATATAAACCGAGTATTACAGAAACGTTTCTTGAGCAGCAAACGAGATAAGATTTATATCCCGCCTTCACTCAACACACCATCGAGTGTTTCTAATAACTGCTGATTCTGAAACACGCTTTTCTAAAAGCTGAACTTGGTGTCGTTTAACAGAGCATGTTTTAAAAGCAGTGAGAAGCAGCTGAACGATCACTCGAAACAGTGCAGTGTCTGAACTCACCCTGGTTTGGGTACTTTGAATTTCCTGGGTTTCTTCTCCTCCAGGCCACCGTCCTGCTTCTTCTTCCTTCTCTTTATTGCCCGCTCCTCTCCATTCTTCTGTCAGTCAGAGCCAAGAACATCATCATCATCATCTCAGTCAATCATCACAGACTCAGATCAGACAGAAATTATATCAAGACTCCTGACAGATTTTCTTTATTCATTCATCCAGTCAAGGCCGTTTTCTTTTCTTGGGTAAACCTTTGCCATAATCAAGACATTTCCCATTAAACTACTGCTAGATGAATCTTAAAATGGGTTCAAACTATTACATATCCAATGACAGCTCATATATATCCACTAATGCATATAATGACACATCCCTAATTGCTACAGGTTAAATGTTGATGTAATAATTCAGGTTGTTTTATTGTTTTGAGTCCTGCATAAAAGGAGACTGGTAAAAAAAAAAAGATGCGAGACTTCCACAGACTCACACCAAATGCTGTTTGGAGCCACAAGACATAACACGCATCAATAAAGACGTGTTTAGTTGATGCTGCTCAGATAATACATCTAACAGGTCTTCAGTGAAACAGGAAGTGAATGCATGAAGACTGGATGTTTACTGAATGATTTGGTCATGCTGCAACTAGATTTGTATTTTTATTAAACGCACAACCCTATCATAATTTGTGAGTGGTGCACCATATCTCTGGCTCTCTGCATCATGTGTCCAGTCTGCTGTAACAGTGAGGATGAGGAAGCACGTGATGAAGGGGATCACCTTGAGGTGGTTGGCGTCTTTTCCTCCGTCCTCTCCCTCTGATCCAGACGCAGCCCTGAACTGCAGCGTGCCCATGTTGATGTAGAAGCCGCCCAGTTTAGTGGTCAGGGACGCGGGAACCAGCTCGTCGTACTGCACACACACACACACACGTTGGTTTATAGTTAATAGCCCTACACATAAACCTGCCCCTTACAGGAAACTGTGTGCATTTTTAGACTTTAAAAAAAAAAACACACCATTTAGTCTGTTTTTTAAGTCTTTTGAATTACATGGACACTGAAACTGTCCTCATAAAACACCTACATATGGTAATACCTATGTCATAACCATGTCATTGTACACATTTGTGTCCTCATGAACCACATAAACACACACACCAGACACAAGGACGTCTGTTTTAAACACACTCTGAGGAAACTGAAGTCCAATTTTAGTCCAAATGATGTTTCCTACAGGAAAGAAATACAGCGCACAAACACAAAAGCAGACATGCATCACTGTACAGAGTGAAATATAACCAGAGAGACATGAATTAATTAGAAAAACACTAGATAAGTTTACACTAGCTTCAGGACGATGGGATTTCAAAGTCTGTTATTTGAGAGATGATGGTCAAACCTGTAGATGACTCATGACTCATTTATTCCAGGGCTGCACAATTAATCCATTTTCTAATTGCAATTACAACATAATCATTCCCAGGAACAATTAACAGTCAAGTCCACTTATGTTATTCTTCTGCATGCTCTTTCTACAGGTTATCTTAAGGGGTTTAGTATAACATTATCATACCACTCATAGTTTAGATGTTATTATTTAAAGAATAAACCCATCCAACGCAGAACATCTGAGGCTTAATCCTACAGAAAATCAATAAAGGTTTTTCAGTTTGAGTGTCTTCAGCTGGTTTATGTTCAAGTGAAAATATGGCATACAGTTGCTTCAAACGACGGTATAAACATCATTCAGCGTAAACTGTGGTGATCCTAATTAATTATCACAATTACAACTTCATGGGAATAATTACGATGTTTGCCCTAATGTACTCTCAGATTTGGCGTTGTGTGTTGAGCAGTAATTGACAGGCCAGGCCGGTTTCGGACAGATATTTAGAAAGGATGCTCGGGTTCGTGTCGGGCTCGGTCACATCAGCGCGAGTGTGTTATAACGGCGCTTTTTACCCCTTGTGCACTGATGCTCCCATCTGTTGACATTTCCGAGTACCTTCCTACACTTGCTTAATAAAAGCGGGCTTTCAACTCAAAAAAAGTGCATGTGTCATTAGTATGAAAAAATATATATATTTAAACTTGTGTCGGGCTCGGACAGAAAAATGCGGCCCGATCCGCACTCTCTCATACTCACGGCCTCAGAGTTGTCGATGAACGGATCGGTCTCATCGTAGCCGTAACCGATATCGATGAGATCCTGCATCCGGTCTCGTCTCTTCTTCTTAACGGCGCCGCCCTGAAAACAACACCACACTGACCTCAAGGGAAAGTCACTGAGACATGATAACATGTTATTACAGTAAGAGTTTTCTTCGTAAATAAAGACGCAGGAGGATGTGCACTAGTAAGACAGACGTACGTATTTGCTCTCAAATTTCTTGGCGAGAGCCTCGACTTCTTGCCGCTCTTTGTCTTCATCTGCGAACGGGTCGCTGGGGTCCAGGGCTGGAGTGAGACCCTGAGGAGCCTTCCTCACCTTCAGGAGCAAACCCAAGCAGTCACAGTCATTCACAAACGACCACAGACACAGTTATACTCACTCATCCCAAACCAAGTCTGGCTCGTATTAAATAACACGCATTAATGTGCAACATACACTTCAGCAATGCTTCTAATAATCGAGTACATCACCAGGTGTCCCGTTATTCATTCCTTTAAAAATCTCTGTTTAAACAAGGCTCCTTATTTTAAGTGTAACATTTAAAAGTTACGACACTAACTGTTGTTTTTGTGCATGCAATAATCTACAAAAATTGCTAACATTAACATAAGTTTCACACAATACACGGCAAAAACTTAAAACATTTTATAAGAAAAGCCTCATGCAACTGGGGTTCAAACCTACAACCTTTAGAAGCTCAGGTCTCAAAATACTACACCATGATTACTATTGATGTGGTGACTATAATAAATAACAAGTGAACCACACACATGGGTGACACATATCAGAGTTTGAGTGTTTGATCCAAAACATATCTTCCAGTACATTTACTACAGGCTCTGTTCTCCTGGATATCATTCTTCTCATACCAGGCTCTTATAAACTCAATCTTTTACACTCATCACAGGTTCAGAAAACTGTTCTGAACCTAATACCTTTCAGTTTCCTCTTAGATGTTTAATAACCACTAAACCACACGTATATCAGTCTGTTTTAGTGCTGATGTTAATGTAAAATACTAAATCTCCTCTCCAGCATCTTTCAGCAGATATGTGTGACTCTGGACCACAGCTGGTATATACCACAGCTATATTTACGGGTCACAGCTGGTATATACCACAGCTATATTTAAAGCAACACATTTAATGGGTCAAAATTATACAATCTTACTTTTATGCCAAAAATCATTAGGATATTGAGTAGAGATCATGTTCAATGAAGACATTTAGGACATCCCCTGCTGTAAACATATTAAACTTAGGTTGTTTAGTAATATGCATTAATAAGAACAACTTTAAAAGTGATTTTCTCCATATTTAGGTCCAGATATTCAAATAATATTCCTACCAAATATTGTCCTATCCTAACAAGCCAAGGATCGATGTTAAACGTTACATTTTTCATCTTTCAGGTGATGTATACATCTCAGTTTTCTCAATCTTACGACTGTCTTTGTGGTCATTGTATTGCTATCTGCACCTGCCACCTTGGTTAGAGGCTAAGTGCATTTGATTGTCTCTGTACTTTAACTCTGCACAATGATAATAAAGATGAATCCAGTCTCTACGGTACTTGGTGGTATATTTAGTACAGGTTCGGTTCTGAGTTGGACCCACAACCCTTTCCAGAGGCGATCTCTTGTCCAGTGTATTGTCATGAACTGACCTGCAGGTTGGACTGGACCAGCTCGCTGTAGTTGAACTCGGCGGATCTCTGCTCGCTCGGTTCGGACAGACTCAGGTTCAGGCGAACAGTAGGTTTGGGTTCGCATGGGTCCGATGCCGGTTGCGCGCTACCGAATAGCCCCCCGCCGCCGGTGACGCTGGGACTCGGTTGATTCTCCTCGTCCTCCCGCCGACGCTTCTTGGACTCGGGCGCCGCCGGGGCGCTGTTGAACGAGGCGAGCGTGACGAACGGGACTTTCCTCGGGTCCGCCATTGGACCGACTCTCTCCGGTTCTGCTCGAGCCCGAGCACACGGGCGCTCCTGACTGTTAGCTTGAGCTAAAATTAGCGCTCACGCTGTTAAACGACCCTTCAGCGACGGCTCGAGACGAAATGAACTCCGTTTCGCGTTATGTAACACTCCCTCGCAGCGTTCGCGTCGCATCCGTCTCATTTAGTCGAGTGTGAGAGTAGTTTTTGTCTCTCTGTGTGAAATCTCAGCTGCATCTGTAGCGGCCATTTTCACAGTAAATACAGGATGAGGCGGTGGGGTCAGTGAGCATGCGCAGTGCGCGCGAGGTTGGAACACGGCCAATCAGAAGTCTCACAGCGCTCTAAGACCCGCCCACTCCGAACCCTCCAGCGGGAAAGGGCGGAGCCGCTTCTGTGCACGCTGACCGCGGGAGATTCAGAACCGCGGAGCAGTTTGATTCAACCACTGAGTCGAATCATTTGATTCAGATCACAAAAAAGACTCATTTAGAGATTGTTATCATTATTTTTTTAGTGTTGTCAAATTAATCGCATCAAAAATAAAAGTTTTTCTTTACATAATATATGTGTTTATTTTCTTATTTGATATTTTATTTTATATATACTTATTAAATATACACAGTACAAACAAATATATTATGTGAAGAAAAACTTTTATTTTGGATGCAATTAATCGCGATTAATCGTTTGACAGGACTATTATTTTTATTCTAATTTATTATTACCTTATTTTCTCTTTCCTCGCCACTGTTTATTGTGTTTGTTGATGGTTTAGCAATAATGTAGTCTAGGTTAAATCATTTTATTTTGAAATTGCACTCTTTATGAATGCTATAACTACACTAGTAGATGGAGATACGTTTTTTTGAGTATCATCAGTGGGACTTGCTTTACTTCGCAGTCAACTTTAATGGAAAGAATGGTTATTAATGAAGTTTCGAAGGTCGGTTAAGTCATATATCCTCCTTCCCCTACTGGATGCATCAGGAACAACAGGGGCGTAAAACTGCCTGCTCCAGGTCTGCAGACTCCCCATATAGGAAGTTTAGTTTGAAGAGAACGTCCAAATATACCGTTTCAGGAATGACGCGAATGTTAAATATGTAAAAAAAAAAAACCAAAAAAACAACAAAACATTGAATTCATTATTTATTTGTTATGTCAAACTTATTTAAATTGTATATGATTATATAGACATTTAAACAATTCACAATTGTAGGCTGTGAAAGGGAACTTTTAATAATTGTTGAGTTGAGAAATAATACATATATTATTATAAGATTTAAAAAATGTGTTCATGGATATGAAGGTAGCCTATTATTGTGTTTCTCAGTTTCTGATAAGAATGAAGCAGGATGTTTCTGTGCAGGTTTCTAGAAATATATAGGTAAAGTGTCTTTAAGACAAGTCATGTCACTCGATCTTTGAAACGTCTCTCGGGCATCCAAGACCAGCTCCTCTTTGAATGGGGAAGCATCAAATTCTCCAAATCTGTTCACTAATGTTTACGAATAAATTTAATATATAGTGGAGCTCTGCAGCCATCTACTGGTAAAAATTAGAATTTTTCCTTTTAAAACTGCAGTTTCCAAATGATCTTACATTAAACAATGTCAGATGATCCATGTTATCCATGTTATTGGAAAGTTAGAAATGTGGGTCTTTTATAAAAATTAATTTTATTGTTTTCATATAAAAACCTATTTACAAACTATTTTTAAATACATTTTCATAACTTTTACAAACTATGATAAGTTCGTCAAAACTACACACATTTGAAGTATTAATACACAGAATAAAATTACTTTTGTTTGAAAAAAACATTTACAATTACATTTTGTTGCTTGGTCTCTACAGACCCCGAAAACCCAATCAAGGACTGCACAATTAAGGGTTAGTTCACTCAAAAGATCTTCTGAACACAAATTAAGATATTTTTGATATCAGAGAGTCATCGACTCTCCATAGAAAGTAACACAACTGTAAGATGAACAAAGGCCTGAGGGGTCTGAAGCGACACGAGGGTGGGTAATTAATGACAGAATTGTAATTTTTGGGTGAACTAACCCTTTAAGATTTTGTCTTTATCTGATGAAATCATTATTTAAACATAATGGTCATGCTTGATTCTCTGGCCATGCACCACCTTGTGCAAATACACAAATTTTCCATGCAATTGCTTGGACCGAAGTTAACTAGTCTGTTGTGTTTGTTAATCGGTCCAGTTAGTGCCACCGGCTACAAACGCAGCTAATAATGAGTAATGAAGTTGGTCTCAGGTTATTGTGCCGTAGGATGTTTTTCCCGTACATTTATTATTTGAGGCGACCTGGCACGATATAAAAACTCTTGTTTCTCGTTCTTAAAGCACCTCCTGCTGGAGGAGAATGAGTTTGCATTTTTAATAAATCCTGATTTTTGCAGCAAACATAATTTGCTTGTTATCAAATAAACTAAACAATAAACCACTCTAGAATGATTTAGTTGTTGTCTCAATAGAATCAATAGAAAATCATAGACCAGCTTAAACCTGCATCCCAGAATCAAAACATACCTAACCAGCATATGCTGTTTTTGTATTTTAGTTGAGCTAAATAAGACAGGTCAGAGTGAAGAATGGACGGCCAAAGAAAAGCAGACAACCACAAAGCAGAAAAGTTTTGAAAAATCAGACTGAGGCCAAACGGAGATGGTATGCCCTCAACATCGAGTGGCCTCTTCAGTTTAAACTTCAGATTCAGTATCTGAGAGGAACTTGTTTAGTTTGTCCAGCAAATAGCTTTTACTCACTGGGTGAAAAGGGAAATGTATATTTCAATTAAGCTGAATTTCAGTGTAATATATTTTATTGGCATGATAAAGTTTGCATGAAATATTGCACAAAGCATTTTCACATACACCAAATAATGACAAGCAATTTACAACAATAACAAATGTTGACAAAGTAGAATTAGAAATAAGGTCCCAAGCCATTAATCAAATAAGAAAATGAGCAAAAATACATAGGCCCATGTAATATATAATGCAAAATAGACATTTAGCTAGGTCATGTACAAACATGATCAAGGTTGTATTTGGTTTCTGACTTGTTGAATGCGGTTATTAAACTCTACCAGTTAAAGGTTTTTAACAGCTACTTTTATACACACACTGAAAAAGAACAGAAAAGTCATTGGAATTATGTTGAATTACCCAATTATTTCACAATAATTATTTCAAAAATTATTTGTAATATGCATATATTCACTAAAGCGAATAAAGAAAAACAGTTAACATTTTTAACATTTAATTTTTTTAACATAAAAAAAAAAAGCATCCATGTGGACTTATGTTCACTGTCTACTTTGTTTACTTTGAAGAAAGTAAAATAAAACAGTTTTGAGATTTATGATAAGTACATGGAGTATCGGTTTTAAAGGTGCCATAGAATGGAAAACTGAATTTACCTTGGCATGGTTAAATAAAAGTACATGGACTGAACATACTGTGAGTCGTTTCCTACTTCTTATATAAATCAAGTGTTTGCAAAAGACGACTGAAAAACGGTTTAAATTCTAACACAACACAGACTGTTACGTAACAGTCTAGAGGCGTAATAGTTACGCTCACCACATTTGCATATACCCGCCCATA
>JAUCMU010000063.1:615886-627475 GCA_032275025.1 Enteromius treurensis | reverse complement strand
AAAAAAAAGTTAAGCTGGGAGACAGTTGGACATTAATAAATGTGTGCACTGGGGGGAAAAAAAATAGTTGTTTGATTAAAGTGCAGGTCTCTCGTTGCGTCAGAAAAAACAGAGTCAAGCAACCCACAATTACCTGCTTAGTCAGTGTGTATATCTCACAGCTGTGCCAAAATCATTCCAAAATGATAACAGCACAATTTTGTGATTGTGGATTCCTGGTCTGACCCTGAATTCAATCTCATTTTCATGAGTAACACACAATATAAGATTTTAAATAGACTGTAGAGACTATAGCTTTCATTGTGCTTGGTTTGTGCAGCACGATTGGGTGACTAAAGCAAGCCGTTGTGACTTTTATTCCTTCTAGGGATATGACTTCTTGATATCAGCAATTATATTTTCACTGGTTAAAATGTTTATTCTTTATATCAAGAATCTAATTTCAGATATCAATTATTGTAGTTCTTGATATCAAGAATCTAATTGTTGATATCACGAATGTAATTGTTGATATCAGAAATTAGATTCTTGATATCAAGAAAATGTATTATTACTAGTAACCACATGGTTGCTGATAAAAAAAAAAAAAGGTTTTTACTAGTAAGTTCTTGATATCAACAATTAATTTTGAATGGCAGTCTATGGAGACATTTCACTAGTGAAAATACAATTACAGATATCAACAACTGAATTTTTGATATCAACAATTAGATTCTTTGTATCAACAATTACATTTTAACTAGTGAAAGCTGAATTGTAGATATCAAGAAGTCATATACTGAGATGAAATAAAAGTAAAAACGGCTTGCCATAGGGTGACTATCATATAGTGAGGGGAAGTTCAGCAGAATGTAAAATCTTTTTTCGAGTCATCTCGCTCATTTCGTTCATTTTAGCAAAATATAATTAAAATGTTACCTGTTACCTCCCTAACATATCTACTGCTTACACAAACGTTGATCACACTACAAACAAGAAAAAACTATAATGCTATAAGAAACAGAAAAGATTAATTCTTTAATCTTAATCTTCATTCACTCAACTCGCCTCTTATCTGACAAGTTTTTGGGTTTGAGACGTTCGTGCATCAAGTGACAGTCCCGTAATGTTAACCTATGCAGCCTGAGCCGGAAACAGAATTTTTCATCTCTCGAGTCTTCGGGTTTGAGTCGTTCGTTCTTTTGTCACTTGACCACTTGGCACTTACTGGCTCAATACCCGAAACAGGTGAATCAATAATTCCAATACAGAAACTATAGGATATTGCAAACATGTGCATGCGCAACTGAACTAATCACTCCCACGAGACGACTCGTTCTTCCCGATTCACATTAAAGATTTGTTCAAAATGAACGAACCGTCTAAGAACGACCCATCTCTACTGTCATGTGTGCGAAGGTATAATTCACACAGAGTCATATACTGAGATTATACTGAGATATGTACTTCCATCAAGATGATGTCTTTCATGGGAAGTTCATGGTTGTTAGATCGAAACAGTGCCAGGTCTCACCCCTTTTTTTTTATTTTTGTCTATTAAATAAAGGTTAAAGAGGATTGACAAATCATATATTCTTGATTTTGATTGCATTTTACAGAATGTCTCAACTTGTATTGGAACTGGGATTGTACTATTGTTAGCTGCTGATGCCCAGCCAACTCATAGCCATAACACCGTCAGCTTTTGCTAGTTCTTCGATATCTGACTACAAGCATTCCAATGTTTTTTTTTTTTCATCTGGAAATTCTGAATAAATGAATGTTAATAACATCAGTATCTAAATTATGTAAGGTGTTTTGTGCATATTTATGATGAAAATTGTGGTTACATTGTGCATATATTAAACATCTGAAAATCATATCACTGTGTAACTGCATTAGTGGGGAAATGAGAAAGAAAGGCAGTTGTTATCAGGGCTTTGACTGACAGCCATTTCTCCTAACTACAGCCAGATGCCAATTACAGGGAAATGAGCTGATAAGGCAATAAACCCTGATGAGCTGCAACATCAAACTTGGACAGACTGACTTTCATAGTTCATGCCTTGAAAAAAAATAGAGGGTAATAGAACATGTAGCCTATATGTGCATTTTCCTGAAAACAGTCTAACCTCCACAGCACATTTCAACCTGGTCACCTATTATTGTCCTTCTGTCTCTGTAGTGCTGTTCAGTAGAATCAGTGTGTTTGACCACATTTCTGTTTAGTGAGTGTTAAGTGGCAGATGTATATTACTATATCACTGTGAAGAAAATACAGTTTTTTTTTTTGTATTTAATAAAGGCTTATTTTCAGTTTCTTGCCCATACTGGCACTGTATAATGCAACACATACAGTCATTCTGTAATAAACTGAACAGCTTTGACTAGCCTTACCAATTGGCAGTAAGGTGATTTGTTTGTTTGTTTGTTTATTTAGCACATGTGTTTTATGTAGATATTGTCACAGACACACCCGGCTCTGCACCCACCCAATCACAATGCTCAATCTCTCCTGAGTTCTGATCACCGTCACCTGCAACCCATCACCGCAGCAATCAACTCCCTTTCGAAACCACACACCACTCCACAGTCAGCAAGCTCGTTTGCACAAAGTGGACTACACTCCTTGCTCTATAGCCTTGCTATATTGAATTAGCTTACCTTGTGCTTACCTCCTTGTTCTCCTTCGTTCCAGTGTTTCTCCAAAGCTCCAGGATTCACTCATGTATGTGTTGTGTGGTCGTCTCCCCTGTGCAGTGTTTCTCCATCGTCTCTGTGTCCCTCCAACGCTCCATCGGATCTGTAATTCATAGACTGTGTTATTGGACTGTTCATTCCTATATTAATTCATCACTGCTATCATTTACTCACCTCGTTCACTGTCTGCATCAGCCACTTGCTACCTGCTGTTCAATAAACCTTTATTATTCTACTTACCTCCAGTGCAGAGTCCACTTCGTAACAGATATAAATATACAAAATCAGTGGATTTGTTTTTACTGAGATGAAGTACAGAAACAGAAGACCATATAAACACCATCAAAACAAATACGTGCAGTACCAAATAAATTCAGTTAAGTGGAGTTCAGAATCACCAAAGTTCAGAATCTCTCAACTTTATGCAAATGAAGAGTGACTTTCGGGAGAAACAGCCTATAGGAAAGAAGACGATAGTGCTCACGTGCTCATTCTCCTCTCAGCTCCAGCAGTGATGACGGCGTTTGCGTTTTTGCCATGGATAAACGCACTTAATGGAAAAAAGTACTCTCTGTTTCTCATTCATTTTTGTTTGTATATATGGACTCTGTGTATATTTATATTATATTCAGTCATTTACCTCCAAAATGTTTGTATTTGGCGGCAAGAAACCTATTCCCTGTGAACAATGACGTTACTAAGAAACCAGTAATGAGAACGCCCACTAGTGACCTCATTGCCAGACTCTGGCTACATACAGCGACAGACGTGGCTGATAGTGTGAACAAGGCATTATGCGCGCATTTTAAGATGCACAATGCAGACATTAATGTCTCACGTGCACACGCTTGCCTGCTTGGTCTAGATTCCAAGATATTTTATACAATTTGCGGGCATCAGAGAGCCACTATCAATATACGGGAGACTCCCGAAACTTCCAGGAGACTTGGGATGTCTGCCGTTAATGTTAACATTATGTCAAGTCGCCACAAATAAAATAATGCATGGGAAATGGCTTTGCCATGTTAGTTGCAGTGCACTATGCAACAAGCTTTTATAAACAAGCTAACATTAAATAGATAAGTAACGTTTTAATCGCTAACATACCAGATTCATGGAAAATTACATATGTAATCAGAATTTTTTAACGAATCAACATCGACTACATTAAAGCAAATCGCTTTATTTAAAGTGAATAAAATCCCATACTTACTGGAGTTCAACAATTACTAATGAACAGAGCCGCAGCCACATACCTGACTTGTATGTGTGTGTAGTGTGGGTGAGATGAACTGGTATAGTAAGCAGTGGGCCAAACCACTGTGAGGAAGGGGAGGGGGAACTCAACTATTTCAAAATGCATTTTTTGTGTTTGTATATCTACTTACACAATTGTTTTTCAGGTATACAAACCCCTTTTTTCGTTAAATTATTGCTGTCATTAGATTTAAATTGAGCAAACGCGCTATCTCAGCATCCGTGGTGTGGTAGACTGTATACACTGTGCGTGACGTGAATAAGTTGCCAATCAATCAGAGGCGCTGTAGCAGGCCGTTGCTAAGAGGAAACTAGTTTGTTTATGTGAGAAGTGTTTGTTTTAACGTTCTTTTTTTGGACAGTATATACAACCAGAAAGCAGAAATTCTAAGCTTTACATTGATACCAAACATAGCAAGTAATTCCTAAGGACCGGGAAGCAGCGAGCAAAGTTTGTAGACATGTTTCTGTCCATTTTTGTAAGATTTTATATATTTACCATATGAAATTTACAAAATATCTTTATGGAACATGATCTTTACTTAATATCCTAATGGTTTTTGGCATAAAAAATAGATCATTTTGACCCATATAATCTTTTTTAGGTTGTTGCCACAAATATACCCGTGCGAGTTACGACTGATTTTGTGGTCCAGGGTCACATATTAGAGTGTGTTCAGTACATATACGGAGGACTGATTCCTGAACCTGACAGAGCAGTCTATGCTGGCTGTGCACAGAGACTAGAAAGAGAGGCAATTCTACCTCTGCAAGAACAGTCTGCTGCTTCTGACTCACAAGTAAGTTACGTTTTCTTATTAAAACAAGCTGCTACTTACTATTCAAACGTGAGTTAAGGTAGTATTAGTGCTTGAGGCACAATGCAAAGTGACGTGTAAAAAGACAAAACTAAGTCATGATAATCTGTAATCATGTCTCCACTGGATCAAAAAAATGCCTGCTTTATAATGTGTTTTACTGTTTTAGTGTCAAAGCAACGTGGCCGCAGCATCACTTTATGGTAGGTAAGGGGCGTAACATTTCCGCCACATGATTGCGGTAATCACAGTGCACTGTATAGTTGGTCAATCAGAGCATGCCTTGCTTTTTTAGAAGAATGAGTTTGTACAAATCGACCTGTTTCAGGAAGAGGGGCTTAGAGGAGAAACAAAATGTACAGTATGTAGAAAATAAACCACATAAACACATTGCAAAAGACCAAATACACAAAATAATGTTCTTATATCAAATCATATGACCCCTTTAAGACCCCTATGTTCTTGTTCTTCAAGATGTGTTACCTGCATGAACAGAATGTGATCCTGTGTCTGTGTAAGCTGCTCCAACATCTCATCATCTTTCTTCCTCAGATAATTAATCTGCTCCAGTCGCCCTTCAGCTCGACTAACTGTAGCCTTTTCTTGATCTTTGATCAGCTGTATCAGCTCAGAGCGGCTTCTTTCAATGGACGAGTGGATGAGCTCAGTAAAGTTTATTTCACTGTTCTGAAGTGTTGACTGAGCAGAGCGCTGTTAGGACACACAGTGATTCAGGCTTCAGTGAGTCAAACTAAATTCTCTTCTTCTCCAGACTCACCTTATGAGACTCCACAGTCTCTCTCAGCTGCTGGAGATATTTCTCTCTTTGCTGGATTCTCTGCCGGAGTGTCTTCTGAGTCTCCTTCAGCTGCTCCTACAAACACATGGTAGTAAATCTTACAAAAATCAATAGATTACTGTTCATAACCCTGGTTCTCTGACAAACAGTAACCTATTCTTCACTTTCATCATCTTGTGCTTGAGATCCCCCAATGGGAGATATCAACTGCTCCTCAATTGCCCAGGACACCCGCAGTAAGGCCCTGTAAGGATGGTCACCTGTCAAAGGCAGTGCTTGACATGTCACCAAGGTAGAATGTTTTATTATATGTTTTAAAGCTGCATACTGGTTGGTTAAATCAAACTAAGGTGCAGCTAGATAAGGTTTACAGTATAGATACACACAATCCAATTGTGTTAAAGATGAAAGATGCAGCTCTGGTTAAACAGCTGGATGTTGGATTGAAATGGCAAAGGGAAATGCCTAACGTTGCCTGAATGCCGCGGGGATTGTTTGTAATGTGTGTTTTTCTGGTTCTCGTCTGTTTGGGGGTGGGAGGAGCAGACGCGGGTTCCCTGTCCTGTCGTTGCACTGCCTTGTTGAGCTTAGCACTGAAAACTTTATATTTTACACACTTTATTCTCTTTATTCACTTTTTTTTCCTGAATCGTTCAGTTTGTATGCCTGATGAGCTGTCGAAGGCCCTCACGATTCCCGTCACATGGTACAAGGGGCCGTGTCCATCCTGTCAGCTCCGAAGCCCAGGGGCGTCTGGGAGCTGCCCCTTAGGGAGCCTTTTAACTTATCTGAAGTTGTCTGTCTCTTCCATGCACGATCATTACAGAAGCTCAGCCCAAACACAGACGAAGTCGAACTCACAAAACCTAGCTCAGCATGGATGATGAGAAAGCAACGGAGATGAGCGGATGGCATGCCATTATCCAAGCTATCGAACTAATTAAAGTCCAACCACCCACGCCAAATCCCATGAGTCGCCCTCCACAGTATTCTGGTGAGCATGTTTCCTGTAATGGATTTCTTATGCAATGCTCTTTACACTTCGAAATGCAACCTCACCAATTTCCCACAGAAAGAAGCAAAATTGCTTTTATAAAGACTCTGCTCACCAGATGAGCACTTCAATGGGCCGAAGCCTTATGAACAGGTGAAAGTAATCATTTGTCAGCACTGGAAAACTTCAAACGCCACTTTCAAGAAGTCTTTGGCCACGATCCGTCACCCACTTCAGTGCAAGAAGATTTATTTCAGTTAAAACAAGGTAAATCAACTATTCATGAATACATCCTGAAACATCCTGCTTCAACCTTCATTAAAAAGCCTTTTAACTTATCTGCAGTTGTCTGTCTCCTCCATGCACGAGCGTTACATTATGCATATATTATATTTATATTATTTTATTTTATTATTTCTTTGGATGTACAGTCCTTTGGTCTATGCAGTAGTATAAAGGGCTATATAAATAAATGAGGCTTATGTCAAAGAACTAGTGAATAGATAACTTCAATATTTTATGTCATTTAATCAAAGTTTATTTAAAAAAAATAATGTGTTGATTGAGAAAACAATGAAACTCTTCTTGCAGCTGCTGTTCAATTCAGGTTTTTTTAGTGGAGTATGCGTGCTGTAAGCAGTTAACATGGTGCCTATATACACACATGAAATGAGTGTCAGCAATATTTCATCAGAGTATAATTTTAAATACCTGTTTCTCTGTCCTCTGTTCTGCAGCTGATACAATGTCATGAGTTCTATGTTCATCCATACACAGCACACATATACACTTCTGATCAGTGCGACAGAAAACCTCAAGGATCTTCTCATGTTTCTGGCAGATCATCTCCTGCAGTCGTCCAGTGGCATCAGTTAAATTGTGTCTCTTTCCTTTAAACCAACTCTCGTGTTGCTCAAGGTGTTGCTGACAGTAAGAGTTCAGACACATCAGACAGGACTTGACAGCTTTGTATTTTCTTCCAGTACAGACATCACACTGAACATCTCCAGCTCCAGCATCACAACCTGCACTGAATTTGGTCTTCTTCGGTTTCGTCACCATTTCAGCCGGCCTGGTGTCTCGAGCTAAATCAGGTCTTGTACTGAAGATCTGTCTGCACTGAGGGCAGCTGTAGACTCTCTTCTCATCCTCGTGATCACAGCAGTCTGTAATACAGCTCTTACAGTAACTGTGTCCACACTGGGTGGTCACTGGATCCTTTAGAAGATCCTGACACACTGGACACAAGAACTCATCCAGTAAAACTCTGACGCTTGCCATTTTACTGCATGTATACAGAGACACAGCTAAGCTACAGCTCAATTACAATTTCACTTTCTCTTTTACTATTCTTTTCCTGTTTTCTGGTTCTGTGTTTGAGTGATGTGTGTAAAACAGTTGAGTCTGTAAAACATTTTCCTCTTCCTCATTGTATATATTAATTGGTTTCCAGTCCTATGTATTATAAAAAGAAAGGGTGGAAAATAAACCTATTTAAGTATAACTCTTTGGAAGTACTGTAATATATATATTAATTAATTAATTAATTAAATTAATATATATATAAATAAAAGTTAATTATTATTAATTATATATATATTGTGACAACGAGAAGCAAGGAGGTGTTCGGATTTAAATGCAAACTGTTTTATTAAATACAGAGCGTAGATAGGGAGTCAGGGTCATCACCAGAAAACATCAATGGCAGAGGCAGAGCGAAAGAGTAGTCAAAATCCAGGCGAGGGTCAGTAACAATAAATCCTAGTAAACACACAAACCACAGGAGGAGATACTAACAGCAAGACAGTGAAATGAATGATTGAACCAAACTAGCTACAGCTGTGGGGGAGAGGTGCATTCTGGGTAATGGAGTCACAGAAAATAGTCTAAGGCTGGAGTGCCTATGCAGTTCTCACTGGCAACTCCAGCTGAACGTGACGTTAGTAACATATCTGCCATGTAATTTAAGCTTCGCCTTGTTAGAAAAAAAGCATTATATATGGACATATTTAACGTTTTTATTTACAGTTTAAGCTGATAAATAGTGTAAGATAAGCATTCGCCTCCATTTATGTTTACAGTTTAAAATTCAGTTCTTTTCATTTTTCAACTTTCATTTGTAATTAGAACTGAAGGTGTATGTGAGCAAAACTGCTGACAGCTATACACAATAGCAGACAAATCTTCAGCCGCATTATTCCGAAATTATATTATCCTTGACAAGTCGGCTTTCTCTCCAAAAAATAATTTTACTTTACAAAGCAACCTTCAACCTGATGTTACTCTGAACATCAAGCATGATTGGTGGAGCAATTTCAGAGAGGTCAAATGGTTTCACAAGCTACCCATGTCTCCAAATGAAGAAACCGTTAAATACGGGCCATTAATTAGACAGATTTAAAATGAATTAGTAAACAGGAGGCAGAGCATGACAGGGAGTGCAGGGGGACGGGCAAATGTGTGTCGAGGAAGCAGAACAAGACGCCAGAACCACATCACAAGGTGCAGGCCGAGATACTGACAGGAGAAGAGGGTGGTAAGGAGGAAAGAATGAAGACATGACAGAGGGCTTAATTACAAGCCTATTTAAGCAGGGCACTACGCCTAAACAAACAGAGCTGCAGTCCCAAGAGAGAGAGATTGGAGATAGAATGCTCAAAATGCAGAAAGCTAAGATTAACTTTGATTATGCATAACCCTACACCTTCACAACAAGAGTAAATATATTATAGAGCCAATCACCAATCATATTTGTGACCCTGGACAACAAAACCAGTTGTAATTGTTAATTTTCAGAAATTGAGATTTATACATGATCTGAAAGCTGAGTAAATAAGCTTCCCATTGAAGTATGATTTGAATGGATAGGGCAATATTTGACCGAGATACAACTATATGAAAATCTGGAATCTGAGGGTACAGAAAAATCTAAACGCTGAGAAAATCACCTTTAAAGTTCTCACATGAAGATCTAATCAATGCTTTTTGGCTATTACTACAAATATACCCCAGCGACTTAAGACTGGTTTTGTGGTCCAGGGTCACATATTTCAATTCACCATCATTAAAGTCTGTCACATGTCTCCCACATTAGCAAGCCATATTAAACTGGTAACCATTTAAGAAGCATGACATGCTCACAAGCAATAAGACTTTAACTAGAATTTATGATCCAATAAAACATGAATTAAATTCAGGCTCTATTGTCACTGCCATATGGAAATCCATTAGGCAACATTATGATTAATCAAAAATATTTTAATATAACACAGGAATATTGCATATTCATAAAGACGATCTCTGCATCTCTTTTACTATCATTGTTTGAAATGTTTATTTTCTGTGGAAGCAGGGTTAATAACATTAATTCATACAAAAACTTAAACTTTAAATAAAATGAAAATAAAAACAGAACATATTAGAAAATTCAAATTATTTATTAATTCTGTGTATTAAATGCACACACACTTTGTTTTTATGAATTATGGGTACTTTCCATAGACTTCTATTACTTTTATAGTGACAAAACAGTATTTTCTATCCCTAAACCAACCCCTTACAGAACACCTGTGTGTATTGTTACACTCACAAGTAAAATAGTCCTTTACTATTTTTAACAATTGTTTTCCCTTGTGGGGACCGCACACACACACACACACACAGGGACTGATTTTGTTTTCTTCAATGACAGCTAAAACATTCTTCAAGATATATTCTTCTGTGTTTTACAGATGAAAGAAAGTCATTTAGACTTGAGAATGAGTAAATGATTACAGAATTTTCATTTTTGTCTGAGCTCTTATTTTAATGCAAATACTCATCATGCTTTGATGAAGCCTTAGTAGTGATGTTTCTGATTGAAAGAGCATACGTAGCTCTTCATCCAAATTTTAATGTGCAAACTTTTTCATTTAAATAAAACATGGTATGTTTAGAAGTAGAGTAAAAGAAATGCCATCTTTGAGCACACGTGTCCTCTGTATATTTAGTCCCAACATCAAGTGAAATGAGAAGTGTTCCTCTTTTGTATCACCTCCAGTGTCAATTATTCAATCGCCGGTCTCAGATCAATTTAAGGTGGAGAAGAGAATCGAAATGCTTAGAGGAAAAGATTTCAAACGTTCCACATTTCTGTGCCTCTCATCTGGATCAAACAACATCCACACTAACACAGAGAGAGATTACAGCGGTGAGGAAGACACAGATTCAGTGTGGCAGTTTAATGAGAACGCTGTGAAGGTTAGCTTGACATTCTGAACTTCAAAGAAAACAAACAAATAAACAACTGAATTAATAAGCCATATCAGCTCGAGTTACATGTCTTTACCATGGTAACATGTTTTTGGTGGATATGGCTTTTAAAAAAATGCCCTGTGAAGTACATTTACTGCCTTCGATTGCACAGGTATATGAATATTACGCTCATGCAGCATCATGGTAGCCTATGCATTCGGGCTGTCACGATATTAGATTTTTCACACCACGGTTATTGTGGCCAAAATAATTCACAATATCGATATAATGCTATAGGAACAACTGGGGAAAAAAACTTTAGCGGTCAAATTATTTTATACTTTGTTGATTAGGTATTTTTTACCCATGCAACAAATTCAAGCAGACAGATAAACAGGCATCATGCATTGCATGCACTCTTTGAAGCTCCATATGAAATTACAGGAAAGAAAATACGGTCAAGATCAACAATATGATCAATAAATATTAACATCAAATTTACAGAGGTATATGATGTCACACAGCGCAGCGCAAATCTGAGAATGAATGTTCTGCAGTGAAGTAAACTTTAACGGATTTCCACTAACCAGGGAGTAAAGAGCAATGAACACTGTGTAGGGACCATGTTGATCGGAACCCAGTTCATGCACGGAACTTACTTCCAACAAGCCGATTATTGGTGCACAATACTGCCACCTGGGAGATCAACTGCTGTCTCATCACACCCTAAATCAGCGGTTCTCAATCCTGGTCCTCGCGCCCCACCGCTCTGCATATTTTGTGTGTCTCTCTTTGTTAACGCACCTGAT
>JAUCMU010000063.1:558185-597177 GCA_032275025.1 Enteromius treurensis | reverse complement strand
AACACTTGATTTATATAAGAAGTAGGAAACGATGGTGTTTGAGACTCACAGTATGTTATGTCCATGTACTGAACTGTGATTATTTAACCATGCCAAGGTAAATTCAGTTTTCCATTCTATGGCACCTTTAAATAAACGTAACATCCTCACAGTTCTAGAAGAAAACTATCTAAAAATATCTAAGATATAAACTCAATATGGCACGGACAAGTCAGAATCTTTTAAGATATTAACGAATCAAAAGTTGGAATTACAAAATGTAAACACATATTTCTCAGAAATCAAATTTGTAAAAATGTAAACTTAATTTGAAAAATTAACTCAATTCTGAGAAAACATAAATTTGTGAAATACAAACACAATTCTAAAAAGAGTAAGAGAATTGTGAGAGAAACAATATTTTGCGGTTTTGTTTTTTAGAGTATTTTCAGAACGAAAGTCTGAATTGTGAGACTGTTGCAGTTCCCTTTTTATTTGTATTTTTAATTCCATGCCAGGAAAAAAACTGAAGTGCGTATCTTAAAGGTAAATTACACGCAATTACTCCATTATTTCTTCATTCTTAACAGGCTTCCATGTGCTTTTAAAAACAAAAGTTTAAACTCACCTGACAGACATGTAAATGTTGCTGTTCTTAATGTTTTTTCTGTGTGTGTGTGTGTGTGTGTGTGTGTTCAGCAACAAGCCCATGACGTGCCGCAGGTGTCTGAACTGCACCGGTTCATCGCCGAATGCACCGACACGCCGACCTCCGGAAACTTCCGCAGCCCAGAGCCGTCCACATGCTCGCTCTTCTGCTGCTTCAACTAGAGAGACTGTGCTTGTGAAAGGCATTCTGGGTAACACTTCATCACTCTCGCGCCCGGGAGAGGAGGGGTGTTTGTTTACAGGTTGTAGCTGCACTATCAGAGCATCTCAGCATTCGAACGCGTTAGAATTAATGAGAGGAATGCGTTTATGAGCATCCGGGCTTTTGTGATCAATCCCTGAAGCACCAGACCAGCTAAAGTGAGCCCTCTAGTGGCGTGGAGGAGTCACTGCACACAAAATAACACACAGACTCAAACAGATAAACGGCGTGATATTTCAGGTGAATCTCAAGTCCAAACGTCCAGGTCACATTTCACCCTAAAATCCAAAGCAAACGAAAAGAAACGACGTTAACACTTTACAATGAGGTTCATTAATTAACTACATTAGTTCATGTGGACTAAGAATCGATAATACTTCTACAGCATTTAATAACTGTAGTTAATGTTCAGTTCAGCATTTCCTAATGCAGCATCTACGTTTGTTTGGAGAATGCAGTATAAACTAACATGAATGATAAACGACCATTGGTTAAAAGTCCACACTTGGACTGCTGTACCAATGTTTTCGCTGTGTTTCCGGATCTGGATGATTTCTAAGACAGATATATCTCTGATATCATCAAAAATATTTGTGTCAAAAAAAAATAGTCTGTGTTTTGAAGATGAGCGAAGGTCTTACGGGTTTGGAACGACATGAGGGTGAGGAATTAATGACAGAATTAACTCTTTATTAACCCTAAATAGTTTAATAAATGAATTGTTGGTTGATACTCTCAATAATGTTAACAAATGACAGCTTATTGTGAAGTGCTACCGGAATCATTCTTATCTTAAAGAAAACAAAGCCTTTTTAAGATCATCTTGATGTCTGGTATTTTATTTTAGGTTGAAATATGACCTGCATATTTATATAGTGAAATACGGACACAAATGACGTCATATCGCCGGTGAATCTCACAACAAACCTCACATATCGCACTAAAATAAAAACAATAAATAAATAAATAAATGCTTAAAGAAAATTAATCCAGAGATTATTTTCACAACAATTAAAATAAATTAATTACTATTATTATTATTATTATTTCTGGAAATTTAGTGAGATTTGCCTCATTATTTGCAGCTTTTACTCATTTTTAGAGAAACGTTTTATCACAGTTTTCTGTGTATGTTTTACATATTCCTTACCTTTCATATGCACATGCTTTGTTGCCCAGGGATACATCACATGGATGATAATGTCCCTTTCTTCTCTAGTCAGTGCTTTGTTTGAAATGTTTCTCCACTCGAGCGAGTGTGTGTGTGTGTTTAAAAGGAAGCATGGCTTGCAGGTTTATTTTGTTATTAATATTAATGTGGACGGTGTACCGCACCTGTCCCTGGTGCATTTGCTCCTTTCAACACACGCTGATGTCTGAGACGCCTTGGGCATCTTGAGAGCTTCTCTCTGTATTGACACACGGGTCAGTCCATCAGGGAGCTCCTCGACTGACACAGAGAGGCTGGGATTGTTTTCTGATATTTGTCTATTAATGCTTTGTTCCGTTAGTTGCTGCTGTGTGTTATTCATGAGCTCTCGGTGTGTTATATTTCTAAAGTGTTAGTGCTGGACTGTCAGCTCGGGGCAGTTTCATATCAGATGCGTTCATGCGTGATCTCATCTAGCGCTCCGAGAGAGTCTGGTTAGATTTTTTGTTTTGTGGCGAGAAGAACAGCGACTTTGCTTTGATGTAATTATTGTTTCTTACCCAGAATGCCTTTTTGGTGTAGTTTGATGGCGTACATTGAGTTTACTGTGATGATCTGGGGATGTTTTAATGAGACACTCCATTTAAAGCACTTGAAATGCTGTTTAGTTTTAATTTTTTGTATTTATTGTGTCTAACCGTGAGCTAAGAGGCATTCATTATTTTAACAAAGGGAATATTTGTTTTTTTACAACGCACATTTTTGCACTTTTTTTAAGTTGGAGAGATTATTCTGAATGTGTATTTGTGCTTTTGTGTACGAGTTAGTCTGCGTTAAAACGGTTGATATGAAAGCTCTTCGGTATTATCGGGAATACAGACATTTTGACACAAATCCCAGCTCTTGAAGTCACAAATAAAATGCATCTGTTAATGAAAACCTCAAACAGTCTGCCTTTTTGTTTTGTGGATTGAATCCGTTAAGCTTTTTCTGCTCATGTGTCATCAAGAGTCCTTCAACAGTGTCAACAATGCAGACTCAGTTTCTCCTGTGGTGTTCCTAGAAAGAATGAAGATCAGACAGGTTTGGAACGGCAAGTAAATCTTGTAATAATTTACACTGTATAAATGTATCTTGCGTAATTTAAATAGGCGATGTTGAAAAACTGATGGGTGGGGGGGCGGGAGTCCGAATTGTGAGATTACCTTTTAGTAATCTAGTATTTGTGCTCTGTGACTCACTGATCTACTGTGTGTACGGAGTGAGTGCACTGACAGGGATGTCCAGTAGATGGAGCAGTGAACATCAGGAGATGTGGCTGCGCTTTGTTTCCTGAAGGTCTGGAGAGAAAGAGAGGAGTCTACCGATGGAGGAGGGGCTCTGAATCAAGAGCCAGACTACTGAAGAAAACAGACACAATAAAAATGACAATGATAAATGAAAGCTGGCAAACCGTTCGAATGCCTCTGCGCTTCTGTCACAACACGAGCGCCAAGAACACAGATCTACATCTCAAACAGAGACACAGACTTGGAGAGTTGCTATCAAAAGGCAAAACTACGGTGGCCGAGAGAGCCCAACGCGCTGCAACTTAAGAAAACGCATGTAAATAGAGAAAACACCGGCACATTCAGAAAACATTTTCATCAAGTGCTGCCAACCTCACTACACATGCGAACTAAGAAACGCGCTGCATATTGCGCGGACCACAACGGAAATGTTTCAAGGGGACCCAAAAAAGTGACGGACCCGCTGCAATATGGGCCTGATGCACAAGATGGCACCGGTGAGCTTCGGCTCGCATTCGCTGCAAGGGAAACTTGGCTAATTAATGTTTTTTAAAAGACAAGAGAAAACATCCTCCCTACGTTATTGTACCTCTGCGTGATCAAGATACAACGCGGCGAATGCGTTTTGATTATGCGTTCAATACTGTGCATTTACAAAAGCCGATTTTGTTCTGACTGCTGTTTATACGATCGTACCTGTCACACTGATGTTTTTAAAAAAATGTTATTAGCCTAATAATCTGGCGAATTCCACCGTGAAACGATATTATGCAAGACGGCTAACTTACAGGCTTAATTTAATATCCTTAACTAAATACAATTTCAAGGTGAGTGAAAATAAATCGGTAGTGCTTCATTAATTGTCTAAATAAATTGCAGGATAATCCTAGCGAATGCAAATCTTAGCGGGTCCGTCACTTTTTTTGTTCCCCTTGAAACATTTCCGTTGTGCAATATGTTCCGCGTAATATGCAGCATGTTTCTTAGTTTGCACGTGTTGTGAAAACCTTACCTCCACAGCACAAACACACAACCACCATTACCTGCTATTTGAGAAGATAACTGAACCTTCAAGATAGTGGGAGGAATGCTGTGGATGAGTGACGTGATCAGATGTGTCGTCCGGTTCTCTTAACGCTCGCATGCATTATTCAGAGCAGGATGGAGCCACAGGAAGCACAATCGACCATCTGATGGACTGATAGACTGAAGACTGGAGCCCATGGGAGAGAAGAGAGCGCAGCTCCTCCATGTCCTGCTTTAAAGGTGGCCTGTTACCTGTCAGTCTGCCACCTGAGGCCTGAATATTTAATGCATGCGCCGCTTGTTCCAGGCGCAATACTGTGCTCATGTAGAGCCAAGTGACAACCAGCATTTATACTGTCCTCTGTCATAAAATGAGTAGAAGTGAAATGACTTAAAGTGCATTAATAATGTTTTTTGTACTTCCAGCAGCTGAATCTTTAGGCCTGAGAGCACAAGATGGTAGATATGAATGCCTTTTAGTGTAACACATCATCTCAGTCCTCATCTACTGAGGTTTTAATATTTCCTGATCACATTTTACTGCAAATCACTTTCTCAGAATTGTACAGTAATTAAATCCAACAATTTGTGAGGTGAGGAATTAGCAGTTAATGTACATCTTTAACGCATATTAGGCAGTGGTGTTTTTATTCAGAAATGTAATAAAATGTTGTTTTATATTACATTCTATATTTTATAGAGGGAGAGAGAGATCTTTTATAAATAATTAAGTGTAGTTTACTGTTATTATGATGCTATTTTAATTGTGATATTGTTAAATATCATTTGCTACCGATGTTTGTTTAAGAATAAAAAAAGTAGACAATTTAGGGGCACAAGTTAAAACTGCTGAAATCCTGTTGCTAACTAGGACCGAAAGCAGAAGTAAGCATGGGAGCATATTGAAGTTCTCTGTGTGCTTACAGAACGTGAACTTTCTCATAAATTAAGTTAATTTTATCTAAAGGTCAGTGTACTGAGACGATGTAATTAGCGCAGCGGTATGATGTTGTTTAGTCATTATATTTCCGTTTAATCGTCCTGCTGTAGGAGGCTGTGTCAGGCGCGATGCGTGCGCGAGCGTGTGCCTCTTCAGCTGCATGTTAATCAGGTGCAGTTCCTGTCTCCAGGGTAACCGCGCGGCCGCTAGCATGTGCGAACGCGAAGGTGTGCGCATGCGTTGACATCTCCAGCCGTGCAGAAGAGGTGTGTGTGTGTTCATGAATGCCGACACACTCCCAGTCTATCTGCCTGTTGGCTTTGAGCGTTTTTCTGAGTGCGTAATTGTAGGTTATACAATGTTGTTAGGACTTTTCCCTGTGTTATACATTGAGTTGCTTGACTAAAATACGGTACAATACACAAAGGCATAGTTCTCGCAAAAACAAAGCTACCTAAGCTAAGCTTTTTTAAGTTATATTACAAAAATATCTTGGCTGTGAATGGCTGCTGAGATTTTGAAGTCCAATAAAGTGCATCTTTCCATCATAAAAAGTGCTCTGGTGGGGTTTTGACAAAGGAATATCCATATTTGAAACTTTATCAAACATAATCTCTAGCTTCTGCTAACTGTCTCTTACATGCTTTCGTGAGAGAGGGATGTTTCAGCATGTGATGCATAACCTAAACGTTGTTTATAGCAATTGAAAACCAGTCTCCGTTTGGCTCAGCTGTATCGAAATTAAAACGCTTCTCACCAGAGCTTACGCTATCACTACATAACTGGCTGGAACACCAACACTCGCACAACAGCTAGCAAATACTAGAGATTTAGTTTTTTATATATGCCTCTGATTGTATTCTTTTAAAAGAAGAAAGTCAGATACACCCAACTTTTTTTTAAAACAGTAGCAGTACACTGCTAAATAATTATACAAAAATTATTATTCGCAACAGCCCTTTTTACATAATAGTGTTTTTAAAAAAAACACGTTTTATTGAAAAAAAAAAATGCTTACACTTCACTCACGTTCATAGTTTTGTAAGCAGGAGGTCAAAAATTGAATTGCATTCGATTCTCAAATCAGATCCGAAATTTCCACGTACACATACGGTCGTAACTCACACTGCTCTGGTGATACTCATGAAAATGAATTACATTCAGGTCTGCTTATAGTCAAAGATACCAGGGAATCCTATTTTCAACATTTGCATACGATTGTTGCATTTCGCCCCCTAGTGGTAGGCTTGTGGCACTGAACTTTCCCATTGGGCTAATTTCTGTTTACAAAATAACATTCAAGTGGAAAAATACTGGTAATTCTCAACTCATGCTTTAAGGCCACTTTATAATTAGAAAGATTAAACTTTATAGTGGTATTTATCGTTGTAGTTATCATACTTGGTGTGCGCATTATTTGCAGTTACACGACTAGCTAAGGAAACACGCGTTATCTGCACGCCAAAGTTAGTGGATCTGTGTAGAAAACACATCAGATGTAGCTTCTTAGCTTCTGCTCTGACGTTTCTGAATTGGGCTGTTTTTGTTTTAGGGAGTGTTTGTTCCTGTCATGTTTCTAGCACAGGCTTGTGTTTTGTGCGAGTGCCAGTGTTCTCGAGCCGTGTTGCCCAGCTGCAGGGCTGATCGCTGGCATCGGGGAAAAAACAATCAGATAAATAGCATAGGAAGTGAGTGGCGGCTCAAATGCCCTGCCTCTTCCTGCCGGTTCGGCACCGTCCCTTACCGCAAGGGTCAGGATATTTCCTCCCTTTGTGTGCGCTCCCGAAGGGGGCCAAAACGTCCGTCAGCCAACACACTCGCGTTTGAGAGCTCGGAGGTCTGGACTCTCTAAAATGTCACCCTTTATTTTGTCTGGATACTCTGCTGTTGCTAAGCATGAGGTCATCGCGCCACTCCAAAAGCTCTATGATGTCATAGTTGAGTCAAAGCGATGGTTCTTTCAATATGCAATAAATCCAGCCTGGTTTCTGGCACCTGCGCAATGAATATATAGTAATATTTTTATTTGGGTGTGTACAGGAGCCTGTTTAGACTGACTTGTGACTGTATTCAAATGATGAGGTTGGAAATTAAACAAAAGTTGGAAAACATGAGCTAATACAGTACCAGAGTGAGAACTGCCCCTGACATCTCTATTCGATTTTGCAATGATATTGTAACCGATGCAATACTGACCGGTCTGTAAGACTGTGCTCATATGAAACTGCAGAGAATAAACACAAAGCATGCTTTGCCTATCAGAGATGCATCGGCTTCTGCTAGGAGAACATTTACATGCAGCTTTGTTTGTCAGAGAAAGGAGAGGGCTCGCGAGACAGAGAGGCAGACAGACATGCCGAAAGCCCACCCTGTGTCCCACCGTCTCAACAGCGCCAGAGAGAAAGGAAGACAAAGACTTGTAAGAGAGCAGCAGCAGTCTAGAGGCTTCTCCAGAGTGTCTGGGAAAACAGGCTTACAAGCAAACGCTACCAAACCGCATTCTGATAATAGGACAAATATGTATTTTGCAAATATGAGCATGCATTTAAACCGTTTACTCTAGAGGAACAGAGTTTAATGTGCTCACACAGGTGTCTGTAATCAGCAGGACAAATCAATCTGTCTTAAAGCTGATCTGAAATGTCCCTCCTGTAATGCACCTCTAAATGCTGCCCCAGAACATCTTTGATTTATTATTTTACCCCCAATCCTACTGAGGTAAAAAAATATATGTATAGGCATCTCAACTGGGGAGCTGCAAATCAAGACTTTTGTTCAAGAAGAGCAGAAAAAATAATCAGAAGTGTAAATAATACAATGATATTATCATGCATAGCCATGAAAGCAAAGTAAATAGGTGTGTCTGCCTTTAAAGAGGTGAAAGAAAAGCTGCCAAAATCCACCAGCTGTCAGTTTTTCTACTCAGCTTATGTCTTTTTAATAATTTTGAGTATAGTTGGGGCAAGTTTTGCATAACTTGTCTGCTATTTTAGTGGTATATGCTATTACAGTTGTTCTAATTGTTTAATTTATATATTTGTAGTAATATTTTAAAATGTATTTAATATGCATTTGTTTTCATTTTATGTTTTAATACATTTGGTGTGTGCTTTTCAAGATTTTTTATTTTAGATTCTAAATTATAATTATTTTCATACTTAATAGAACATTACAAATGTTCTAAATGCAATCCCCTCTTTTTGTCATATTTGAATCGTTTCTGTTAATCCGTTTATTTTATGTCAAGAAACAAACATGTTAACAGTTAAAGTTTTTGTTAGGCCTGCCCCTGTTTCTCTTGTGTGCACTAGTAAAAGTGAAGGGTGAAAGTGAAAAGAAACGGCGGGAACGCGGGCGTGGGGGTGGGCTCGTGGGGGCAGGGGCTACACTTGGGGTCCGAGGCGACAGAAAAGAAGAGGGACGGCGCGTAAAAGAAAGGACGCGGGGTGGCCTGTGCGATGACATCATCCCTCATTTGCATAAATCTCAGTCTGGAAGCTGATTGGTCGCGGGCGGGAGAGACCTTTTCATCCTTTTCAATGCCGCCTCTCGCGACCGCATAGTGAGTGCGCGTGCGTGCGTGCGCGGATCGCCGAGCGCCGTTTCATTCTCTGCTGCCAGGAGACGCGCATCTCTCTTATCGCCGGTAGACAGCCAGTCAGCTCCAAACCGCCTCCGTCAGAGCTGCTGGTTTTTCTCTCAACATTTGTTGCCGGTTTTTCTCGACTCACAGTGCTGCCCGCCGGGGTTCCGCTTGGAAAAACCCGGGAGGAGACGCGAGCACCGACTGGGCGTTGCTGGAGGAAAAGCGCTATAGACTCGGTAAGATTCGCTATGTGCCGATCCCAGAAAGAACCGGCGATTCCTTAAAAGCGTTTTTCACTGTGTCACAACTAATTAAACTCAATAATTAACGTCAGTGTCAGCTTAAGAAATGCTTTTCATTCAACAGCATGATTTACGACTGCATGCATTGATAATTAAATGAATATTTATGAGATGTGGTTCACATCGGTCATTATAATAGATGTACCGGCGGAATAAAATGCCACTGAAGCGATCAGGTTTCACACCGGTTTGATTCACATTCTTGAATCTCCCACGCCGGTTAAGATATTGTAGCGGTTTTACTGCTTGTAGCATTGTCTCCTTTTATCCCGTGCTGCCTTGCTCATCCTTTGAGTCCGTTTCAATGGTGGATATCTGGGCGGGGACGGCAAACCCTCTCGTAACTGTGAGCGATGTTTAACCACGGACAGTCGTTCAGAAAACACATATCGCGCTGATAGATGAAGGAGAATACATTCTAATGCGGCTTTTCTACATGTGCTGTGTTTTTCCAGCTGTGAAACTTTCCTCTCGCCTGTTCGCTCGAGTCTTTTGTTCTGCGCCTCCTCCACCCGCCCGCTTCACATTCAATACATTAACCCGCCCGGTCCTTACAATATTGACCCGGTCTATTGTTCGGTCTTTAATATATAAAACCCGCCGGTCCTCATACACAATACAATTAATACAGTTTAGACCCTTCATAAAGTATACATGTTCAAACTAGTTAAATATATGAGTATCTGTCTTTAAGGCGTGCTGGTGTGACAGACCTCAAAACGAGACCGCAGGAATTCATTAAACGACCCTGTCTAAAACCCTGTCCCTGTCTGAGAGATGCTGTCCAGTTAACAACCAGCAGCTCGATACCATTCAATTGTCTACTGCGAAGTATTGATGTTTCCCCGTATCAAAAGGGTGATTAATCGGACTGTATTTTTAATCATGCAATTTGAGTTTAGCGAGGATCCCGGGTCATTTTGATTAGTTTCATGTTGGTATTTTCTCCTTCTCGTGGTTTAAGGACAATGAAAATCAACAGGGTGGTTTCTTGGCTCGGCTCCCTGCGCGACTGGAGTCAAAATGATGCGTTTCGCAGCAGGTGCGGCTCGCTTTGCCTTCTCCTGCTGCTAAATCTTGGCTTTGTAAGTCAGTTCATCCTATTGTCTCGCTTAATAGTTCCCTTCTCTCTTCTCGGCAAACAAAAGGTTTAAGACGGATGCCTCAACCCCCTGCGGCCAGCATCTCAGCGCTCCAGTGAGGCTTCATCGGATCTATCTCTTCCACTTTCGTCTGGTGTATGGTGTATAATTATGACACAAATTAAATATATATATATAATATAAGGAGAGATCATTTTAGTAATGCAGACTATTTGAAGCTGTCGTAATATGCGACTCACAGCTAAAGGTCACAGTGAACAACTCTAATTATTTCATATCCATTTTTGTTTGACTTTCATTGTTCTGTCATGTTATGATCCTGATACAATGCTGTAGCTGTCCAACTCCAGCCTACAGGGATTAGGCTCTTGGAGGGAGGCATTGCCAGCAATTACAAATGTGTCATGGCATGATGGGTAGTGACTATAAGAGGAATGGGGGTGGGACTCACTAGGGAAGAAATTACAGCAGATGACATCAGAAAGGTCAAATTCTTGTTTATGATTATCTGAAGAGACATAACGTGACTGTACATTATATGGCCCACTAACATTAGCTTACTCACTGTACGGTCTTATAAGTAACCCTTTTTTTAGATATTGGCATTGTGGGTTCCATGAAGAATTTGTATCTTCCATCCATGGAACCTGATGTAGTGTGAAAAATGGTTCTTTGGAATTTGTTAAGAACGTTTCCAAGGAGACCAAATGGTTCCGGCATTGCTATAAAAACACCCATTTGGAACTTTCATTTTTATGAGAGCAGTGAACATTGTCCCCAGATGCAGCTGTAGTGGTTTTCCTGTGTCATCTGTCGTTTTCTGATAATTTTCTCATATTGAAGCACTCCGGTAAAGATAGCACCCTGGGGGCTGAGCAGTTGTTGCAGCGGACAGTTGGCTCGGTTAGGATGGGATATTGTGTTGCAGCTGTGGTAATTTGAAGAGTTTGTTGCATTCAGAGTTCTTTTTTTGGGGGGTGTCTTTTGTGGTTACACTTCAGCTTTCTGTAAACACGTCTGCTGTGCAGTTGCAGCACTCTTGCTGTGTTAATCTCCGTCTGGAGCGACATTGTATCGGAGCAGACATGCAGTCCCGTTTTGGTGCATTTTGGTTCAGTATCCTTTGTTCCAGTCTTGGCAGATGTCACTCATTGAATGGTGACTTTGAGACTGCGGTTCACTGATAGACCTGCTGTTTAAAGTTTACATGCATTAGGAATCCCTGAAGTGTCTGAATCCCATATTAAAATATTCTGTCCTGAAAACTAGGTGTCTTACTGCTGCAGGCCTCCATGCAGTGAAAAATGGCAACCTACTTTACGAAGGCACGAGACAAATTTTCTCTCAAGCCTCAAGGTGTTCATGAAATCTGTAGTTTGTCAGCAGTTCAAGATGCAACTCCCAAAGGAAGATAAAGTAAATCAGATTCTTACATTTCCTGATGAAATGAAGAAAAAATAAAAATAAAACTTGTGTGTTGCAATGCAGATGCTGAAGTGTTCTGAGTAGTTGCTTCCTGTTCGTCCAAAGTCTCTGTGTCATTTTGGTCATTTTGGAGTTGGCCCAGGTCCTTCCTTTAAAGTAAGTCAATGGGACTTTAAAAAAATAAAATCACATATTGTAGAGGAAAATAATAGTAATCTCACTTGTCTCTCATTTCACAAGGGATCTCAGTGTCTCAGGCTTTCAACGGGAACGCTCATATTTCAAGCTCTATTGTCCATGTGTTTTTGCCTCTACAGTTCTTATTGCACTCTTACTGTACTTTCATTTTCTCTTTATAATTTGTTGGAGAGTATTTTGAGACATTAAACACAACCTCTAAGCAATATAAATTTACTCTTGGACGTTATTATTTAGTTGATTGTTCATCTAAAGCAGCTGAGCAAACAGGGGTTGAATACTTTCGCTCCGAGCCACAGCAGTAGAAGGACAATCCCTTCTGCAGGAGCTTGAACCTACAACCTTTGGATTGCCAGTCTATATCCCCAAACATAACAATCTAATACCAATATCTGGTTGTATTTAAGTTCAGTGGCCTTATTAAGATTCGCTCTTCACCAATAGGCATATAATGAAGTTTTCTGTTGAGTCAGAACAGAGGCTCAGAGTCCATCTGGAAGGTGCCGGTCAGCTGTGAGCAGAGGGATAATCCTCTTATAGGTACAGTCATTTCCTGTGGAGAGTGTGTGTGTGTCACTTCCTCCTGTTCGCTGAAGAGCATGTTTATTGTCTGCAGCAGATGACTTTTGTGGCCATGCTGTCACAAACAAACACACACTATCAGATGTCATTGATCGAACCCCACCAGCTGGTTTTTATCAGCGGTTATGTAATTTGGCTCTTTAGCTTTTTTGTGCTCCCAGTAGATAATACAATCAAAGCGGCTCCTCGAATTACAAATGAGTTAAAAGGCCCCTTTACGCCCTAAACCTCCCGATTTCGGTGTGCCCACATGCTCTGCTAATGCACAGCTATACTCTCCCATCTGTGCTGCGCGCCCTGCACTTTCTCTGGATGATCAATATCCGTCTTATCTCATCTCGTCTCACCATTTCTGCTCTTACTCTCCTGGCCAGGTGGCACGGCATGCTGGCTGGTTCCCTGTATCTGGCCCATGTTCTGTGGTCATCCCGTTCTGTGGGTGTCCATCGGAGGATCGCGCAGGATTAGCATCATGCTTTGTCCAGAGTTAACGAGCTCTGTCATGTGTTAATCTCCCTGTCCCCAGGGGACCGTGTTGGTCTGCCGCTGGTTGTGATGTGTCCTGCTGCTCTGCACTGAGTGAACAGAGGTACCGGTACCAAGTCCTTCAGGGTCGCGGACCCTGTTCTGACGCTGCTCTATTGCATTCAATAAAGTGCAATCGAGTATTTCCACATCTGCATGAATTTCTTTGTTCTGCCGAACACAAAGGAAGATATTTTGACAAAAGTTTGTAACCAGGCTGTTTTGGGTCACCGTTGACTTCCATGGTATTTTTTTCCTACTATGGAAGTCAGTGGTGACCCATTCCTTTAAGATCTTCATAAGAACTTGATCATTCGAGACTATTGTGCTGGAGGATTGGACACCCCTGCACTAGGTGAACCGCAGCAAGATGGTGCATTTTTTAAAAACAAAACACATATTACGTACTGTGTAATTACAGACATAAAAACTGCACAAAGAACATTTTTTGTGAATATAAATTCACATCGTTTCTTGGGAGAAGTTAAAAAATCAAATGTAAAGTTTGATTGGGGGGTGGCAAACATTTTGCAAAAGAATGTATGTATCTGGTACACATGGCTGCTAAGCGTTCTGGTGTAGGTCACTAATCTGTTGCATCCCAGACAGTTGTCGTGGGTGTCTCATGGCCTGGAGCAGCATATGTTCTAGAAAACTTATGTAAGTCTCTTACAGTACAAGGATTACCTCCTCATCACCTGGATGCTGTCCAGGTGTCTGCCACACAAGCTGTCGGCGCCTCGGGCAGAATAAAAAGAAAAACTTCTTCAATCACAGCTAGTTTAGTCTCGGTTTACCACTGGGTTTGTTTCCATCATCGCCCTGGGGGTAATAGTCTCAGAGCGGTTTCTTACAGCCTGACGTCACTACCTTCCTGTCCCCGCTCTGCTTGTGTCGAGCTGTTTGTTTTCGTGAGCTGGACAGAGCGGCTTCCCGACCTTTGGCCAAGGGTGTTTGGGGAATGCGCTGGACACGATCGCAATCTCAACAGCGGGGGCACTAAAGTGGCTTTTGTCAGCTTGGACAGCGGCGGTCCTGTCATGTGCCTCCATGTGTGTCTGTCCTCTATTCACAATCCCAACAATCCCTTCTTTGGTGACTTGTTTAAATGCAATGCGCCTCGGGCTGGTCGACTTCATCTCGGCGTGTGTGTTCTGTATAATAGGCCGTTCAGAGAGTCATGTGACCGGCAGATAGAGAGGGGACCAGTATCTCCACACAGATGCGTCTCAGACGCCGTCCGCTCTTGAGTGCTATTATGTAATATTGTTTGTGTTATGGACACCGACGGCCAATGGGCTATTCATGGACTCATGAAAGCTCTTCTGTGACGCAGGGTCCAGTCACACCTTCAGTCAGTGTTTTGCTCGCGCCGCTGTCGAGAAGGCTAGCATTATATGATGAATAGAGGGTTTGAAGTACATTTTTGTGATTCATTTTAGTACTGTAGACTGCATTGTTACCGATATTGCTACAGTTTTTAAGGCAAGACACACTACTGCCACAACATTTAGTCATTTTCTTAAATTTAGCCTATAGGCTACATAAAAAAAGAATCAGCCTTTTTATAAAAAGACTTGCTAGCACTTAAAGAAGGAAACAAAATACCTTTTAAATAACTGACAGTGAGCAAAGCTATCAATTTAAATAGCATTTATAATCAAAGTACATTTGATATTCACCACTAATGTGTCCTGCAAATCAATTTTTAGTTGTATTCAGTTCCTCGCTGATGTGGTTTATAATGGATTTTATGAGCTTATGGACCCGAGGTGAGCTTGATTCTTGTTTTATTCTGAGGTGCCTCAAACTCGCTGACCTTCCCCTGCAGAGCGGCACAGCAGCGTGTTTCTTCCTCCATGAGTCCCGGTGGCCCTCTCTTTGTGGCGGTGGTCGTCGCTGAATAGATCCAGTGTTCGCTTGTGTTCGAGTGAGGGACGGGGGTGGAGGGAAACTTCTGAAGCCTCCGGAGGGTACAAGCAAAAGGGGGGTGCACAAAGATGTGTCATTGCAATGCGCCTCAGGCTTTTGTCAGCTCAATGTATTTAGGCCTGAGTTGCATATTACAGATTGATGATCTCAGACATGCATAAATAAAAACATTTGATAAATAGTGTGCATCATCTCTGCCGAGGCACAATGGAGTATTGGCCAGACAGACTTAATATGTGAAATCTTAAACTGTGACAAATTGGTAATTAGTCAGTCCTCTGACCAAACGCCAACTCTGAGGCCAACAACGGCATCCCCAGAGCATGCGAACGGCCCGGGAGAAGCTGTGGGATTCGTGCAGCATCTCTGTGGTGTGCAAATGTGCGCTTCCTCCCCGCACAATCTCTCTATTGATTGCAATTTAGAGGGAAAAAAACCGATTTCCTTTGGTGAGGCAGTGAGATTGTGCAGTTTGTTTGTTTTCTTGTACTTAGACATGTCGGTTTGGCCCCGGCCGGCTAAGGCTAAGATGGCATTAGCCTGTTAGCACCCGCTGTGCCGCAGTGGTTAGCTGATTGTGAGAAGCAAGCTTTGCACGCGGGGGACTTTTTAAGACACAATGCAGCACTTGCATATACATTTACGCACACACAATGCCGTGTTGTACGAGCTCCTCAGAAAAAGAGGCCGAAGTGCATTTTGCTGCTGCAGTGACCCCATTAGCGTGGGGGTGATCAGCGGTTTTGCGTCGGGACGATTTAAAGACTCCCTGGAGACCTGCCAAAAACACTGCTTCTAGAAGGTGTGCGACGCTTCTGCAGTGTTTGTTTACATCATATGTGGGTCTTTGGAGGATGAGCGCTTCGCAGAGTCATCCCTTCAGGAACATTAGGCTCCTGCACCAGGATTGGTTACAATAATTGGATGAGGCATTAAGCATTAGGTGTGTGCAGGTTCGTCCCTGAGACTGACGGCGTGCCAGTAAGAGGGTTTGTGGGTACGATGGGTCTTAGGTTTGTAAGGTCACAAAGCCTCTACACCTACCATTTCTGCTTTTCTCAATATGGGGCCCTATAGATATGTGTATATGTATTTGTATGCGTAAAATATTAGGTGGCATTCTGAATGTCATGACGATTTTGTTGCGAAGTGAAAAGCATATCTACGTATCTAGAAATATCTCTAGTTCAAATATTTTCAGATTGATGGAAATGCATTCCCCCTGTCTACTTCCCGCAAACTTTGATTAATTTGCATATGCTTTTTTTTATATATTCCTGTGGTCATCAGCCACTCTGTAGAATAGAGGTCATCAGAGGCCAGCATAGGTCAGACCCTTCCCCCAGAAGTAGATGGACACCATAAGCCTCTGACCCCCCAGGGCCACTGTTGTTTACATGCAGGGGAAGCAGTCTATATCCCTCCGCAGGATCATTAGGGTCGTAAGGCCGTGTGATGGTGTGTGCGTGTGTGTGTTTTCCTCTCGGAGCAAGGCTGTTTTACCCCTCTAATCTCGTCAGCTCTCCACCACCTGACATTCTCACAGGCCGATTCTCATCTATCATTCTAAACAGGATCAATAGCAAGAGAAAAAAGGAGCCAGGAGGGGTAGAGCAGATGCAACAAAGCCTTTATTTACAAGCAATATTAAAATAGAGAGATGTGATCTAGAGAAAACAGCCCTTGAGTGGAAGTTATGCTGCATGTGGTTGTGTTTGTCTAAAAGACTAAAATCTAGTGCGAATAAAGCAAGCTTCACCGTAACTCATTATGGGTCATAAAAAAGCAAGCATTGTCTGATTCTGAGCACATTAGTTATCGCGGCTGAAAAACAAAGAAATTAACAATTTGTGCCTGTTTCGGTATGGAGCAAATGATCTGCAGGTCTGAAAACACCCTAAGAGTCCAGAGTTCCCCCCACAAATACTATTGTTCATTTGCCATGGGAACGGTTGTTTGCAAGTCAATGTGCTCATTGTTAATGTTCTCAAGTGCACAATTCCTATCAGGAACCGATGGCCATGGATAGCTAGATCTCTGCCCAAGACAATATATATACTCATATCTTTTTTGTTCATATCTGGCAGCATTTATGGAATGGGTTCTTTCCTCCCGGGCTTTCTCTCTCTTTTCCATCACCCTCTCTTCCCCTCCCCCCAGTTTCTCTAATTTGGGATGCTCAGCTGCCTGGACCATCTGTGTGAGGACTGAGGAGATTTTGTAATGGGCAGAATGAGTCGGAGGGGTGGATGAATGAATGTGGACCTCAGAAAGACTCTGGAATATAACGTGGATGAGGTGTCCAGTGACACTGACGTCTGCTTTATGAGTATGCGTTTCCAATGTTTGTTGACCGACTTTATTTTTTTCCCATGCTCTCTTGAGCCAAGCCACTTCCTCTCGTTGGCCTCTTCCACTGTATGAACTTTGCTTTGGAGCCACTGCTCTTAAATCATACAAACAACATCTGCTCCAGTAAGGCATTTTGGGTAATGCATCTGGCATTGCTGCTTTGCTAGTAGTTTGCAATTAGAAATTCCCTCAAAGAGATTTTTTAACACACGAAATGATAGATGTCTTGCCAAGTGAAAAACTGCATTTTAATCTGTATTAATTACAACTGTAATCTTTCACCAACCATCACTCCTAATAGCTGGCAACGACTTCTTGTGTGGCTTTGATTCAGTTTGGTTACAGTTTAAACAAATCCACAAGCTCTGAATCAGCTGTTGTTTTTTCTCTGCACAGCACGCTCTTTACTTCATTCCTAATCTCTTTTTTAGCCAGTTTCTATAAGACCTGGTTCTTTATCTGATTGTTCTTTTAGGTCTGTCTGCCAGTGATAGGGGGTGCAGACTTCTCTCTTGTTCAGACTTGTTAGTTTATTGTCTGAGGTCACGGATCAGACTACAACTCTTGTTGCTCTTGTTTTCAGGTCTGCCATAACCGTCTGATAGCAGTAGACTCCAACTAGTGGACTGAGTCCTGGGTTCCCGATTCCTCTTCTGCTGAGACGGACCTCCAGGACTAGGACAAGATGAAACCGGATGGTGTTGACACGGCACCAGTGGAGCCAATGGAAGCATTAAACGCAGGTCCTGCGGTCGAGGTGGCGCCAGCGGGCGAAGCTCAGGACCAGGCACGAACAGAAGGTGAACAACAGCAAACAGAGGCAACCGACAAGACAGGAAAGGACAAGCCAGTGGATCCCAAAGCTAAGACGAAGGCTCCTGCCAAAACAAAGACAACCACCGCTGGAACCAAGGCATCCACAACCAGCTCCCGTCCCACCACTGGTCAAAGCCGCCTGACAAATGGGGCACAAAAGTTGCAAGCTAACGGCGTCACCAAAAAGACCACCACAGCAGGCTTGGAGAAGAAAACCTCGACCACTGCTGCCCCTAAAAAAACAGTTACTTCTGCACCCACAACCAAGACCCCAACCAAGGTAGCTGAGAAAAAGCCGGTGGGGATGGCGAGACCTGCTACTGCTCCAGCCAATGGCGTGAAAACAACAGCGGCAGCACAGGCCATCAAGAAAACATCCGCTGCACCAGCCAATGGTCTGAAGTCTAAACCAAAAACTACAGGTAAGCCAGAGCTTATTTATTACTGCAGTGGTTCCCACCCCAACACTGCACATTTTGCAAGTCTTCAGAAGAGTGGTGGGGAACCACTACGTTACAGGATTAGGACAGGGGTCTCCAACTTCTTTAGACATCCATGAGAGAAATTCTGATGTAGCATATTATTAACATTTCAAATGAACTGCCTGTATTTGTCTTCTTGTTTTAATGATCTCAAACACTCTTCACACCATCCTCCAGCTCCAGCTACAAGACCCGCCACTGCGCCCACCACTAAGACCAGCACCACTGGCTCTACCAAACCCGATAAGACACCTGTCGCCAAGACAACCAGGTGAGCATCTCACTGTTTAGGAATGTCACAAACAGAGCACTCAGACTGGGTATGGAAATACGGGCCATTTCAGTAGCTCACTCTTCTCCATTGTTCTTCAGGCATTTTCTCACATTGCAGTCCACGTCTCTCAGAGACAATCACTACTTTACTAAATACTTAAAGCATTAGTCCGAAAGGGAAAGAGTTTCATTTGCCGGGAAATTAGCTGGCACAGTCCTAAAATTCCTGATTACAAAAAAATGTGAAAATACTCTTCCCAGTGGGAGAGAGTTTAGAAAGTCTCCACAAGTGGACCAACACTCTCAACAGCCCCTACAGTATTTTCACACAGCGGCATGCTGATATAATGCAGATTTCTGGATATCCAGGACAGATGCAGAGAGATGTTAGGATGGTTATCGTACAGGGAGACAATCTGAGAATCTGGGAATCACAACATAGAGCTCGCAGGAGCCGATTTGAGATGTTTGCAGTCAACCATGAACAGTGAAGTTTTTTGTTACTTGTTTATAGAGGCGATGAGGGACATCCTGAGGCCTGTAAATGAGCACAGACTCATGACGTTATGCGAGGGTGGGGGAGAAATGTTTGCATGAGTTCGTGAACATTTGGAGAACATGTGATATTTGATCTCTTTAGATTTCGACAGACGTTGATGATTTGAATGCACTATGTTTCTTCCAGTGCTAAAATGGACGAAAGTCGGTCTGACAAAGTTTTTTCTCTCAGCGTTATTGGTTCTTGTTCCAAGAAGCTCTGTGATTAAGTGCTGCTTAGTAGCAATAAAAAAGGCTTTAAGAGTAACCTGGCAAAGGCAACAAAAGACAAATAGGCAATGAAAAAAAAATGATTTAAGTTGTTATTTAGTCCATGTTAGGAAAGTCCAAACAGAGCTCTGCCATGACATGTAGCATCTCTCCTCCCACGTCATGCAGCTGAACAGGAAGTTTATTTCATGATTAATGGTGTTTGGAGTAGGAAAGCTGCTGTCCTGCACACAGACAACATCACACACTGCTTGAAAAAGAAACGCATTCGACACTATTAGCACTGCAGTATATTCAAGCACTTGGTTTAGAAAAGATAATCTGGGGAATCCACCCTGAGCCTTTGTTTTCTGCTTCTGCCTCATTACGATTTAAAGCTCAGACACCAAACAGCAGAGAAAAGGCCACTTGTCATCCAATTAGTGCAGGAGTTTGTTGTTAATTTGACCCAGTAGGCATCTTCCATCTGACAAATATTTAATGCTCCTCTGGTCAAAATTTGCAGTTATCTTAATGTTAATATCAATGCATTCATTTAACAGTTGCTGCATAGTACAGTAATATATGACTCGGTTTTGGGTGCGGCATTTTTTTCTGCACACTTGTGTGCATGTGAAGAGGGTTTGTGTAATGTGCATATACACATCCAACCATGTGTGTGTCCTGCCTTCAGCTTTACAAAGCGTACTGCAGGGAATTCTGCTTCTACTGAACCTCCTGGATTTTAAATAAATAAAACATGCCTTTGCCATTAATGGTGCATGTTTGCAACCCAAAGCTTTAAATAAAATCTGCAGAACTGCAGTTGCTGTGCATTTTGTGCTAGCAAGCACGAACTGGCCAAAAATATGAATCATTTTGATTAAATTCTTAGCTCAATGAGCTTTTTCCTGTCGATGATTACGTCATACTGATGTAAGAACTATGGGCTGGTCAGTAAAGGGTGTGCCCAGCAGCCAACGCTAAATCATCAGTCATTTCTCATAAATGAATTGCTTTTTGTATCTTAATGTCCCGCTTTCTCTCGTTCATTAGGTCATGGTAGAGTTCAGTTCTCCAGAGAGATGTTTTATTGCAGCCACTGCATCTAATCTCTAAATGGAGCGTGTGTGTCTCCCAACAGCCAACTCGATGGATGGTTTATAACACTTCAGTGATTCGGATTTTGCTGCAGTGCTTCACGTGTTTCTCGCTTGTCAGATTTCTGCATTTTCATAGGCTATGCGTGTCCTGATCCTGAGGTTTGACATGGCTTTACTTTGGACATGCACATTTGTGTTCACTATCCACTTTTGCGGTGGCCTGTTGATGGTTAAAACCTTAAAGAATATATAGTTTCTCCCAAAATAAAAATGTCTACAATCATTTATTTGAATTCATGTAATTCCAAAAGCCATATGACTTAACTTCACGGAACACAAAAGCAGAACTAAAATGGCATTGTCTGTTTACATTTGTTTATAATGTATAAATCCTCTCTGGGTATTTTTAGTCTTTTCCCCAGGGCACAAAATGGGTGCAGGTCCGTGCATTGTCCAATTATCCATCTGTAATTTGACACAAGAGCTGAGAAATCACTTGAAATGAAAAAGATTTGGCTGTTGAGGAAAAGTACATAAATCAAATATCTGTTGGCCTGTAATAAGCTAACGCAGCAAATTTGCATGCAGGTGAGAGCCAGCAGGTAGACGCAATTTCATCAAATGCTGCTGAATTACAGCTTAACCAATGCATTAGGATTCATCCTGAAGGGACATGAACCTCGTTATTGAGGTTAAAGAGTCCCTTCAGGCCAGAGTGCCTTATTAAAATCACGTCAGCCATAGTCTGCCAGTCGCTGGCTCAGGAGGAGGTCGTCTTCCTCTTTGCTGCTGTGGCTTCAGGGGAAGTTTTGCCACTCACAAATGTAACGGCAAGTTAAACAGTGTTTATTAGCCAATCAGGCCGCAGGCTTCTCTATTGCTCACAAAACATCAAAGAGCTATCTATAAAACGCTTGAATGGCGCGCTGTTTGCTTGAAGCACTTAAAGAAAATGCACATGTCTAAATGTGCTTGGATTGTTTTTAAGCTTCAGTGCGTTTTGGGGTTTTAATGTGCATTATATTTGCTTCCAACTTTGGCACAGATCTGACAGAAAAATGCTTGGCTTGCAGCGTGATGGCTTGCTGTTGATGATTTGTTTGTTTGTTTGTGTGTTCACTCAAAAATGAATGACCACTTTCTTTATCCTGCAATAGTTATTTGACAAAGGCCACATTTTTGCAAGGACAATAATGTACCACCAGTGTTCTTATGATTTACCACAAGTCATTTTGTTAGTTTTTTTGCCCTTTTTGGAGCTTGATGGCACCTGGTAACTGTAGGACCTCATTGTTTCTCTTTGTCTCTCACACTCACTTTAACTCACTCTCTGTCTCTCATGTTCCAGGAGAACAATGCTTGTGCTAATCTCTGTGTGCTTGCTTTCTATACTGAGTCATCCTGTCACTGTAGATTATTCATATCGGTTTTATGTTTAAGATTAAGATGAAGACTTTTATTGAACCTCTCATTCGCTCTCAGTTTCTTCTTATCGTCTAATAGCATGCTTTCATTTTAAGGTTGAATTATAATTGCAAATCTGTATCCTAGGAACAACAAAAATTTGGGTTTATTACCAATAATCTGTAATGTCACTACTTACTTTCTACCTAGTTCTGCTTGACTCCTTAATTGTCCCTTGCTGCATGTCTCTACTTTTTGACATTGGTAAAATCAGGTCATGTGGTGAGGAAGCAAAATATAAATAGCCCAGGTGAAATATTGGGGCTATAGCTCATCCTATTTATGATAATGGTTTAGATTTTAGATAAAATATATTATAGTATATCTGCATCCTTTAATGTTAGATCTTAATATGTGGTTAAAAAAGAAGTGGAAAGACATGAGTCAGAAAGTTTCTCCATGAAGTCTAATTATCAAGTTGGCTCAAAGACTAATGTCCTAATTCAGGTTGTGTGCTTAAGTAGGTGTTTTTGTAAAATGAAACTAGGTCGAGGAGCTACAACACACCACTGCATAAATTCATGTGTGGTTTCTTCTGTCAGGTTCATCTGTTTATAGACTTGCCCTCTTTGTTCCTGAAGCTTCACTGCTGGATCTCTCTCTCTCTCACCTGATTTTAGCAAGATCCATGCTATTCGCCCAGTGGGATTTGCATATGGTTATTTTTACTCAACACAATGAAAGATTTACACGGCGCTCACTGTGTCTTCTGCACTGATATGCACACTACCTCGTGCTCTCCAGCTCTTTATTTAGAACAGGAGACACATGCAGTGAAGCGTAGTCAGATGAAATCAGAAGCTCCTGCCGGGCCAACAGGATCTAGGTTAGCTTACTCAGACTTGACCTGGACATACTGAGTCACTACCGTGTGCTAAGCTAAGCTCATACTAGACCAGAGTAGACGGATAATACACCCCATCAGGGCAGATCATGTGTATTGCCAGTCAGGGACCCCAGGATAGAACTGAGGTTTTTTTGGGTAGATAACTGGGAGGACAGGATTCCTTGAAAAGAATGTTTTTGCTAGTATTAACATAACCCATGTTTGCTCTTGAGCTACCTGTCTGTCCCTCAGGCCTTCTGTGCTGTGACTAATCAGAGCTTTGACTCGTGAATCACTGCTTTAAATGGGATATATGATCCATCACCAATGACTAAATGTCAGAAGTCAGAATATTAGAACATTTCTGTGTGTTCTCTTCTTCCGGTATTCTATTGCTTTTTTAATGCAGGTGGTCCTTGTCCTAGCCTTAAAAACTCAACGGAAGTCTCCTACAGCAGAGTTGTGCAATTTAGAAGCAGCCAGACCTAAAAATGCCTAATGACCTCTGTAATGATTTCTGCATTTCTGGTTCCATCTGCTATGTGTAGGTCTGTTGGCCCTGCTCCCACTGCCCGTTCTTCTCCTGCTGCCCCCAAGCCTGGGACACCAACAGCTGCCAGCAAGACATCTACAGCCGCTTCCAGGCCAAGTACTACTACACCCAAGACACCATCTACTACTGCTAAACCTTCTCCTGCTAAAACCACAGCGCCCTCTGCTGCCCGCACTCCCACTCCTAAGACCACAACACCTGTCAAGAAAGGTGGGTACCTCATGGAATTCAATAATTGCATTAAATGTAGTTTACGTGCAACTGTTGTAACAGTAATATTGTGCTGTAATACTGATATTTTACAAATAGTAATTTTACATATTTCCCATTATAGTGCTGAATTTTCATAAAATATTTATATTCAGTTTACAATATTAGTTGCTTATTAATGATAATAATTCATAATTAGATACTTTTCTATTTGAAGCTGTGATGCTGAGTTGAAATTGTATGTTCTCTTTTCATTAGATGTCAGTAAGCATCCATCTACTCCAGCGGTCAAGAAGGCCACTGCTTCTCCGCTTACCCGACCAGCAACAACCAAGACCATCAAGTCTGACACCCCCAAGACAGCCTCCGCTGTCAAGGCAGAGTCAGCCTTGAAAAAATCCACCACCCCCAGCAAGGTGGCTAGTAAACCCAAGGAGAGCAAAGCAACACCTTCCAAGGAGGTTAGAGCAAGCCCCAAGACCACAGGCAGCAAGTCCAGCGCTAAGACAAGCAGCCCAAAGAAGGCAGTTGGCAGTAGCACCCCAATGTCATTGAAGGGTGGCCCAAAAGCCTCCCAGTCTGCAGACACAGCAGCCAAAGAGGCTGAGAAAAAGGATGTTATACCCGCTGTGGCTGCAGCCACTACTGCAGCTGCTGCTGTGGTTTCTGTGTTGACCTCTGAGGCAGCACCTGAAGACTCAGCTACAGCTTGTGTTCCTGCGGCCACTGAAGAGGCACCTGAGGACTTGTTTACCCAGGTCAATCCTGCTACCTCTGAGGTGAAATTAGAAGACTCCTTTTCCACTCCAATTCCTGCTTCTACTGAGGACTCTAAAGAGGATTCTAAAGAAATGTTCACAAATGTCACTACCACTATGGAAGCACCTGAATACAAATTTACACCTGTCACTCATGACGTTGAGGAAACCCCTGAAGACTCTGTTACACCTTTCAGGCCTGAAGATACACCTGAGGACACACTTAAGTCTGTCATTCCCTCAACCTTTGATGAGGTACAAGAGGAAACTGTTTCACCTGTAATTTCCTCTGAAGAAACACCTGAAGATGTTACTACATCTGCCATTCCTCCTAGCTCCTATGAGGCACGAGAAGAAACTGTTTCACCTGTAATTTTTTCTGAAGAAACACCTGAAGAAGTAGCTACACCTGTCATTCCTCCTACCTCCTATGAGGCACGAGAAGAAACTGTTTCACCTGTAATTCCTTATGAAGAAACACCTGAAGATGTAACTGCATCTGTCATTCCTCCTACTTCCTATGAGGCACGAGAAGAAACTGTTTCACCTGTAATTTCTGCTGCTTTTGAAGAAACACCTGAAGATGTAACAACAGCTGTCATCCCCCCTACTACTTATGAGGCACGAGAAGAATCCACTTCCCCTGACTTTGGTAAAGCATCTGAAGAAACAACTGCATCTTTCATCCCCCCTACCTCTTATGAGGCACTTGTAGAAAACGCTTCACCAGTCACTTCTCAAGCCTTTGAAGAGGAACCCGAGGATACAATTACACCTGTTATTTCTCCTACTTCTGATGAGGTGGAGCTCGTCTATGCCCAGGATGCCCCCCAGAGCTTGGACACTTATAAAGATGACAATGCCATGTCTCAACTGGTTGCTGAAATAGAGTCAATCAGTCTGGAAGAGTCAGTGCCTGTTGCGTCTCCTCTGGGAACCACAGTACTGTCCCCACCATCCTCTCCCACTAGCCCACCATTCATGCCAGTTGAGCTCCCAAGCTCAGCTCCCTTCCTGGGCTTGCAGGATCCAACTGAATCATGGGTGGTGAATTCTTCACTGTATCCCAGTTCTGCGACCATAGAGAAAGAGAAGCAGAATGCGGAAAGTGAGCATGATGAAGAAAGCGAGGAGGATGACGAAAAAGATCATGATGACACACAGATGCCTTCTGCAGCTGAGAATGTGACTGAAGACTTTGATCTGATGAGCTCCACTGGTGGGGATCACATAAAAAATGCAGTTCCTGTCTCCCCCTTGCAAGAACGAGAAGAGGCGGTAGAGAAAGCTGAAGAAGAGATTAATGAAGACAATGATGATGAGGAGGAGAAAGAGGAGGAGGAAGAGGAGGAAGAAGAAGAAGAGGTAAAAGAGTTTGGCATAAAGCAATCAGTGCCTCAAACAGAGAAAGAAGTTGACCTTAAAAAGGGGGTGGCAGATTTTGCCAGCTCTGATTGGTGTATGATGCAATCAGATGACATGTACAACAGTAACAAACATGACTCAGAAGTGACATCTCCTTTTAATGCTGAAGAGAGCTGCAGTGCTAAAGAGACAGGTGATTTCATCATGACTGAGGCAGACAGGGAACAGCCATTCACAGGGCCTCCTGGAATACAGTCATTTGGTAGTGAAGATGAAGAGGAGGATGAAGAAGAAGAGCATCTGAAAAAAGACATGGAACTAGAATTAGAGCACGATGATGAACATCACAAACAACAGAAAGACTTGGAGGAAGAAGATGAAGATGTAGAGATGGTCCACAGCGGCATGGATGAGTGTGCACCTGGGGTTAGTAGAAATGATAGTAACAGAGATGAAGATGAAAACGAAGATTACAGAGAGGAGAGTCATCTAGATCTCAACATCTTTGGTCACACTGCTCCAGCAACATCTATGCCATTGACAGCACCATGGAGTAATTCCAATCCTTTCTCTGATCCCTGGGCCAAGCCTTCTTCCATCCTGTCTGAATCAAACCTGTCAGCTTCAAGAGTTCAAGATCAAGACGCACTCACCAATTTCCCAGCCGATCCAGACACAACCACCACATTCTCAGCTGAACCAGATACACCCCCCAAATCCCCAGCTGGGGCTTTTCTGGATATGAGTCCACCCCTGATTCAGGCCTCAGAACCCCAGCCTGACCTCCAAGAGGAGACCGGGAGCTCAGTCCCAGTGGAGTCCGGTATCTTGGCTCCTCCTGCCATTGGAATGTCCCAGTCCAGCACCCTCAGTGGAACAGCCCTGGCTGCCCACAGCAGCAGTGAGACCAGCACACCTGAAGAACTTCGAGATTATGACAGCAGCTCAGGTGTAGAATCCCGATCAGACAAGCTGCAGACACCAGTCCCCGCCATTCAAGCAGACATAGAGCAGGACCTAGGTATTCACCTCGAACGAGGTGATGGGGAGGAGGAAGAGGCAGAAACGCTGCCGGCCGATGAAGTACTGGGTGATGCCGCAACAGCACCAGCTTCTGTACCATCATCACCATCAACCTCCGGTGATGAGGCCAGCGATACAGAGGGTGAGATGCAAATCAATGATCCTGATGTTGCGGTTGATGACAACGCCACAGATCCTCACAACCTCGTTGCCCTAGAGGAAGATGATGAGGCTCCTGAACACATTGGAGAGGAAGATGGTGATACGCCTCAGTCAGCCAACTCTGTGGCCTCCTACGGTTTCGACTGTTCTGCATCCATCTCCAATGCCCACTCTATGGCTGAGAGCTGTGGAAAGAGTCCAGGCATCTTTAGCCTGGAGAATGAAGAGCAGCTTCCAGAAGAGGCCAAGGATCCCTCTTTCATCAAGGAGCTCACCCTCCCAGCAGCAACCGCCTACAGTGATGACTTGTTGGGCTGCCCAGTGGATTTGCTGCCTATCAGCGAGCCCACAGAGAGGGATGCTGGGTTTGATGAGCACTACATGCTTTGCAGTAAGACAGACCCAGGCGCAATGGAGGAAATGGATCCCGAGTCCCCCATGCACCTCTCACCCCAACACGGGGACGATTCTGACGGCCAGCCACCGTACTACTCTGCTATATGTGATAAGACTGATAACTTTCTAGCAGGTAACGTATAAAGTCCCTCATTTGGAATGCACCTTGTCTACCCCAAACCCCACGCTCCTACCCTATGTCCTTCATTTCTTCCAAATGTGGGGTTAAAAAGCAAAGAAATGAATAAAAATATGTAGAAGGGTGAAGAAAAAGGGGAGCCATCAGGTGAGGGATTATAACTTTGTCTGAGCTGCTCTCTGTTCTTCTATTATACCACGGTGATGGTTATGATTGTATGGCTTAAACTTCTGTATGTACAGTAGCTATTCTCATTTTCTATTAGAATGTACTTTTTAAATAACACTGCGTTTCATGGCACCCCTGAACCTGCAATGTTAGACTAAGTTAAGTTGATGTCCTTTAATTAAAGGACAAAAATGCAAAATAAAAAAAAAATAAACACACTTGGTGGACTCCAACTACCTTTGTATTTATCCTACTGTTTTTACCAATCAAATGTCAATTTTTTTATACTTTGTTTTTTTTTTCTTGTTGTTTTTATTTGATTGTTTAAGATCCCTGTCTTACCTTAATGTTTGTACACACATCCGTTTTCCTGCACTGTAAAAGTAGCTTTACTCTCTTTTGAAACTTATTTCAGCTTTCTCTTTTAAAACGTGTTCCAGCACTAACTGTTTTAGCATTGAATACAGGTTAGATATTCTTCAGAAGCTTTTCACGCTCGCAGTGTTTGACATAGGGAGGTGAATGTGTGTTAGATGGCAGGTCATACTTCATTTTTGGTTGTCTTTTATTAGTTTTCAGCTACTGCTGCACATTTTTTTGTGAAGGATAACATAGATTCTCATTGACACGTAACTTAAGTGTTTTAAAGTACTGGGCTCAGATTGACATGGATTCTTTCATTTACAGTTGTTAAACATTTGTATTTCGGAACAGACTAACTATTTCTGTTTATGGAGATTGACGTGTTTTCCTGCATTTGTAAATCTTAAAATGATGCTCACAGGTCAGTTTCTGTGAGCCCCGGGACATTTCTACAAGAATTGGAAGTGCATGTGCAACTAATTAAGAATTTGTTATAATCTTGCTATGAATCCAGATATGATCCAGGGATGTTGGACATTAATGATTCACAATAACTAAAAGGTTTTTCCCAAAATTCCATTAAACATCAATGCAAGGCTGTCTGTTCCAGTTTGTTTTTGTTTGTTTGTTTTATTTTGAGTGGCATGATGATTCTATCTGAGTGTTCCTATGGTATCCGATCTTGAAAAGGAAATGGATATATGCTGAAATGGTGTTTGTTCCAGATGTATTTTTGATGAAATGACAGCAAGTGCTCATGAGCTATGATCCCCTTCTATTAAAGCATGCCAGGACACCTAAACTCATCAACAGGACCCCACCCTGAAAGCCCAGCACTACAAGGTTGCATGGTATCTTAAGAAATTGGTTAATAGGTTTCAAGAAAAGCCCATTTTCCACAATATACATATAAAGTGTAAACACAAATTCCAAATCCTCCTGTTAATTTAGTTAGTGCAGGTGTATTTGGGAATCTTCTTTTTTTTCTTTTTCCTCTTCTCAGTGTGGAATTTCATCTCCTTTTTTCACTCCTTTCAAAAATAGTCATTTTACATAAAAAATATCTGGAAGTGGAGGTTAAGTGCAACTTATCCTTAATGTAAAGATTAAGAATGTCGGTTTATCTCCTGGTCTCTGCTTTGAAGCATATCTTTTTCAGGCCATTTGTCTTAACTCTAGTTTATGATGTTATGTAAAATCATATGTGTGTTCACTTCAAATAAAAAAAAAAATCGCTTATAACTTTTCACCTTTAACTTATAACTAATCAGGACTTTTTTGGATGAATGTATTTATGTATCATTTAGCGAAATCAAACATTATTTAATTCCCTTACCATTTGGATAGTTTTACTTATTCTATAACTTTATTTGACGAAATAAATAAATATATAACCAAATTAAATATATAACCCAATTTAAAATTTACACTATCCAGGTAGTCTTTAAATGCATTTCATGTATTTGTACAGTAAAAAATGGTCGATTGCATACTTTTATTTTTTTTATTTTTAGCGCAGTTACTGCTCAGATGAATCAAGCCGCTCTCCAAGCTGCCCACATTCTTGGATTAGTTCCTCACTAAAATGACATACCTGTAGGTCCCCAGATTACACTCAAACTCTGAAAGATTTGCTGATTCTTTTTTTTTTTTTTTTATATCTGAATTTATTAAAATATTTTCAGACAGAAGTGCTGAAGTATTCTGGTGAATCTCACTTATGACATTTTCAAACTGAATATTACTTGAAAGGAATATTCTAAGTTAAATATAAGCTCTTTCCACAGATGATACTTTTTGTTTTGAAACAACTTTTTTTTTTTGTATAATCAACAGCACACTACAGATGCAAAAGATGGAGCTTAACATCTGTTAAACTCAGAATATTCCCTACGCGACGTTTTTTACGTGTTACGCCGTGTTTATACAGGACAGATGTGTGGGAAAACCCGATTCATGGATTCATTACGAGTTTTGTCTCATTTGTTCTTTGGTTTATGTTTTCATTTATCGTCTGCATGTTCCTCTTTCTGTCTGTTTTTCCTCCGTTCCTGTTTGGTCAGACCCTTCTTCATAATGAATGCCTCTGTCAGTAAACACATATTGCAAGTGCTCTTGACTGTCCACAGGAAAATCCGGAAACACTATACAGACTGGTGAGCACCAGCTTTCACTGAGCCAACAGGAGAATGGTAACTATCCAAGGCCAACCCAAGAGCTGAATGACAATAACTACCTTGCTCCCCTGCCGAACAATCAGAGGCAGCTACAGCAGCCACTGCCTCGCATCAGCGTTCAACATGTGGATGCTCTTCCGAGGGTCCCACCGCCTCCACTGATGTCTAATGTGCAGCTGCGACGGCTAGAGCAGCACCAGCTGCAGTTGAGGCACATCCGGCAACGCCAGGAACAGGAACGACTGCAACGGCTGTGTCTGGAGGAAGAAAGGCAGCGGCAGGAGCAGCAGAGGGCACTGGAGAGGCAGCGTCGAGAGCTGCTTCAGTTGCAGCTGCAAAAGCAGCAGCAGGAACACCGCCTCCGCCGACAGCTCCTGCAGCGGCAGCTTGAGATGGAGCAGCAACAGAGACTCAAACAGCAGGTGAAAGGGCAGCCATGTCTCCTGTCACCCTCATCTGGACTCTGCACCATCTATGAGGCCATGGAGACCAGCGAGGAGGAAGAGGAGGATGCAGAGAACAAATCCACCGACAATCAAGCTTCCCCCAACCACATAAGCCATTCCATCCCAACCAACGGAAACCTCCGGCGACCGCCTCCGCAGGAGCTGGACTGGAACACAAAACTGGGCATGGTCCAGCAGCTGATTAACCAGGCTCTGCTTCTGGCTGGGGAAGATGGCTGTCAACCGCTCCTGTACCTGCCTGGACATGGAGGGGGCATCCTCAGCCCCCTAGAGAGCAGCCTGTGGCCACACATCATGTCCCACTTCGACTGCTCCGCCGCAACCGTGGCCTCTGTCAGCAGTTACTCCCCCAGCAGCCAGGACAGTTCCCCACAGGGCGACTGGACCGTGGTGGAACTGGAGACACATCACTAAGTGTCTGAGCACCATGAAACCCAGCATGTGCTGGGGGGGGGGGCAGATCCTGCTCCTGGCGTTCGACTGTCCTGCAAAGTTCAGCTCCAACTCTAATCAAACACACCTGCCTTTAATTTTAAAGTGATCCTGAAGACCTTAATTAGTTGCTTCCGGTGTGTTTGCTAAAATGGAGCTAAACTTTACAGGACAGTTGATCACCAGGATCAGGATTGGGCACCTCTAAACACTACAATATACAAAAGCCGCACCTGCATTTTACCAATGTATCCCATAAGCCTTCTAATCGGGCTTCATGTGTACTCATCCATTCAGAATGCAATAATTTCGAGTCTTTATTATACAAGCCCCTTCCTGAAGACAACTGGGTCTCTTTAAGCAATCCCTATAATTTCTCTTCCTAATTAATGACTTTCTGTAGAATTCTGACAACTTAGTCAACAAGAAAACTACATTTACTTTGTTTTGGTCATATTGAGAAAATACTTATTTAATCTTCCATCAAAATGTAAAAATCTGCTATACCTTTGAAATTACTTTTGTTTTTAGCTTATGTGGGTTTTTAAGTAATTAGTTTAACAACAGCCATAGCTAATTTGTCATTGTTTTAGGACTTGGCTAATTCTAATTCATCCATTTCAAGTCTTGCACATTGCCAAAAAAAAAAGCTTTTCTAGCCTTTACTTAGTGACTTTTTTGCTTCGAATAAGCAAAACAATCATATTTCAAACAAGAAGACAAGATTATTTTGCTTGTTTCACATAAAAACTTAATTTTGACTTTTTTTTATTTTTTAAACAAGACAATAAATTTTTTCCTGATTTAAGAATTTCTAGATATTTACTCTGCAAACAAGACAAAAAAATCTTGGCTAGAAAAGCGTTTTCTGATGAGTTGATCCAGGGGTGCTTGATTAGGAAGAGTCTGAAAATGTTTCGTATCGGGAACCTTAAAGAATAGGTTTGAAAATGATTTTGAGCAACTATTGTAAGTAATATTGCCTTTAATAACAGTAATTTAGGAGTGGTTATTGGTTTCAATAAGGGACAAGTTCCTAAGGATTGACTGTATACTACTTTCACGTCTGGTGTTCTTTTCTCAATCTAATCAATTATGTTGACTTTAACTATTGATGGAAGGCCCAGCAGGTTACTCTCAAAGCCTATTGAAGTTCTTATTGCCAAACAGCCATTTTTGGTCCTCGATAACCTATACGACTACATTTGCCAAATTGTCATATTTAGACTTTCTGTTTGTCTCCATTTTCATGGCAGTTATATATTATCAGGTAAATAGAGACATTTACATAGATCATCCATTCTGTTGAGTTAAGGGTAATGCTTTGTTGAAGTCTAAGGACTGTTGACCTCATGCATGGCTTCAGACAGAGCTGCTCTGTTTGCCATTCTCTTTCAGCTGTGGGGGAAAATCTTCTCTCCCGACATTCCTGAACCGTTACCTCATTTCCTGGGTCCTTCTTGTTTCAATGGGTTTCCTGGGTTACTGATGATGTCATGGCAACTAGAAAAAAGGATGTGTCTAAAAGACACATGAGGGGGGAAAGGAGGGTTGGAAAGTGAGGGAGAGTATGTTCTCTACTAAAGAGGTAATAGCTTTAGTAAATGAGCTGTTTGTTGTCAATGCCATCAATCTGATTTTCTTGAAATGCACTGGCAGGGGGTATTTTTATACTAAATTAATATTAGCTGTGATATTTTATACAGCACTTTGTTTTTAATTTTCCAATTTTGTTCATTTTTGTTTATGTATATTGTATTCACTTTCAGAAACAAAAATATTTGGGGTATTGACTAGACCTGTTGCAGTAGCGCCATCTACAGATGTTGCATCATAAAAAGGATTTGTTCAACCATTAAACTATATATTTGCATGATATTATATTTATGAATATATTATGTAGCCACCAGTTACATGTCCTTTCTGAGGTAAACTAATATTATTTTTTCCCCTTCACTCAATACTTATTTCCTTTTGTAATGAAAAAGAATTAGGCTACCGGGGGCAGTTGTACTAATGTATTGGTGTGTTAAACATTGATAATAGGAAATGGTGTAGTTTCCTTTTTTCTCTATTAAAATCATAAGTGCAACAATGATAGATGAATTAGATAACCACATATTTAATATTTATTTTCTTAACATATTTATTGTGGTATTTTAAACAATCATGGATTAAAAATGGAGGTCAGAGGAGGAGTGGAACCATATAGACATACATGTATATACTATGCTATAATTTATTAAGTAATTAGCTGCAGAGCTGATTACTTTAGAAGACAGAATACAACTTTTAACGTGCTCTGCTAATATTTCACTCACCTCCATGTCGTCTTTTCGTTCTGTGCTCTGTTTGTCCTCCAGCTCCATCTATCTGTGTCTTGATGCAAGTGATTACAGCAGTCCTTCATTAATCACACTACTCAAAAATACAGTGAGACCACTCGTTAGGTAAAAGGTATCATTGTTTAAGATTTAGCCTAGTGTTTTTCCCCATCTTGGCCTCTGTCATGTCCGACTTGTGTGTCATGACTCATGACCATACTGCAGTGCATGATATTTGGCTAAGCCACATTTATGAGATAAATACTTAGTATAACTAATAAAACATATCTATTTGTAACAATCATAAGAGATTTACGCTAATTCTGTAATTTGTGGCTGCAGTATGTGCAGCTAAAATGGAGTTAGCATACCTTCCTCGAACGTCTTTGCTAGCTGGTGTGATGGCTACATGCCACAATATAAACGAAATTCACTGTGGACCTAAATACCCCAATAAACAAAAAAATGAATAAATAAAAAATCTTACTCTTAAGAAATCTACAGTTCTCGATTTACCGCGTTCTTACAAGCCCGCGCGCGCCAATCACCACCAATCACAGCTCTTAGTGCTAATTATTCACTCAGTCATGTTTGATGTATTTTATATAGTTATATAGCCTACTATTAAATGTTTTAAACATATGTATTAACATTTATGCTTATTAGAATTATAGCTACATTTATTTATTCAAGCCTACATGTAGGATAACCTTCTCAGTTTCGATTTGAGCTACCCATTTTAATTTATTTATTTTATCAGTTTTTAAACTGTTAATTTTAAATCTGACTCATCAAATAAAAATTATTTTGACTGTATTATGTGCTATTAAATAGAATTCATGCATGCAACCCTGGGGCGAAAAAAATAATAAAACAAATAGAAACCATCTAAGAAAGGATTACAAACCACCAACTTTTGTGTTTTGGTTTTTTAGTGGTTTTAACAAGCCACCATTCTAATTACCAGTAGAAACTCATAGGGTCTATTACAGTTTTCATGAACCAAATAGTAAACCATTATAACCAGTAAACCATAACAAATATGGTGGTTATAATGGTGTCTATTGTATTTTTATAACGGGCATCTTTACTGGTGCTGGAATTTTAAGCCTCCTGTAAAAAAAAAAAAAAAAACTAAACAAAAAAAAAACTTACGATAACGGTAGTCAATATGATCCACAAGGGGGCGCATTTTCCAACAAGAACCCAACCGCTTATTGAGTGTGTACAAATTCGTTACATTCTATTGGTTACAAGGAGTTGTTATGACAGTAACAGACTGACTGAAGTCTACTGACAACTTTTTGGCTAAATAAAGTTACAAAAATAACTCTACATAGAATATAGGCCATGTTTATAGGCAATGTTATAACATTAGGGGGAACATATTGCAGGTAGGCTATATTACCGAAATAGCACACGTCTGCTGCGTACAAACATCAGATCTTTAAAATGTCATTTTAAACGCCCTGCATACGAGTAGACACTGAAAAAATACGTATTGCAGCAGATTTTACACGCCTATGTAAAAAGCATACGTTAAACAGACGTCTCCGTGATGTACATGTGCTATCAGGCATACTTGCAAGGCGACTTGATAATTTTCTATAACTGTTCTTTAATTGTCGGGGGTTTAAGAGCATCAATGTAATTTCACCTAGGATTAAGCTCAACTCGTGTTTTTAAAACGATTAAAGTGAGTGGTGTTCCACGGCAGACACAAACGTCCATCACATGACCGTGCTCAGTTGCGCGCAGGCGGCTGGCCGAGCGCCAGGGCGCGTGCCACCGGAGCTCGAGATCACCGGGTGACGGTACTGCGCGTGCTTAAGTCTCATCACAGAATGACGGCGGCAGGACGCTCCTGATGCACCCCTGAACCGGACCGGGATCGCTCAGTCTACTTGGATTTGATCGGCCGGAGATGCACTTTAGGGGCTGATTTTGAACTTTAATGTACCGGGGATGAATATCTGTCCCAGACGCTTGGAACACACTTTCCCTTTATTAATTTCGCTAAGCATTCATGAACGCGATCCAGCCTGAACCGGGCGACAAAAAAAACAAACAAAACTAATTCTTCTTCATCAACGGCACGCATTTTCGCAGAAATGGCTCCGTGGATTTGATCTTTATGACCGAGCAAAGCAACGCAACAGGACGCAGTTCATCGCATCTGCTTCGTATCGGGTATTTAACGCTCCGCTGCAGTTGTGATGCGTCGTTAGAGTGAAACCGAAGCTGCTCAGGTGAGAAGCATCGGCATCTCCGCTCCCTGTCACCTGAGATGGCCATCAACAAAAGCGGCTCCATGCGTGTAAGTTCAGACCATCTGTCGCTCCCGTGAACGAGCCGCGATGCTCTAATGCACTTCACATATTCTTTATTAGTCTTTGCGTGAATGCGCGCGGTCTTAAAAACTACTTGAATACTTCGTAGACACTAAACAGATGGAATTAACACGATATATACACCGGGTTAGCCTATTTTATCGCTCTTTTTAACTCCAGTAGATTTATTTTGGCAAAACAGTGCGCTTAATAGACAGAACCTATATTTATCTTCAATATATTCACCGTTCTTTGTGTGAACGGATCTTTAGTGTTCTCCTCTTGCTTTGTAGACTGGAAAAAAAGAGTTAAACAGAAGCAGGTGGACGTGAGGTGAACTCCTTTGCCTCCTTTTTACGGATTTACTACAATATAATGAGCGTTGTGGAAATCATTTTTCTTATTTAGCACTCGGACTTCAGTGAAATGTAGGGTAAATTACCCAGATTTGCTCTTTTTGTAATCTTTGCTCTACAGCAGGTTTGTTCTTTAAAGTACACAGTGTGTTTTAGTCTTGATGATTCCTGTAAATGCATGTCTGAGGAGTTTCAGGAGAATATCATTGAATTGGTTTCTCTCTGGTGTTTTGCAGATGTTGAACTGTCTGTTGTCTTCTTCGGCGTGGTCACCAGGCGCTGTGATGCCGGCCTCAAATAGAACGCAGACAAATAAACCTGTACTAGATAAATGCACACATTTGCAATTTGCAGTCCTTCAAGGAAAATAGGCCAAATTTGATTGATGCTGTGATATTGGCATTCTTGTTTATAGGGGAATATGCTGTTTTAGTTGTTGTTGTTGCTGTTGTTAAATAAAATGACCGAATCTCTGATTTATAATACTTTCATAATGGCAATAGTTCACAAAACAGATGTAAATATCCCACACATGCACTCTCACTGCTAAATACGACAGAAAATCAGGGCCCTGTGTAACATTGCTGTCTCAGCTCTGTCCAGGGAAGAAATTAAAAATTAAACAGCTTTTTCCCGGCGCATCTTGCCGTGCCGTAGACGAGAAACTGTATCAGCTGGCTGCCTCAGCTGTTCTCTGTCAGTTCATCTACCGGGAAGGTCTTAGACTCGTTTTGAATGTTTCAGCACAAATGTTAAACTGATGGCCGGAGATAGAAAACCAACTCTATTCAAGATGATTGCAAATGCATTTGGCTTGGTTTTATTTTGTCTTGGTTGAATTTTGTGTGCAATTTAAAATGCAGGTACACGTGGCGTTCAAGTGTTGCCACATAAAAACATACTTTTAGGAAGTTTTAGTCTTTTGTTTTTAAGTCAATTCTGTTTTCAATTTCACGTTTTTTTCAAAGTGTTGATTTTTTAGTGAACAGCATGGTAACTCAAACTATTTTGATGTAACCAAGGCACATATGTTTGTTAAAGCTTCGCATGCGCATTTATAAACGACAGGAAGGTATGTTAAATGATCGCTCACAATCAGATCTGCTTGTGTGCATGTTCGGTATGATTCTGTGGGGGAGATTTATCTGTGAGGTGTCTGTGTAACTGACCCGCTCACTGGAGAGAGATCCGTCCCATGATCCTTTTAGCCTGGCCGTGTCCCTCTTCACCCCCTGCCTTTTGCAGCCCATTAGATGCATTAAAGCTCATTGCACAAAATCAATAACCTGCTGCGGGTCGTTGGCTAAAACAATTGTCCAAATGTTTTTCTTCTGCGAGGAGAGCAGAAATCAGCCCTAATGCCTTTGGGCTGGGTGAGGGTCACCGCTGGTAATGCGTTATGAGCTTTCTGTCCATTGTGACCGGGGAGAAACATCTTCAACGGCTCCGAGGGCCCTGATGGTGAAATTCAGCACCATCTGTTTACATTACAAGAGAAAGATGAGCGCCATCGAAACGGAAAGAGAGACAGTGATGTTTTGACAACACTAGAGAATATTTTGACCACCTCATTTGAAACCAATGCGGTAGATTTGCGCATTAAAGCCTGATGCAAATGTCTTCCTCTGCATCCTCCCTCTAGTTTAGTGCTGATGCAGTCGATAAAGAAGACTTTTAGACTCTTCGATTTTTAAAGGGTTAGTTCACCCCAAACCTTAAATTCTGTTGTTAATTACTCGTAAGATCTGCGTTCATCTTCAGAACACAAATGAAGATATTTTTTTATGATATCGTAGTACTATCTGATGCAGCAATACAACTGAAATGATCCAGATCCAGAAACGTGGTAAAAACATCGGTAAACAATCATCAGTGGATGACACCAGTTTTATTTTTTATGCAAAGAAAACCAAAAGAAGATCATTTACTCCATTCTTCTCGAATCACAGCGCATGCGTACGCTTTCCTCTTTGCGAAAAAAAACAAAAAACCGCAGATTACGTACATGTGCCTGCTTTCCCCCCGGATGTAAACAAGGCTGATTACGGCAAATACGTTAAAACGGTAGGATTCTCCTTGATCCGCTGATGGACTGTTTTACCAGTGTTTCTGGATCTGGATCGTTTGAGTTGTGTTGCCGTCTGTGGAGGGTTAGATAGCTCTCTGATATCTTGATCTTTAATATCTTAATTTGTGTTCTGAAGATCTTACGGGTTTGGAACGACATGAGGGTGAGAAATTAATCACAGCATTTTAAGGTGAATAGGATTTAAAACATACGAATAGATATCATACGTCCCACACAGTATAAGACAAAACTACTGCCGTGTTCTACTTATTACGGCTCCAGAGTTTCCGGTTAGCGTTCAGCGCACCTACATACAGACAGTTTCTCATGAGAACACAGATTATTACTACATTCTAGGGATGGCATTTGTTTATAAAACAATTAATCATATTCTCTGTTATACCTGTTAAATGTACAGTTTAAAATGAATATAACCGATAAACACCATTCACGCCAAAACGAACCATTACATTCAAATTGTACCTTGAATTTTTAACCCTTTGCATGCACCAATAACCCCATATGTGGTACCGTTTGAAAGCTTAGAGTCTCTATTTTATGCAGATATGAATCACTTTGTAGAATTATTTTACTGTAACAAAGTTATTTACATGTAAATTACACTACCCCCACCCCCCCATTTCGTAAATTTTGCCCCAAAACGCCTTGTTATGACATGGTTCATCTTAGGACAGACAACATATATAATAATATTTATCACTTACAGCAG